>CAVLGL010000002.1:50298791-50898791 GCA_963668995.1 Parnassius mnemosyne
AAAACTAAAAAAATGATGATACAGTACCCACGGTAAAGTGCCAAGAACGCTAGTTGCGTGTGTGTATACTATATTACGTGCGTGCGTGCGTTCGTGCGCGCGAGCGTGCGTGCATGCGTGCGTGCGTGCGTGCGTGCGTGCGTGCTTGTGCGCGTGCGTGCGTGCGTGCGTGCGTGCGTGCGTGCGTGCGTACGTGCGTGCGTGCGTGCGTGCGTGCGTGCGTTCGTGCGTGCGTGCCTGCGTGCGTGTGTGTGTGTGTGTATGTGTGTGTGTGTTTATAGGTTGTCACGTTATTATTTTATTTGATAATAAATAAATAATAACAACAATTTTTTTTACAATGTTTAATAACACTACTTATAAAACTAGACTAATATAAGTACTTCTAAAGAGATATTTAATAACACTACTTGTAAAACTAGACTAATATAAGTACTTCTAAAGAGATATTTAATAACACTACTTGTAAAACTAGACTAATATAAGTACTTCTAAAGAGATATTTAATAATACTGCTTATAAAAAAAAACTAATATAAATACTTCTAAGAACATACTAAGTTGACTAATAATAAAAAAAAACGCAAATAAAATAAAATTAACAGGTCGCGGGTTCGACGCCTTTCAGGATCAGGAGAAAAAAAAAGCAAGTACTTCCCTGGCACGACTGGCGGCGAGTCCGGCGGAAGTGGTTGGAGATATGTGTCCTTTATAGACCGATTTCGCTTGCGAATTCAATGTATATTTTATATATATAAATATATATTTCATTTAATTCCAAATCCTCCCATCTTATCTCGTTTAGAAATAAAATAATAAGAAGGATGTCTCAACCCCTGGCGAGGTTCCCTGGAACACACAGTCGAAATCTTTCATGAGCCTTGCCTCCAAAGTAGGTAATATTATACGCCCACCGCCAGAATCAACTAGGCGAGTAAAACTGATAAGTTTGGTGTGGCGGTACGTGCTACCAGAACGGAGGCAAGAAAATAAAGTTATATCAACTAAGCATCTACTATGAAAAGACATACACAATTACGTGGTAAAATAACTAGCATGTGACATAAAATTAAATTACACACTAAGTATCAATTGTCTAAACTTCAAAATCAAAGTAACATAATATTTGTTACACTATTGTAATACATATATTATAAATTTGCTCACACTTACCCAATATAAGGGGAACAACCGTTAATATTTAATAATTATTAACAAACCTATAAAAAGCTATTAGCTATAATTTGCATAACGTATGCGTTTTGAATTATTTAATATAGATGCAGAAATGCATTTAGGCGACTGGACCTTCACGGTCACACTGAGGTCACTCGTCAGCCGCGCGGACTATTCATGCACCCCCACTTGTCTTCGCGCGAATTAGATGACACATTACAATACCCCGCTGGCCACCCAAGGATTTTTCTTCCTATAAGTAGAAAAATCCGCAGCAAAACCAAAAAATATGCTATTTAGACAATTTAAAATCTTTTATGTGCCATGGCCCTAAATATTTACCGTGCATGTCCTCCAATTCGTACACTAGAGGTGACCTCTTTTTAGTTATGCGGCATTTAATAAATTTTGGGGCTAATTTTTTATTAAAATATTTGTGTTTATCACTCAGATAGTAAGTGCGCTTAAATACAATATCGCCTTCGTTAAATTCTGTGAACCTTCTCCTTAAATTATAGCGTTTGGAATTTTGTTGATGATGATGCCATAGTGATGCCTGAACTTTGTTGAATATTTTAGCGAGATAACCGATGTTCTCAGCATAGGCGTCTCGCGGTAAGAAAACAATTTCATCGCCAAGGTCGTTGTCAACGTAGTGAGAACCACATATTACCAATTCACGCCCATATACAAGGAATGAGGGAGTGTAACCAGTAACCTCGTTAACGGAGTTGTTTATTGCAAACAGTATTTTAGGCAAATATACATCCCAAGAACGCTGATCTTCTTTCACAAAGGTCGATATACAGGTGACAATAGTTTTATTATAGCGTTCCACCAAATTAACCTGAGGAGTATATTTAGGTGTAAGAAAAACGTTAGGAATATTATACTTATTAAATAACGCAATGGTCTTCTCACAAATAAATTGGCTGCCATTATCCATATACACCGTTTGGGGAATGCCATGTGTTAAAAATACAGAGTCTTCCAGATGTTTAATTACAATGTCGGCTGTAGCTCTTCTTACCGGAAACGCTAAACAATATTTGGAGAAACAACATGTTACGACTAAGATATAAGAATTTTGTTTTCTACTAACTGGCAGGGGTCCGATGAAATCAATTGAAATAATTTGGAAGGGTCGGCAACACTGTTTAGGTCGTCCCATTTCTCCTAACACATTATGAGTAGGGAGTTTATAAGTTAAGCATATGTTACACTTCGTAACAAACTTTACGACGTCCCGATGCATACCTGGCCAAAAATACTGCAATGCTAAACGGCGATAAGTTTTATGGATGCCTAAATGACCTGACGTGGGTTCTGCGTGATTTTCTTTGATAACGTGTTCTCGTAATTCTAATGGAACTACTTCTTTCCACGAAAACTCTGTAGTTAATAAACATTTATTTTTTGAACACCGATATAGCTTTTCCGCTTTGATAAGAAAATTTTCATATTTACTTGGATTGTTCATACAACCATTATAAATGTCTAGATACCATTTATCATTCGTTGTTAAGTAAGATTTTGCTGTGGAAATAGAAGAAACTACGACAGCGCGAGATAACGCGTCTGGAATAATGTTATCAGCACCACGTCTATGCTTGATAGTAAAATCAAAAGAAGATAGCCTAATGCCCCATCTTGCAAGCCTGCCCGTAGGGTTGTTTAAAGAGAGAAACCACTTTAATGCTGAATGATCAGTGTAAACTACAAAAGGTTGACCATTTTCAAGATAGCAACGCCAGTGTTCTAATGCTACTATTACAGCTAATGTCTCTCTCTCGGTAATGCTGTAATTCTTTTCTGCAGCATTTAGTGACTTGCTCATATAGGCAACAGGATGTTCTTTGCCATCGACTGTTTGAGTTAACATGGCACCTACTCCATAATTACTGGCGTCTGTGTGAACTTGGAAGGGCAAATTATAGTTAGGACAATGTAAGACTGGTGCAGATACTAAACATTCTTTTAGCTTTTTAAAAGCTATGTCTGCCTCTGGTGACCAGTAAAATTTTGGAGCACCCTTGCGATTTGAAGTAAGTTTATTAAGAGGCCCAGCTATAGTGCTAAAATTTGGCACAAAACGTCTATACCAGGTGGCTGTTCCTAAAAAACGTTTTACATCTTTTTTTGAAGATGGTGTTGGATACTCTAAAATAGCTTTTACCTTTTCAGGGTCTGTTCTGAGACCCTGGGCGTCTATTACGTAGCCCAAATATTTCAGACGAGACCGAAAAAATTGGCTTTTTTCAAAGTTTATTGTTAAATTTGCTTCCTTTAACTTATTTATTACACGTAATAATAAAGAAACGTGTTCATCGAATGTGTTAGAAATAATAATTATATCATCGAGGTATGCAAATACCTTAAGATCAAATGAACCAAATAATAAGTCTACAAGCCTTTGTTGGGTTGCAGGTGCATTGGTAAGGCCGAAAGCCATCCTCTTAAAACAAAAGGTCCCACGACCTTGGACATAAAAGGCAGTTTTTTCGCGATCGCGTTCTGAAATTAAAATTTGCCAGAATGCTTTAGAAAGGTCTATACTAGATATAAATTTTGCGTCTCGCAGATTATCTAGAATTTCGGAAACATATGGCAAGGAATAAGCATCGCGTTTGGTTACAGAATTTAACTTGCGACTGTCTAAGCAAATGCGCGGTTGGCCGTTTTTTTTTGTAACAATTAAGATTGGAGAGGACCAAGAGCTCTCACAAGGCTGAATTACGTCCAATGAAAGCATCTCGTCAACTTGCTGGCATAAAATTTGCTGCTTTACAGGGGACATTCGATAATAACGCTGTCGTATAGGTTTCGTGTCACCCGTATCAATAGAATGACATACAAGAGAAGTACAACCTAAGCCCTTGCGTTCGGAAGAAACGTCCTTAAATTGTTCAATTATGTCGTCAGCAATCAAGCGTTGGTTGGCATTAAGCGATGCGTATGAATGTATATGAGATTTTAATATTGATTCATTCGTGTTTGAATAATAATCGGTGAGTTCTCTTTTATATTCAATGCAGTTGATGTATTTTGGACATATGTTAAATTTTTTCCAGAAATCAATACCTAATATAAGAGAGGTCTCTATTTCAGGAACTACAAATGTCTTCAAAGTATAATAATTGTTTTCAAAATTAAATGGGAGATTAATATATCCTAAGCAATTAAGTTTTTGTCCACCGGCTGCTGTTATAGAGACTATTTCATCAGTGCGCACAGCAAATCCTTCATCTATCAGTAAGTTGTGTGCATTATTGCCTAGTAAGGTGACGGCTGAGCCAGAATCTAATAACCCCCAAAATTTTGTATTTCCTATTTTGACTGATAAATAAGGTCGCACGTCGTTAGGTGGTTTATTAAGTAGAATTGTAGCAACTGTATAGCTATTAAAAAAATTATTAATAAACTTCAACCACTGTTTCCAATCGGTATTATTAGAGTGGTTGAGGAGGTTGCTACAATTCTGCTTTATTAGTTTTTTGAACTAGACGGAATACTTGTACAATCTGGACAAGTGTAAAATGTGTAATCATCACGGCCACATTTGAAACAAAATACTTTGCGTTTTTCTGTACATTGTCTTAAGTTGTGTGTATCAACACGACACCGGGGGCAAAACTTTTGTTTACTTTCGTCATATTGAATAGCGTCAATTGGTTTATTATGACCATAAACTCTTTGTTGCCGTTGCGGATAAGTGTTGTTTAAAACATTAGAATTGGGAGAATATTTTTTATAAAGGTTACTTGAATTAGGTATAGGTTTATTATAATTATTATAAGCTTTATTGCAATTAAATTTATTAGTGGCAGAATAGTACATTTTATTTTTTTTTGCTAAATTAGTGAGTGGCTTAAATGCAAATTCGGGTGCTAGTGTGGCTGAATTTATTTTAGGAGGTTCATGATATTTATTAAGACAAGACTGTACATTCTCATAATTTTTACAAGCCGTACGTAAGACCTCAATAGATTTAAGATCAGGCACTGCAATTAAAGCGCTAGCATAACACGGTTTGATATTGTGCATAATAATTTCTAACTGATCTTCCTCCGAAGGTTTTTTAAATAAACGGGAAAACATGCCTGACATAATGGCTAGGTAAATAGTAATATTCTCAGTTTCACCTTGCGTACGAGCTTTTATCTCGTCTAATAAGCGATAATCATGATCAGGAATAACAAAAACATCCTTCAGTAATTCGCATAATCTATCCCAAGACGTAACATGTGATCTTACACTGCGAAACCAGTGTAAAGCATCACCAACGAAAATTTCTGTTCCAAAATCTATAATTTTAGAAGAGGGAATACCACGGGCTGTTATATAGTCGTTTATACGTTGGACAAACGAAAGTACGCACGTTTTTCCATCAAACTTAATACTAGTTAAGTCCGAAGAATGAGCTCGATCACATGTAACAACAATAGGGGACGGTGTAATTGTAAGAGCATCTGTAAATTCAGATGAGGAATCAGTATCAGGCTTAAGATGTTCTAAGTTTTTAAAATTTGTATTTAGCTTGAGCCTGAGGCTTTCTAGAATATCTGTAGACTTTTTATCTACAGCATCCAGACGTTGAATCCTATGAAATAGATGGTTAAGTAAGTTTTGAGTACGTTTATATAAATTTCTATCATATTTCACTGATAATGTTTTTAAATTCGTTTCTACTTTAATAAGGCTTTCGCGGATGCCCTCTACGTCTACAGAAAACTCAAACCCAGATTCAATAATATCATCCGAAGGCATCACATTGGCTAATTTGACTATCTGCCTGCGTAATTCTTGAACGTTTTCTCCGGGTGTGCCGCCTCTAATGGCCACCTCATAGCTTAGTTCGTTTTTTTGTAAGGACAAAAATTGAATTTCGTATGACATAATTTAAGAAGTCTAAGAAAATCCTTATACTAGGTTTATGTGAGCAGGTTTAAAATTCTATAATTATACAATAAAACTAATTTGTTTAAGTAAGAATCCTCCGTCCTGTTACAATTTTGGTAATAGTAATCCCCTAAGTTTTTTTTTTTTTTTAAGGATGCTCGTAAAAATTACTACACGGGAAAGCAAAAAAATAAAGAGAAAAAAAAATGCAACAATAGGGTGCAACTGTAGTATATATTTGCTTTAATAAAGCTTATTATTAAATATATTAATAAAACCAAAATATTTTATTTTTGTACGTATACAAATTAGACACAATAAGGATACCACTAAAATTAAAACATTATATACACTGCAGTTGCAAAAGTATAAAAGGCAAAATAAAAGTCATAAAAAAAAACAAAAGGTTTACAATATACACGCACACAACACTAAAATTCCTGATCCTGAATAACCGAGTTGAGGCGCCAATGTCACGTTATTATTTTATTTGATAATAAATAAATAATAACAACAATTTTTTTTACAATGTTTAATAACACTACTTATAAAACTAGACTAATATAAGTACTTCTAAAGAGATATTTAATAACACTACTTGTAAAACTAGACTAATATAAGTACTTCTAAAGAGATATTTAATAACACTACTTGTAAAACTAGACTAATATAAGTACTTCTAAAGAGATATTTAATAATACTGCTTATAAAAAAAAACTAATATAAATACTTCTAAGAACATACTAAGTTGACTAATAATAAAAAAAAACGCAAATAAAATAAAATTAACAGGTCGCGGGTTCGACGCCTTTCAGGATCAGGAGAAAAAAAAGCAAGTACTTCCCTGGCACGACTGGCGGCGAGTCCGGCGGAAGTGGTTGGAGATATGTGTCCTTTATAGACCGATTTCGCTTGCGAATTCAATGTATATTTTATATATATAAATATATATTTCATTTAATTCCAAATCCTCCCATCTTATCTCGTTTAGAAATAAAATAATAAGAAGGATGTCTCAACCCCTGGCGAGGTTCCCTGGAACACACAGTCGAAATCTTTCATGAGCCTTGCCTCCAAAGTAGGTAATATTATACGCCCACCGCCAGAATCAACTAGGCGAGTAAAACTGATAAGTTTGGTGTGGCGGTACGTGCTACCAGAACGGAGGCAAGAAAATAAAGTTATATCAACTAAGCATCTACTATGAAAAGACATACACAATTACGTGGTAAAATAACTAGCATGTGACATAAAATTAAATTACACACTAAGTATCAATTGTCTAAACTTCAAAATCAAAGTAACATAATATTTGTTACACTATTGTAATACATATATTATAAATTTGCTCACACTTACCCAATATAAGGGGAACAACCGTTAATATTTAATAATTATTAACAAACCTATAAAAAGCTATTAGCTATAATTTGCATAACGTATGCGTTTTGAATTATTTAATATAGATGCAGAAATGCATTTAGGCGACTGGACCTTCACGGTCACACTGAGGTCACTCGTCAGCCGCGCGGACTATTCATGCACCCCCACTTGTCTTCGCGCGAATTAGATGACACATTACAAGGTATAGATTATTTTGTATGCTCTGTAATGGCTTAAGAAATAAAATACCTGTGCAAGATATCAGCTTTTTGCCTAACAATTTGTTTACTCAGCGTTCACAATGCTGGATGAGCAGGATTTGCATAAATTTGCTATCTTTAAATAAGTAATCCCTTAAAAGTAAAAATAAAATACCTGTGCAAGATATCAGCTTTTCGCCTAACAATTTTCAAAGTTAGGCGAAACAAAGTTTCGCTTGGTGAGTGCAGGTGGCCGAAGGCCCTTTTTACTGGAAATGAGGCATTCCATCTTAGTCCTCACGGGTGACAACGCATCTGCATTTTGATTTGTAATAGAGAATAGATGTAGATGTCAATGGGCCGCAGTAACCACTTACCATCAGGTGGACTGTGTGCTCGTTTGTCACCCTTATCTTATAAAAAAAATGCTGGGCGAGCAGGATTTGCCTAAAATTGCTATCTTTAAAACTAATGAAATGACTAATGAACTCACAGTCCACCTGATGGTAAATGGCTACCTCACTATAGTACCGGCAATCAACTTTAAATAAAGAACGCCACCTCGTAAATCTCTAATCCAGGATATTCTCTCAAAAAGACCTACGAGCACATTCAGCATAGACATAAAATAATTCAATATAGAAATTATGCCGCTTAAGTTTCTCATTATCCTAAACCACTCTGAGGATCACGAACTTAAAGAATTTTATAATTGAAAGTGCGAACATTCCGAGACACAAACACAATCCAGTCACGTGCTCCTGCCGAACCTAAGAATTTTGAAACTTTATGAATCAACGAAGGACGCTCGCTATATGCTTTACTCACAATCGAACAATAAATTCTATTCATTCTTTTTTTAACGGTTTGCAAAAGTTCATTGCTGGCATGGAATTAGGTCTATGTTCCATTGTAGGATGAATTGGAGAACATTCTTTCTAGACTAATTTTCTCTACAATGGGAAAGAACTACTAGAACTTCTGACAAATGGATAGCTTCTAATAGTTCTTTAGTTGCAACATTATAATTATACTCGTATTATTGTAAGAATTATTTTATTATGTCAAAAAGGAAATGAAATAAAATGTTTTTAGATTAATTATGTCCATAGTACTAAGTACTTATTACTTTATGCCGGACACATGTTTTGAAAAAAAAGTAGCATTACAGAATAGTACTATTTATAACCGATAGTTCTAATATAAACTTTGCATAGGTCCCGAGTGATTGTAATAATATATTGTATAATATCATGATACTGTAAGTTCATACAGCGTAGATTGGAACAAAAATTAATAATTTTAAATCTGGAGGTAGCCGTGGTTAACTATGACATTGGGACGTCATACACCTCAGTCCCCCCCGTGACCATGGGCGCTGTAAAGTGCTTGAAACGTCGGGAATGTAAAATAAGTTAATATACGCGATAAAATCCGTAAAATTAGTTTTATTTAAAAGAAATATTTTTTTAAAACAGAGATGGCATTTAATTATAACTATCAAGAAAATTTATTTTAAAATCTGCGATTATATTCTTTAAAACTCATTATGGTTTTGAGGTTAAAAGAACAAAATTAGAACAAAGCATTACAAGTGGTAATAAGCAGAAGTTGTTCATGTTCAGTGCGACGTAAATCTGAGAGCGACATTCTTTTATATTGTTTTGCTCCAACATCTTAATGATAATATCGTTTAAATGAAGCGGCGTAATCTTTTATACTATAAAGAAAATAAGTAAAGGTTTTCTTATACTTTTATTTCTTTTAATTATAGAATAAGGCTGCATCTATCCTCGATTAAGAATCGAAATGCGTTTTCACCTCAAAGGACTAACATGCAACGTCTCATTTCCAGTAAAAAGGGCCTTCGGCTGCATTTGGCTGTTATTTTACGCTGGTATTCTGTGAGATCGTCATCCTTCTTCAGTTGAGCCGACTACTTCGTGCTACAACCATAATATAGCTGCAGCATGGCTCTACCACGACGAAGAGATTGATGACAATATACCATTTACAGAACCAGACGTAAAATAAATATCCAGATACGCAACGAGCAGTAACGTCAAAGGTACTCAAGCCTGGTATCCTCGGAACTCCAACACACCAAATGTTAAGTCTCGTATTGCCAATATATGCTTGCTTGATGTATATGCTTTTACAACAAAATTCCAGAAAATATACAAAGTTTGCCTGTATATTTGCATCTGTATACCTGCTCAAAATTCAAAAACTTTATTAAACTAAGTTTGTATAAAAAGGGTTATTATAATATTAAGGAATTTATGGATGATAATAACCCCTGGAAATGAGGTGATCGCTACCAAGCTATTTCTATTTCTAATTTGTTGTGTTGTTAATTTGTGTAACATCATGATTGTAAGCTGTTATTTTTTAAAAAAATGTCCCACTGCGTTTCTTGCTGGTTCTTCCCAGGACACAGGTTTTTTCCGAACCAGTGGTAATCAAACAAAAGAGTGACTTTCAATAAGTATTATTTATAATCTATATTGAATAAAAAAAGTTTCTGTTTCTGTTTCTGTTTCAATAAAGGCAAATCCTTCCTACAATGAGAGAAACCTTATAAAGGGGCTTATAAAGAAGACATAAGTAATAAAAACCTTGACAAAAACAACGTACGTGTTGATTAAGTTGAACGTCATGTTACGCCGTTCTCCAAATTTAATGACAACTTGGAACCGGATAGTAAAGATAAGGAAGGGTACGCAATTTCTGTAGTCTCGCTTAAGGCACTAATTCCAAGTATAAAAGTATCCGCAATTTTCTTTGTGTAAAACAACGACTATATGACAAGCGTGATCGCTATTTGATGAAATAACATTATCTGCTCCTTATATCATATTGTATTTACTTTCCTTCATTAAAAAAACTATTGCTTATATAAACAAAGCTCAAATATTGTTTCATAAAATATAATAATAGAAACGTTCGAAAACCACGTTCCGATCATGAGCTATGATGTTGCTAGTGAGAATTTTTACCATTATCATGCCTTTATTGAGCAGTCATCGGTTCTATATAGGGTGGCAAACGAGCACACAGTCCACCTGATGGTAAGTCGTTGCTGTGGCCCATAGATATCTACATTTATCCACGTTTGCGAATCAAAATGCAGAGGGGTTTTCACCCGTGAGGACAAAGATGGAATGCCTCTTTTCCAGTAAAATGGGTCTCCGGTACTCTTATCTTACCATACGAAATACAGCACTGTTAAGCTGTTATTTTATAATGGTATTCTGTGAGAGCGTGGTCCTTCCCCGGTCGAGCCGACCCTTTCGTGCTACAACTATACTACTAATATAGCTGCAGCATGGCTCTACCTTCTTACGCTAACTTCTTTAAGACCTTAATGAGGAAACTCCGCAGTCTACGCCGAAGGTGCATAAACAGATAGATTCTAAGAGTTCAGAAATTGTAGACTAGATCGAAAAAATTTATCCTCATTTGTAACGGCAAATAGTCCCTTTTTAAAAAAATGTTAACGAAAGGCTATTATTGGCGTTTTAGCAAATTTAAAAAAAAGATGAAGTTCCTTCTCAATTCGATTGTATGTTACTTTTTTTGTTTGTATTTTACTTGATATTTTTGTCATTAGTAAACCAATCTTAGTGATTCTTTTTTTATAGGTTACAGTTTTCGGGTTGTTTTTGAATTGAAAACTTCTTAAGGCGCGTTGAGCGATTATGCGTTCGCGTCACCAATGACCTTAACATGCTCGTGACGTATTGCGCGTAGTATAGCGGCCTGTGTACATGTATAAACATATATCATTGAGGTTAGAGTCACTGCTATCGGTAATACTCATAACTGCCTCTGTTTTTTTGGATAATTTAGAGAAAAAATTAGACCGTTACCAGTAGCAAAATTGAGGATGAAATTCTTAATGTAACTATTAAGACGACATTATTGTTTTTACTTTGAGTTCTATGTACTAGAACTCCATTTTCGCCTAGAAGTCCGTTTTGGTCTGCTCTTACCTATTTCTGACTACAAATATGTAATATGTTTCGGTCTGAACTGTAAATAAAGGGAAGGGAGCCAGTCTTTGTTATAGAGAGCCGGATAATTACAGACTGAGGCATTTAATCTAAGTTCTCAGAGGTGACAACACATCTGTAGCCTTAATTGCTTGAAGTTGGCTGCAGATTTTATTATTAACAGTAGTAGCCAATTACTGTAAGTTCGTTTGTCACTTCAGTTTTTTTTTAAAGCTTGTAATATTCCTTAATCCACCGAAAAGGTTCAAGAATTTTTTTTTTATAGGATAAGGGTGACAAACGAGCACACAGTCCCCCTGATGGTAAGTGGTTGCTGCCGCCCATAGACATCTACATCTATCCTCGTTTGCGAATCAAAATGCAGATGCGTTGTCACCCCTGAGGACTAAGATGGAATGCCTCATTTCCAGTAAAAAGGGCCTCCGGTTACCTGCACTCACCAAGCGAAACGCAGAGGTAAACCTCTACTTCACGCTGGTATTCTGTGAGGTCGTGGTACCACCCCGGTTCGAGCCGGCCCATCCGTGCGACAACAAAAGCTACCGCGTGGCTCTACCACTGTCTTTAAAAAATTTAAAGTTTTAATCTATACATATATAGAAATAAATAAAATTGAAGTGTCTGTATGTAATGTCGAAATAACAGCTTTTCCATGCTATGAAAGTATGCATATGAAAGTATATACGGTACTTATAACAAAAACACTATTTTTGAAATTTTTGTCTGTCGGTCTTCCTGTCTGTTTGTTAGTACCGGCTAATCTCCGAAACGGCTGGACCGATTTTGACCGGACTTTCACTGACAGATAGCTGATGTTATAAGAAATAACTTAGGCTACTATTATTTTAGAAAAAGCAATAGGTTTTTGCGCAAAAAATTAAAAACCCATAAAATCAAATTGTAATAAATTACGCGCGGGCGAAGTCACGGGGAACAGCTAGTAAAAAGCTCAATGTTGAAGTCGCCTTCAAAGGACTAGATAGAAATAAAAAAAATTGGTAAATCCAATTGAACATGCCTTAAGCGCATTAAAAAAATTACGTATAACATAATTACACCGAATTTTTTAAAGTAGTTTAAATACATTTCGACAGCACTATCGGCTTCAACACACTCGAAAACCATGAAAATGACACCCATAATGAAAAATTAATACCTACTTCAGCTGCCATCTTGGATTTACATTTCGACAGCACCATCGGCTTCAACACCTTCGAAACCAATGAAAATGACACCCATGATGAAAAAATTGATACCTATTGCAGCCGCCATCTTGGATTTACATTTCGACAGCACTATCGGCTTCAACACCCGCGAAAACCATGAGAATGACACCCATGATGAAAAAATTTATACCTATTGCAGCCGCCACCTTGGATTTATATTTCGACAGCACTATCGGCTTCAACATCCTCGAAAACCATGAAAATTACACCCATGATGAAAAAATTTATACCTGTTGCAGCCGCCACCTTGGATTTACATTTCGACAGCACTATCGGCTTCAACATCCTCGAAAACCATGAAAATTACGCCCATGATGAAAAAATTTATACCTATTGCAGCCGCCACCTTGGATTTACATTTCGACAGCACTATCGGCTACAACACCCTCGAAAAGCATGAAAATGACACCCAAGATGAAAAAATTGATACTGCGGCCGCCATCTTGGATTTACATTTCGACAACCCTATCGGCTTCAACTCTCTCGAAAACCATGAAAATGACACCCATGATGAAAATATTTATACCTATTGCAGCTGCCACCTTGGATTTACATTTCGACAGCACTATCGGCTTCAACAACCTCGAAAACCATGAAAATTACACCCATGATGAAAAAATTTATACCTATTGCAGCCGCCACCTTGGATTTACATTTCGACAGCACTATCGGCTTTAACATCCTCGAAAACCATGGAAATGACACCAATGATGAAAACATTTATATCTATTGCAGCGGCCATCTTGGATTTACATTTCGACAACCCTATCGGCTTCAACTCTCTCGAAAACCATGAAAATGACACCTATGATGAAAATATTGATACCTATTGCAGCCGCCATCTTGGATTTACATTTCGACAGCACTATCGACTACAACACCCTCGAAAACCATGAAAATGACACCCAAGATGAAAAAATTGATACATATTGCAGCCGCCACCTTGGATTTACATTTCGACAGCACTATCAGCTTCAACATCCTCGAAAACCATGAAAATGACACCTATGATGAAAAAATTTATACCTATTGCAGCCGCCACCTTGGATTTACATTTCGACAGCACTATCGGCTACAACACCCTCGAAAACCATGAAAATGACAACCAAGATGAAAAAATTGATACTGCGGCCGCCATCTTGGATTTACATTTCGACAACCCTATCGGCTTCAACTCTCTCGAAAACCATGAAAATGACACCCATGATGAAAAAATTGATACCCATTGCAGCCGCCATCTTGGATTT
The DNA here is from genome assembly GCA_963668995.1 of Parnassius mnemosyne. NCBI lineage: Eukaryota > Metazoa > Arthropoda > Insecta > Lepidoptera > Papilionidae > Parnassius > Parnassius mnemosyne. Next base: position 50,312,938 of record CAVLGL010000002.1, read on the forward strand.
ACATTTTGACAGCACTATCTGCTTCAGCACCTTCGAAAACCATGAAAATGACACCCAAGATGAAAAAATTGATATCTATTGTAGCCGCCATCTTGGATTTACATTTCGACAGCACTATCGGCTACAACACCCTCGAAAAGCATGAAAATGACACCCAAGATGAAAAAAATTGATACTGCGGCCGCCATCTTGGATTTACATTTCGACAACCCTATCGGCTTCAACTCTCTCGAAAACCATGAAAATGACACCCATGATGAAAAAATTTATACCTATTGCAGCTGCCACCTTGGATTTACATTTCGACAGCACTATCGGCTTCAACTCTCTCGAAAACCATGAAAATGACACCTATGATGAAAAAATTTATACCTATTGCAGCTGCCACCTTGGATTTACATTTCGACAGCACTATCGGCTTTAACATCCTCGAAAACCATGGAAATGACACCAATGATGAAAACATTTATATCTATTGCAGCGGCCATCTTGGATTTACATTTCGACAACCCTATCGGCTTCAACTCTCTCGAAAACCATGAAAATGACACCCATGATGAAAATATTGATACCTATTGCAGCCGCCATCTTGGATTTACATTTCGACAGCACTATCGACTACAACACCCTCGAAAACTATGAAAATGACACCCAAGATGAAAAAATTGATACATATTGCAGCCGCCACCTTGGATTTACATTTCGACAGCACTATCAGCTTCAATATCCTCGAAAACCATGAAAATGACACCTATGATGAAAAAATTTATACATATTGCAGCCGCCACCTTGGATTTACATTTCGACAGCACTATCGGCTACAACACCCTCGAAAACCATGAAAATGACACCCAAGATGAAAAAATTGATACTGCGGCCGCCATCTTGGATTTACATTTCGACAACCCTATCGGCTTCAACTCTCTCGAAAACCATGAAAATGACACCCATGATGAAAAAATTGATACCCATTGCAGCCGCCATCTTGGATTTACATTTTGACAGCACTATCTGCTTCAGCACCTTCGAAAACCATGAAAATGACACCCAAGATGAAAAAATTGATATCTATTGTAGCCGCCATCTTGGATTTACATTTCGACAGCACTATCGGCTTCAACATCCTCGAAAACCATGAAAATGACACCCATGATGAAAAAATTTATAACTATTGCAGCCGCCACCTTGGATTTACATTTCGACAGCACTATCGGCTTCAACATCCTCGAAAACCATGAAAATTACACCCATGATGAAAAAATTTATACCTATTGCAGCCGCCACCTTGGATTTACATTTCGACAGCACTATCGGCTACAACACCCTCGAAAAACATGAAAATGACACCTATGATGAAAATATTGATACCTATTGCAGCCGCCATCTTGGATTTACATTTCGACAGCACTATCGACTACAACACCCTCGAAAACCATGAAAATGACACCCAAGATGAAAAAATTGATACATATTGCAGCCGCCACCTTGGATTTACATTTCGACAGCACTATCAGCTTCAACATCCTCGAAAACCATGAAAATGACACCTATGATGAAAAAATTTATACCTATTGCAGCCGCCACCTTGGATTTACATTTCGACAGCACTATCGGCTACAACACCCTCGAAAACCATGAAAATGACAACCAAGATGAAAAAATTGATACTGCGGCCGCCATCTTGGATTTACATTTCGACAACCCTATCGGCTTCAACTCTCTCGAAAACCATGAAAATGACACCCATGATGAAAAAATTGATACCCATTGCAGCCGCCATCTTGGATTTACATTTTGACAGCACTATCTGCTTCAGCACCTTCGAAAACCATGAAAATGACACCCAAGATGAAAAAATTGATATCTATTGTAGCCGCCATCTTGGATTTACATTTCGACAGCACTATCGGCTACAACACCCTCGAAAAGCATGAAAATGACACCCAAGATGAAAAAAATTGATACTGCGGCCGCCATCTTGGATTTACATTTCGACAACCCTATCGGCTTCAACTCTCTCGAAAACCATGAAAATGACACCCATGATGAAAAAATTTATACCTATTGCAGCTGCCACCTTGGATTTACATTTCGACAGCACTATCGGCTTCAACTCTCTCGAAAACCATGAAAATGACACCTATGATGAAAAAATTTATACCTATTGCAGCTGCCACCTTGGATTTACATTTCGACAGCACTATCGGCTTTAACATCCTCGAAAACCATGGAAATGACACCAATGATGAAAACATTTATATCTATTGCAGCGGCCATCTTGGATTTACATTTCGACAACCCTATCGGCTTCAACTCTCTCGAAAACCATGAAAATGACACCCATGATGAAAATATTGATACCTATTGCAGCCGCCATCTTGGATTTACATTTCGACAGCACTATCGACTACAACACCCTCGAAAACTATGAAAATGACACCCAAGATGAAAAAATTGATACATATTGCAGCCGCCACCTTGGATTTACATTTCGACAGCACTATCAGCTTCAATATCCTCGAAAACCATGAAAATGACACCTATGATGAAAAAATTTATACATATTGCAGCCGCCACCTTGGATTTACATTTCGACAGCACTATCGGCTACAACACCCTCGAAAACCATGAAAATGACACCCAAGATGAAAAAATTGATACTGCGGCCGCCATCTTGGATTTACATTTCGACAACCCTATCGGCTTCAACTCTCTCGAAAACCATGAAAATGACACCCATGATGAAAAAATTGATACCCATTGCAGCCGCCATCTTGGATTTACATTTTGACAGCACTATCTGCTTCAGCACCTTCGAAAACCATGAAAATGACACCCAAGATGAAAAAATTGATATCTATTGTAGCCGCCATCTTGGATTTACATTTCGACAGCACTATCGGCTTCAACATCCTCGAAAACCATGAAAATGACACCCATGATGAAAAAATTTATAACTATTGCAGCCGCCACCTTGGATTTACATTTCGACAGCACTATCGGCTTCAACATCCTCGAAAACCATGAAAATTACACCCATGATGAAAAAATTTATACCTATTGCAGCCGCCACCTTGGATTTACATTTCGACAGCACTATCGGCTACAACACCCTCGAAAAACATGAAAATGACACCCAAGATGAAAAAATTGATACTGCGGCCGCCATCTTGGATTTACATTTCGACAACCCTATCGGCTTCAACTCTTTCGAAAACCATGAAAATGACACCCATGATGAAAAAATTTATACCTATTGCAGCTGCCACCTTGGATTTACATTTCGACAGCACTATCGGCTTCAACATCCTCGAAAACCATGAAAATTACACCCATGATGAAAAAATTTATACCTATTGCAGCCGCCACCTTGGATTTACATTTCGACAGCACTATCGGCTTCAACATCCTCGAAAACCATGGAAATGACACCCATGATGAAAACATTTATATCTATTGCAGCGGCCATCTTGGATTTACATTTCGACAACCCTATCGGCTTCAACTCTCTCGAAAACTATGAAAATGACACCCATGATGAAAAAATTTATACCTATTGCAGCCGCCACCTTGGATTTACATTTCGACAGCACTATCGGCTTCAACATCCTCGAAAACCATGGAAATGACACCCATGATGAAAAAATTTATACCTATTGCAGCTGCCACCTTGGATTTACATTTCGACAGCACTATCGGCTTCAACATCCTCGAAAACCATGAAAATTACACCCATGATGAAAATATTGATACCTATTGCAGCCGCCATCTTGGATTTACATTTCGACAGCACTATCGACTACAACACCCTCGAAAACCATGAAAATGACACCCAAGATGAAAAAATTAATACATATTGCAGCCGCCACCTTGGATTTACATTTCGACAGCACTATCAGCTTCAACATCCTCGAAAACCATGAAAATGACACCTATGATGAAAAAATTTATACCTATTGCAGCCGCCACCTTGGATTTACATTTCGACAGCACTATCGGCTACAACACCCTCGAAAACCATGAAAATGACACCCAAGATGAAAAAATTGATACTGCGGCCGCCATCTTGGATTTACATTTCGACAACCCTATCGGCTTCAACTCTCTCGAAAACCATGAAAATGACACCCATGATGAAAAAATTGATACCCATTGCAGCCGCCATCTTGGATTTACATTTTGACAGCACTATCTGCTTCAGCACCTTCGAAAACCATGAAAATGACACCCAAGATGAAAAAATTGATATCTATTGCAGCCGCCATCTTGGATTTACATTTCGACAGCACTATCGGCTTCAACATCCTCGAAAACCATTAAAATGACACCTATGATGAAAAAATTTATAACTATTGCAGCCGCCACCTTGGCTTTACATTTCGACAGCACTATCGGCTACAACACCCTCGAAAACCATGAAAATGACACCCAAGATGAAAAAATTGATACTGCGGCCGCCATCTTGGATTTACATTTCGACAACCCTATCGGCTTCAACTCTCTCGAAAACCATGAAAATGACACCCATGATGAAAAAATTGATACCCATTGCAGCCGCCATCTTGGATTTACATTTTGACAGCACTATCTGCTTCAGCACCTTCGAAAACCATGAAAATGACACCCAAGATGAAAAAATTGATATCTATTGCAGCCGCCATCTTGGATTTACATTTCGACAGCACTATCGGCTTCAACATCCTCGAAAACCATTAAAATGACACCTATGATGAAAAAATTTATAACTATTGCAGCCGCCACCTTGGCTTTACATTTCGACAGCACTATCGGCTTCAACATCCTCAAAAACCATGAAAATGACACCCAAGATGAAAAAATTGATATCTGTTGCAAGTTTTTGTTTGTTGCAAGTTGCAAGTGCATGTTTACAAGCTTTGGGGACATGATAAATCTACAATATAAGCCACTAAAACCCCATTTTTAAATTAAAATATCAATTAATCGATTTATAAAAAATATTAATCAGTTCAACAATCATTTATCTTTCTAACAATGTGCTTTTTATGTCATTTATATGTATAATATGATTGCTAGATACGATTTTATTCGATAAAACGTTGGAATCTTAATTTTAGTCGATAGTAGAACATACCTTTCGCTTTCGCTTAAGGCATGCAACACATTCTCTCCTTTCATACTCCATGTCTTACCACCGAATTCTGAAGCTGTTATTTGGAAATTATTTTACCCTGTTTAATTCCTTGATATTGACCTTTATTTTTTACTAAAAGTTTAATTTTTTTTTTATTAGGGATTGGCAAACAAACCACAAAACAGGCAGTAGTTTGACAAAGAACATGATTTCACTTGTTGTTATGGAAGGATGGAAAACCAATTTGCCTGGAGGCCGTTAAGTTCTCCCGAGGGAAGGAAGTAAGGGTTGCGAAAATAATAAGTAACTAGGTATTTATATATTTTTGTTAAAAGGTTTGCCAATGTCTTCGGGTAGATTTTTTTTTGTTTAAAAACAAAGGAGGCAGTTTACATACATAACTTTCACACGGACAAATATCCGGAACCGGAAAAATTATTTGTTGGACTTACAAATTCTTCTTCCGTACGGGATTCAAACCCACGGCCCTCAGCGACGTAACATATCGCTAAGCTACTCCGCTACAAAGCCGTTTTTATACATTAGTTTTAGTGTTGAGTACTAAAACGAAATAATTATGAAATCACTTCGTTCCGTCCATCTGAGTTCCGTTTACAGTGGTAGAGCCACGCGGCAGCTTTATCTGTCGTACGGATGGTCCGGCCCGAACCGACCTCACAGAATATCATCGTGAAGTAGAGGCTTACCTCTGCGTTCCGCTTGGTGAATGCAGGTGGCCGGAGGCCCAATTCCCCCCTCCCCCTATCAATATGGTAGCGGACTTGAACAGAAGACTACCCCAGGAGGGTACCAGCACCCCTCGAGAATCCCTCGCTGAGCATCCACGACCAAACTACTCCACTCCTGGGCGTGGGTGCTCAGGCTACCCCGCGTATTCTGGGGGAGCAAACTTCCGCTCGCGACTAATACTGCTCGGGGCAAGCGGAGCAATAAGACCAAAGCGGCCCCTTTCACGCTGTCCTCTCCGGCTGATATTTCATATCTCTCCTACCCGGGGTACAAATTTGAACACTCCTTTGTGCCCCGGGCTGGAGTTTGCGCATACCTCAGATAGGACATCTGTTTTGCGGGTGCCTCTATAGGTCCCATAGCGGTAATGCTGACACAGACCGACTCATCGACCACGTCCAAATGGCTGCAGACTCCGTGCTACAACAGGTCCCATCCACAGAGAACGTGATACTCGGTGATTTTAACGCCTACCACGCTAAATGGCTTGTTTCCCGTTTAACCGATCATGCGGGTAGATCTGTGTATGACTTTGCCTTGGCATATGATCTAAAACAACTGGTTACTTCGCCTACGCGGATCCCAGATGTGGAGGATCATGTACCTTCCCTGTTGGACTTTCTGCTGACCTCTCATCCAGACGGATATCAGGTCTCCGTCGATGCCCCTCTGGGCTCTTCGGACCGTTGTCTGATCCGGAGTACGGTGCCACTCACGCTCCCATCGCAGTTGCAATCTGCAGCTTGCCGCCGTGTTTGGCACTGTAGGTCGGCCGATTGGGACGGGATGCGGTTTTTTTTGCATCCTTCCCTTGGGGGTGGGTTTGCTTCTCGCCGGAAGATCCCAGCGTTGTTGCCGATTCTGTTGCTGATGTGGTACTTCAGGGTATGGAACTTTTTATTCCATCCTCTGTGGTGCCCATCGGAGGCAGATCACAGCCATGGTTTGGTCTCTCCTGTAAAATAGCATCACGCTTTAAGCAAGAATGCTACGACCGTCCCGGGATGTAAACACCAGCGCTCTTAAAAAGAAGTATAATTCCACCTCCAGGTCCTTCAAAAGTGTCATTGCCAAGGCAAAGTCAGAGCACATCGGCAGAATTGGCGAGAAACTAGTTCGCCTTCCTTCGGGAATACGTGCATTCTGGTCCCTTCTGAGAGAAAGAGAACTTCTGTCAGCCATCTCTTCTATCTCTGCACAGGGTGGACGACTTACTGGCCCATGACGCAAAGGAGAAAGCCGATCTGCTAGGCTCTCTTTTTGCTTCCAACTCGACTCTAGATGACGGAGGGAACACACCGCCGACCATCCCGCGGTGTGAGTGCACCATGCGGGAAGTGTTGTTTACACAGCGCTCGGTGCGTAAAGCACTCCTCTCCCTGGACGTCAACAAGTCGAGTGGGTCTGATGGAGTCCCGCCTATTGTGCTGAAGACGTGTGCTCCGGAGTTGGCACCGGTTTTAACGCGTCTTTTTCGGTACTTCTACTCCCTAAGCATAGTCCCGAACTCATGGAAGACAGCTTTGGTGCACCCGGTCCCTAAAAAAGGCGACCGCTCAGATCCGTCCAACTACAGGCCTATCGCAATCACCTCCTTGTTCTTCAAAGTAATGGAAACCATTATTAACAGCCAGCTCATGCGGTACGTTGAGGATCGCCAGCATCAGTGACTGCCAGTAGGGTTTCCGTCGAGGTCGCTCAGCTGGTGATCTTCTAGGTTACTTCACTCATAGATGGGCGGAGGCAGTGAAGTCCAAGGGGGAGGCGTTGGTCGTTAGTTTGGACATAGCGACGGCTTTCGATCGGGTTTGACACAAAGCGCTTCTTTCGAAACTTTCTTCCTATGGGCTTCCCGAGAAATTATGCAATTGGATTACAAGTTTTCTTGCAGATCAGAGCATTAAGGTCGTAGTAGACGGTGCATGCTCCGATTACAAGAACATTAACGCTGGTGTTCCACAAGGCTGCTTGCTATCACCAACGCTGTTTCTTCTGCATATCAATCATATGTTGCAAACCAGTATCATTCATTGCTATGTATAGGACAGCACTGGTGATGCTTTATACACCGGCCGTGCTAATATTTCTCGGGAAAACGTCGCCGAGTACCGGAACAAACTTGTGTCTGAATTCGAGACTTTGTTGAACAAAGTCTCAGACTGGGGGCGACTAAATCTAGTCCAGTTCAATCCCCAGAAGATACAAGTTTGTGCGTTTCGCGCTAAAAAGAATACCTTTGTCGTATCTCCTCAGTTTCAAGGCACTCCCCTTGTTGTATTGCTTGCTAGTATCGGTAGCCTCGGTGTCGACATATCGAGTGACGTGCAGTTTCGTGGTCACTTGGAAGAGAAGGCCAAATTGGCCTCTAAAAAGCTTGGCGTGCTCAGCAGAGCGGGACAGTATTTCATGCGGGCACACCGCTTGCAACTTTATAAGGCGCAGGTTCGGCCTTGCATGGAATATTGTTCCAATTTCTGGGCAGGGGCTCCCCAGTGCCAGCTCCTTCCACTTAACCGCATCCAGCGCAGAGCGGTTCGAATCATCGACGACCGAGTTCTTTCCGATCGGCTTGACTCACTGGCACTGCATAGAGATGTTGCATCTCTTTGCGTATTTTATCGCATCTACCACGGGGAGTGCTCTGAGGAATTGTTCGGACTAGTTCCAGCCGCTCAATTTCACCATCGCACATCGCGACAAAACTCGCGATACCATCCATATCATTGGGATGATTGGCGGTCCACCACTGTGCGATTTAGATGTTTTCTCCCTCGCACAACTTCCTTGTGGAATCGATTACCACCAGCGATTTTCCGGACCGATATAACTTAGGCACCTTCAAGAAAAGAGCCTACTCCTTTTTAAAAGGCCGGCAACGCATCTGCGTTTCTCCTGGTGTTGCAGTTGTTAATGGGCGGCGGTAGTCACTTACAATCAGGTGAGCCGCATGCTCGTTTGCCACCTCTCCCATAAAAAAATCTGAGTGCCATAAACGATTTGCTTTAAAAATAATCTGCGTAATAATTTAAAAGTTATCGCAGAGATATAATCGCAGTCAATTTCTACCGACGATCCCTCGTTTAGTTTATGAAGTAAGGATGACAAACAAGATTACAGTTTGCCTAATGGAATGAACCTTGTGGCCCGTAATGTAGCTGCAGCATGGTTATACCACGTACAAACAACACGTGAGTGAAAGACGTATCGTATTATCGACCATATCCTACTGTAATGGTGTTAGGTTTGTAGTGATAGTATATGTAGAAATTTAGAAGAAAGATACGGTACGGTACGTTTTTTATAAATAAAATAACATGTGTGCAATTCACACTCGGTAGAAGTGCAACATTCAGGAAAGGAGACCGCGATAATAGGAAATACTCTATTCTATCTCATTCTCTCACAGGCTTAATGCTATTGATGTATATGTTTGTCTCTTTTTAGTGTAGCTTTTTCATTTCATCGAGTTTTAAGTTTCAACATATCATATACATTATAAAGAAGCATAATAACATAACATAACTCATAATAATTCTAAAGAAGTATTCACTTCAATTATGGTAACGCTATTGACTTTATATCAGTAAAAATATTCCCATTAACCATAAATAACTTTAAAGTGCTTGTGTTAGAAGTGGTTCACGACAGTAGTAGAATGGCAGATTCGATCCAACGACATTCTATGTTATAGACCATACAGGTCAACTTCTGGACAGATGCCTTCCCTTTGGATTTCTTATAAGTGGGATTTTTGAGGGTTGGCAACCGCAGTTTTTTTGTTACTAGGAAGACGCTGCTGCCCATCTCCTGGTTTGTTTTCTTCTGTCATCTCTTACGATACATTCTTATACCGATATTACAACACTAGACTAACACGAGTAATAAGTATTAAAAAGCTATAAATAACATTCAACATGGCTGTTTGCCGCGTACACATTGCGCTAATGGAAAATTAATCAGAACCTTTAGTAATTGCTTGGGCATCTGGAACCCAAGGGAAATTCTTTACTAACGATATATCAACGCTTATTACGTTGGTAAGGTCATTTATTTATATATACTTTATACAAACAAGGAAGGAGAAATTCACTTTGCTATTCTCTACATTATATAGTAGGTACGGGTAGTTTAATATAATAATTACTTTGAATCTTAAATCAACACAAACAAGAAAAAATTAAAACAATGTCAAAAGTAAAATAGCAGCTTAATTCCGTTATACGCGCATACTAAAGATTCGTATGGTTTGATGAGAACCTGAGACCCATTTTACTGTAAACGAGGCAATCCACCTTATATCTCATTAGTTATTACATTCTTCCATACTCCACTTAATACCAGTATTTAAAAGATAAATTTTGTAATTTATTTTTAAGTAAGACTGCGACATCATTTTTTGAAAAAGGAGAATGGGATTTTTGGGCCTGAAGTAAACTAATTGTTTCATACTTTAAAAAATTGGCCATGTTTTTCTTAATCGCATACCATTCAAAGTAAGACTGACGCTTTACAACTCTCTGGCTAAATCCTATATTCAATATGGCTTGTTAAGTTATGGTTGGACGTACAAATCATATTTAAAACAGATCTATGATCTTCAACTTAGAATTCTTAAAAATATTGTATCCCCAAATATGCGTGTTCTAATTGATGATGATGAAAATGAGATTTTTAAACATTGTAAAATCTTACCAGTTTATGACCAAATTAAATTCATGTTATTAAAGCAATATTTCTTTTGCGATAATATAAAGTCATACATAGATCAACCTGTACGTACGCGCGCTATGACACAAAACCGGCTCCGGTACATCACTGCTAATAATGTCTACGGGCTGCGGACGGCCGCTTATCAGGTACCGCATTCAATAAATAACTTACCTTTCGATTTACGCGAAAAATTTCACAAAAAAACATTAAAACTAAACTCAAAAGCTTTTTCATATCTAAATTATAATTGCCTACTATATCTACTTACTTAACAATAACATACCTACCTGCCTAGTTCTTACTTTTACCTTGCTACTACTGACTTTAACCAAGTTATTAACTTACCTTCTTAGTCTTTATATTCTTATATATACATACTAACAACTCACACACCTAACAACTTACTTAGACTGTGTCTTGCACATAATATGCTGACTTAAACTAAATTATTTAGCATCAAGTCAAACCTTCGTGGTTTTTAGATGTTAATTAGACCTATACATGTATTCTTTTCTTTTGATCTGATAAATAAACTAAAAAAAAAGTAAAATACAAAAAAGTTGCTCTTTTTACAATCTAGATTTCGAAAAAACAATAAAAATAAGAAATAAGTTATAAAATTGATTGTTGTGCATTTTTATGGCAATAAATCGATTACCTTAAAGAATAGACTTCTCTTTCTCGTTTCTGAACGTTATCTTCCAATAGAGGACTGCTTATTTTGAAATTTGACAGTTCAAACTTCAAACTATTAAAAGAAAAAGACAGATTTTCGATTAGATTTGAAACGAGCGCAATGTAATCGATTCTCAATTAAATTCAGTATTTTAAAATCTAAATTCGATTATTTTTCTATGTTAACTAGAGAGATAAAAAAATTGCGAACATATCTACAAAATAATAATAAAAAAAAAACAAAATATCAAAATTCCTACAAGTAACAGTTACAACAAAAATTCTAGGTAATCGATCTCAGATCGATATCCCTAATATTCACTTCACTTAGTTGTTGTTGTTTGAACTTCCGTAAATCGTTTCACCAGTTTGTTTCATTAGTAACCAGACCTTTTTCGGTGATTTTATCCTGATCCTGCTTTTATATCTTTAAGCAATAATAGTGATAAATAGCCTGTTACAATTTACTAACAAAGAAAAATCATCTGATATAGTGTAGGTAATAGATAATCTCACTTTTACTTATCCTACAATAACTCGGCTCCCAGATTGACAAATCTTGCCAGATTTTCAGCTATGAATTGTTTATATATGCCCTTTCAAATGGTCCTAATTTCATCTTGTTAACACTTGGGCCCAAGAATGTATGGAGACGTCTCCTTATCCTTTGTCACTTTTATTTTATACATAAAACTTTACAAGTTTTTATGAATTAAAATAACAATTTTAGCAAATTACCATCAGTGATGGAGGAAAGCTAATTCGGGTTGCTTAAATACATTTGTAAAACAATTGTTCATCCTCTGATCAACCCCACCTCAAAGGAGCAAAATAATCTCACGATGAAGTTTTAACGGTCTCCTCACATCGCTTCAATCCTCCAAATCCAAGTAAAAAGTTTTATTTGAAAACTTCTAGACAGTATGATTGTGTAAGTTTTTAAGGCTTCGTTCTATACAGCAATCCCAATGATTTTGATAGTAGCGTTATGATCTAGACATAGAAATAAAATTGAATTAGGTATCTGTTTGTAATATCGATATAATTGATGATTGATATGAATTGAATCGATTGTGATGAAACTTTAGCAACAGACAGAGAGCAATGCAAGAGGGATATTGGTTATATTTTACCCTAAAAGCTTGAAGATTTTTTTGTAAATGAAAAATTTATGAAATAAACGGTCTTTGATTACTTTTAATCTAAATAACGCCACATTAATAGAGAGATACTATCCAATCGAAGCCGGGGGGCCGCTAGTACATATATTGTAATATTTAAAAGAAAGATATGTCCGCTAGTTTATACTTAAATGCTATATTTTATCTAAAAAACTTGAAGAATTTTTCCATTTAACGAATTTTCATTAAAATAAATGATGGTCTTTGATTAGGTAACTTAAATATACTCGTAAATTACGTTATGTTATGGAATATTTTTATAGATTATAAGAATACCCGTTTAAAGTCAATCGTCCAAACAATTACATTGGTTTAGAAAAATTATTCGTGCTTAAAAGAACCAGCAAGGAACACAGCGGGACGTTTTTTTACATGTTAGTTTACAATATTATGTATATTTTTATAATTAAATATGAAAACATTTTGAAACAGTTATTATTAATTATGTACTCTTTATTAGTATAATAATCCTTATAAACCTTTGCTTTATAAATTTTTAAATTTTTGATATGTCCTGTCCTGTTCTTTTCGATGGCCGTTTTGATCACATTGTAAACATTTATTAACAACCTATCTTTATCTCTTGCTTGGAAGGTGTACCTGCTAACATGTCAGTATATTTACGCTACAAATATACCTAGTCAGGTCATAAGTATTGTCACACAGTAAAAACTTTTCTTTTAGAATGCTGGCCACAAAAAAGTTTATTGAATTCGAATTTCGAATTGTTCATGAAAATAAAACTGTATACTTTTTAGAATTTTACTCATTTTTAAATATGGAGTGGACGCTTAAAGAAGACCGTGTTGCGGTTATTGCGTTGCATCGTTGCAGTTACGCGCCAATTCAAATTTTAGACATACTGAAAAATTTGAATATAACCAAAAGATTCGTTTATCGTACCATCAAATGATACAATGAAGATTCTAGTGAAGATGACAGGTCAAGAAGTGGTCGCCCTCGGTCTGTTAAGACTCCAGCAGTGATAAAAGCTGTGAAGGCGCGAATTCAAAGAAATCCCAAACGTAAGCAGAAACTGTTGGCCCTTCAGATGGGGTTAAGCAGAACCAGGGTGAAAAGGGTGTTAAATGAAGACTTAGGGCTTCGGGCATATCGAAGAAAAACAGGACATCGTTTGAATGCTCGTCTAATGGACCTGAGACTGAAGAGGTGCCGCACTTTGTTGAAGCGGTACGCGGGAAAAAAATATCGGAAAATTCATTTTTCGGATGAAAAAATTTTTACCGTAGAAGAGAGCTACAACAAACAAAATGATAAGGTGTACGCACACAGTAGTGAAGAAGCGAGCAACTGTATTCCGCGTGTCCAACGAGGTCATTTTCCAACCTCGCTCATGGTATGGTTGGGAGTTTCTTATTGGGGCTTAACAGAGGTACATTTTTGTGGGAAAGGTGTAAAAACGAATGCAGTTGTGTATCAAAATACAGTCCTGGCGAACCTTGTGGAACCTGTTTCTCATACCATGTTCAATAACAGGCACTGGGTATTCCAAGAAGATTCGGCGCCAGCTCATAGAGCGAAGAGCTCACAAGACTGGCTGGCGGCGCGTGAAATCGACTTCATCCGGCACGAAGACTGGCCCTCCTCCAGTCCAGATTTGAATCCGTTAGATTACAAGATATGGCAACACTTGGAGGAAAAGGCGTGCTCAAAGCCTCGTCCCAATTTGGAGTCACTCAAGACATCCTTGATTAAGGCAGCCGCCGATATTGACATGAACTTCGTTCGTGCTGCGATAGACGACTGGCCGCGCAGATTGAAGGCCTGTATTCAAAATCACGGAGGTCATTTTGAATAAACTTTAGTGTCATAAGAATCTATGTTTTGTTAAGTGCATTTTGGTATATAAATGGTTACATAACGAATAAACTTGTTTCAATTATTTTATATTAAACATGTGACAGAATTTATGACCTGACTAGGTATTATATTCGTTCAGCCCATCAGAACTACAGTGCTGTCAATAAGATAACTGCTTGTGCTCACATATAATTTAGGTACATCTTTATCATTATAGCACTATTTCATAGAATATAGCATAATTTACAATGAAAAAGAGCCACATTGCAAGTGGCTCTCTTTCTTATAAATGTATTTTTTTTTACTTTATAGTTGTAGCAGGAATGGGTCGGCTGGAACCAGGAAAGCAACGACGATAAAATAAAAAGCAGTCAATAAAGTCGTGCAGTAAGCTGCTGTGACGTGCGGTGCAGCGGTAAATTATCAAAACGCTCTTTTGTTAATCTCTATTTATATCTATTTATATCTATGAATTCATCTATTATATTGTTATTATTCATAATAATTACCCGTTCAATATTTATTTATTAAATCTAACAACAATACTTAACACGTCTAGATTGTTACATTCGCGATATTTATATATATATTTAATAACTGCTCTGCATATTTATAAGCTCGCACCCTTTTATGTTGACTCGACTATATTACTCAAATCATTTAAGGATTCATTCTGTTATATCTTATTGATAAATTTTATACTCTACCACCTTATACAAAAAATAAAGTCACTATTAACTAGCAACTGCCGAAGTGATATATCATTGTTCGTACTACTTAAGTCTAACGTAAACAAATTATTAGTTCTGTTACTCTGTGTAGCTTTAAAGTACTATAAATTTAACACATTTGGGTACATATTTGATTTTGATTAATGGCTGTAAATAATGTAAATAATTTGTACTGTTATTATCAGAATGTTCGTGGTCTTAGGACTAAATGTCTTGAATTACGACTAAATATTTTGACGAACGATTACGACATTATAATTATGACAGAATCATGGCTACACAGTGGAATTTTTGATGGTGAGTTGTGCGACGATAGGTATGACGTGTTCAGGGCTGACAGAGATTTGCGTAATAGTGGTAAAAGTAATGGTGGTGGAGTATTAATACTGACACGACGTACACTCGGTGCCATGTATCGTGACCTCGGCGTATGCGGTCTTACTGAGCTATTGTGGATTACTATTCCTTCAAGCGCGTGCGCTTCAAATTCCAACTTACATATTTGTGTGGCATATATTGCCCCTGACCCTCATCAAATGCCATCGGATCTCGTTTTTATTAAACAAAAAATTAATAGTATTATCGAGCTTTCTCCAAATGATAATTTTGTAATATTAGGAGATTTCAACTTGCCGTTCATTTCTTGGAACCCAAACGGATATACAGCTTTGAAAAAAGGGCCTACTGAGGTACAAGAAGCGAGTATCCAGCTGATGGAAACACTAACATTTCACGGGTTAAGACAATTTAATACTTTAAAAAATCATGCTGGTAACACATTAGATCTTGCATTCTCTAATCTACCTCTGAATATCATCCCTGCGGCTGCGCCGCTACTCAGGGAGGACCACGCACATCCTTCTTTTTGCTTCATAGTTTTGGATTTAAACATTACTCCTCTACGGGAAACAGCTGCGCCGAGGCGAAATTTCAGGAGGGCTGATTATGAAAAAATTAATACATATCTTTTAGAACAGGACTGGAGGTCTCTTTTATGTACAGGCACTGTAGACGAAGCTACAAATACCTTTTATAACATACTGGATAGTTGTGTTCGTTTACATGTGCCCTTTAGTTATAACACAGGGAAGCGATCATATCCTAAATGGTACACACCTGCTTTAATAAAAATAATTAAGGAGAAAAACAATGCTCACACACGTTGGAAAAAATTCAGGAATAGATTAGATTACGATGAGTTTTCGTTACTCCGAGCAAGAGAACACCGTGTTCAGAGAGAATGCTTTGATAAATTTACGTCAAGTTGTGAAAATAGCATCAAAACACATCCTAAAACATTCTGGACTTTCATCAAAGCCATTCGGGGTGGGTCAGGTTACCCTAAGAAAATGTCTTTGAAAGATATAGAGTACACCGATGGTATAGACATATGCAATGCTTTCAACTCATTCTTCAAGAGTGTATTTGGTATTCCTAGTAATAACTACATATATCCACATACGGAATCGTTGTGTACTGACACCGTTTCTAATGTACAGACAAACGCTGCAATAATTGAAAAAATGTTGAAAACTTTGGACACGAACAAAGGTGCCGGTAGTGATGGGTTACCTTGTTTTTTTTGGTCACGATGCGCTAAATCACTTGCTTTCCCCTTGACTATTATATTTAATCGCTCTCTACGTGAAGGGATATTTCCGCATCAATGGAAGTGTGCACACATAATCCCTGTACACAAGAAGGGATCACGTACAGAAATAATTAATTATAGAGGCATTTCTATTTTGAACACCGCGGCTAAAATCCTTGAACGAGTAGTATATAACATAATTTACTCCACGCTTTCACGTGCCTTCCCTGAGCAGCAACATGGTTTTTTACAAAGGCGATCCACCACTACGAACCTGGCAAGTTTTTCTTCTTTTGTCCTTGAAAATATGGATCAAGGTTGATGTGATCTACACTGATTTTGAAAAAGCTTTCGATCGTGTGGATCACATGATCCTGCTCAACAAATTACAAATATTAGGGATTCACGGTGACTTGCTCCGATGGACTGAATCATATCTCACAAACCGCTCACAAGCAGTCGTGATAGGTGGTTTCCGTTCGAGCTACATAAACATACCTACAGGTTTTCCTCAGGGCTCTCACTTAGGTCCACTTTTTTACAATGCCTACCTATATGACATTGGTTCGTGCATTATACATACAAATTACCTCATGTATGCAGATGATAAGAAGATTTTTTGTAAAATTAACACCATACATGACTGCCTATTGATACAAAAAGACCTGGACCGTTTATTTGAATATTACAAAATAAATAATATAACTGTCAATGCAAGCAAGTGCGAATGTATTAGTTTTACACGGAAATCTAAGCCAATTCTAAATAAATATCACTTTGACGGATTAGAAATCAGCCGAAAAGTAAGTGTTAGGGATTTAGGCGGAATTTTTGATCATAAAATGATACTATTCGAACACATTGATTACGTTATCAGTAAAGCCTATAAAAATCTTGGTTTTGTTCTTCGCATCTGTAAACCATTCTCGAATATTAATACAATTAAAATGGTTTATTTTGCATATCGCCGTCCCCGACGAACAAAATCGTAATACAAGAATGTCAATTTTACAGGAGCAAATAAAAACTGAATATCATAAGAACTATCAAACCTAGAAAGAACATTCTTTTACCAAAAATAGGAAATAAAATTTTGGCACTACAATTATACGAAATTTTTCTAAAAAGTTTTCTTTATAAATAAGAAAATCATGAAAATGTCCTTTACTGAAATAAATTATGGAGGATGTTACCGCTAACTAACTTTACGATAGTGTTCGACGGAAATCACAAAATGATTTGGCTATAGCAATCGCGCATTACGATATTGTTCCATGGTAAATATGCATGTATTTCTGTTCGTATAATGTCATTGCAATTGTATTCGATGATGTAACTGAACTCAATATTACGGTAAACATATATTACATGGTTTTTTTGATTATCGTTTTTAGGAGTTAAGATTTAATTTAATACCGTCATAATCTTTTATCTATTACTATAATAAATTAGTGGAACCAGGTTTGTCTGTACACTAAGGATAATGGACTAAAATGATAGGGAACGACAAAATAAAGGTAATATAAGAGAAAAATGCGCTTTTTGTTTCGTGTCGGTCTGTTTGTTCCAGCACATCTCTGAAACTACTGAACGGATTTTAATGCGGTTTTCACAGCTGATAGATAGATGCTAGTCATACTAAAAATATAGGCTACTTTTTATCCGCCCACACGGACGAAGTCGCGGGCAGCCGCTAGTTTCAGAATGAAATATTGTGTAAATATGTATAAAGGTTTTTATTACTACCATAATAATTGTCATTACTTATTTTGGATTTTGTTGGATGTACCTATTTATTTTATACAGTTATAATTTGGATCACCGTAAATTGTATCTAAATTGTCAGCTTATAATTTAATCTAGCGAGTTTGGAAGTGGCCAAGGCGAATGACATTAATCTAACGGTACAAGTTACAGTGCCTACAAATTATAATCTTTTAAATTTGAATTGAATTTATTTTGTTTTATTAAAACAGTAAATAAGTAACAGTTTAGTTATTAATACATCCAACAAAAACCAAAATAAGTTATCGATGGGAAATAAAATGCAAAAAATATCCATTAAGTATTTATCATTATTGTATCAAACGAAAATTATTACATATTTAAAAACAAAATATAAAAATGTTACAAGTAGGTAACCCAACTTTAATCTAAATCTTCTTCTTGTCCCTCGGGTATGATGTCGGCACAATAATTTAAATTATTATAAAAACTGTGATAATATTTTGGGATGGCCTCACTATCACACAGAGACTACAGGTCATCAAGCAGGGCCTTGGTGACGGGTAACGGATGGCTGTAAATATTTTTAAGGGTTTGTACCTCGTCGGCGACGGATTTTCGCCCTTTTTTCGGTTTGGTCCATTTTGTATTCAACTCAAAGGGCTCTTTCGAGTTTATACTTATACTGTAAAATTGTTTGTTTCAAATGAGAAACTTTCACCTCCATCAATTTCGACCACTCAATTTTTCCTCCTTCGGTGTCTTTCAACCAATTTTTTCCATTAATAAGAGCTTTTATATCGTAGAAATCCACCTGCTCCATTTCATTGATTTTATATTTTGGATGCGAGATATTCGCGTTTGAAATTACATCATAAGCTTGCTCTGGAGTATACAGTATTTTATTTTTCATAGCCCTCTCTATACATGAATGCATATTATCACCTTCATTTTGGCTACGCCCGGTCTCAAAAAATCGGTGCTTTATAGTTTTCACTCCATAAACTTGTACGATATACAGGTATAGGGCGAATATAAACCGATTTTTGTTTTGGCCGTGAGAATAAAATGACAAATTTTCGATTCCTCTCAGTTGTTCTTCCTGGATGAATTTTAATAAACAACTACCAATTTCAGTAGTTGTTTATTAATGGCTCTTTCCAATAGACATATGTCACACAAAACAATGTCCGGCTTTGCGCATTAAATCAAACACAGTAAATTTATAAACTGCATATTTTCGTTTATAATAAAAAATGCCCACTTCGGACTGTGGCACACTCAAAACTTTTTCTAGATCAAACGTCGCAACAATAGTGTTTTTTTCATCTGTGCTCAATTTTTGTTCGTTTTTTATGTTACGAACAGTCTCCTTTTTGTTTAAGTTAAGTGAAAGCGTTGCGTCTTACAAACACAATTAGGATTCACTAACGAGGAATACAGCTAACACTGTCTACCAGGTCGAGTCAAAGGGAGAGCGTTGCATCTTGCGATAAATAAGAAGGTGTGTGATCACCCGAAAGATATTGTGTTGACGCTTACCGGGAACGGCTTTGTCATTTTTCACTCGAACAATATGGTAATAATGCTTACTGTAAAATTTTTACTCATAAGATTTGGTAATAAGTTTTTGCGTTATTAATCGACTCGATTGTTCTATTATGTTATCCGTTGAACAGCAACATAAAGATCATTATTGAATGGATAAGTCGAAAAGTATTCGTCGCCCGGCCGTAAAAATTTTCTCAATGATGTATTACGGTGTGTGAATTACGAATCTTCAATAAACGCGACTCTATGGTAATAGCGATAACGATAGTGTTCGTCGGAGACGGCGATATGTCAGAAGTGTTTTGGAATATGCTAGTTCAATATGGTCTTCACAGTACAATGTCTACAAAAGCCGCCTTGAGCGTATTCAAAAAATATTTGTTAATCACCTTAACTTTCGCTGTCGGAATAAAATCGATACTTACACAGACAATTGCACTGAGCACGATCTCTTATCTCTGGAACACAGGCGCATTTTGCTTGACATGGCTTTGTTATATGATATAATAAACAGTAATATTGACTGTCCATATCTTGTCTCAAGAATCACCTTTCGTACTCCAAAATTCCGTACCCGCAATACTACATTGTTACAGACTCCCTGGCATCATTCAAACTACTGTCGAAACACTGTTCTTTCGCGGCTTGCTCGTACATATAATGAACAATTTGGACACATTGACCTCTTTGCCAAATCTAAACTTACGTTTAAAGATTACATCAAGAAAACTATTACGAAATAGAGCAGTTGAAGTTAAATTCACATACAATCATATATTCTCTCATCTATTTCTTCTATATGTATTTTTGAGGCTACTAATATAAATATAAGTACTTAAGTTATTTTATTTAATATATATTATAATTAATTATTTGTATTATGTTTATATATTTAAACATTTAATATGTATATATACATAAGTAAATATATATGTATGTATATACATATATCTTATATGTTATATATATATATATATATATATACAGGGTGTTTTTGGAACGCTCCCGAAAACTAAGACAGGCGACAACACCAAGTATACCTTTGATCATGGGTCACAAATAAATTCGATCCTGATGAAAAAAAAATCATCTTTTTACAAGGTTTTATTAGCTTTATTCACGCGCCATCATGTTAGTACAGCTAAATGAAACGATAATTTCATAAAAAATATCATGAAAATACTGAAACATAAAACCAGCAGTGGAATGACTGAATTGATATCACCTGACCTGAGCTAGATAAAGGTCAATGTACGCGCGAACACAAATTCGCGCGGCCCGCAACTAGCGGGCCTTCCCACAATACCTAATAATTTACAACACGTATCTAAATACCTAACTTATCTACTTAACCTACTATTTTGCCACTGTGCTTATCTCCACGTAGCCACTTTAATCCGAATTTACAGGTTAAATAACCCAAATAACTGGTTCGATTCCCCGCTAATGAAGAAATACTTAAATGAAATGTAACCAAGGTTGGAGTCATGCGTTTTTATTCATCGTGTAGGTATGTTTATTATTCTCGTGTATTCAGTTATGTACCTATTCAGATTAGTCTAGTACTAAGTTATTTAAAAAAAAATAGTTATGAAACAGCTTACTGCTCTAAATCCTCCGTGGTCTTATGAGATGCGGCTCAAATTGTGCTCCATTCATTTCAAGGCAGACTTGGGTGCAGGCGAGGCATCATCGTGTGGTCTTCGACACAGTCCGTACGTAGTTTCTCGAAAGCATCCACGATCCTTTGGCGCATTTCTTCAGCACTATCACATTCACGATTAAAAACCCTTTCTTTCACATACCCCACAAAAAGAAGTCTAACGGAGTCAGATCTGGTGAGCGAGGTGGGCAAGCGTGTGGTCCTAGTCTGCCGATCCAGCGATCATCAAATAGCTCATTGAGGCGCTCACGGACGAACCTCACGAAATGTGGAGGGGCACCATCATGTTGGAACTATGTGCGGCGATATTCAGCCAACGATAGGTCGTTTAAAATGTCAACCAACTGTTCATTTATAAAGTTTAGGTATCGCTGTCCGTTCAGTCGCTCTGGCAGAAACACTGGTCCCAGTATGCAATCCTTAAATAAACCTGCCCATACGTTAACCGACCATCAGGTTTGGTGCCCGGTTTGTCGAACAGCGTGCGGGTTAACCTCTGAATACACGTGTGTATTTCTTCGGTTCCACAGGCCGTTTCTGGTAAATGTCGACTCATCCGTCCAGATAATGTGATCAATGGAACCAGGCACACGTTGTTGCTGATATAATAACCAACGGCAGTATAATAACCACTATAAACGTACGCGTTAGGCATTATTAAAACAAAAAAGAATCCAAAAACGTAACAAAAACTTTAATATCAACACGTAATCACAAGTAAATTTATTAAACAAAACGATTGAACTGTCGCTCGCGCACGCGTGTACAAAATCAACACCTGAAACCTACTGCGTCACAAGCGTGAGGCGACAGGGTTAGGCATTCTGCCGTCATAATAAAAAAGGAAGTAACTAACAAAAATGTAAAATGGAAATAAAAAATAAATTGATGAATTTTTCTTTCAGACCCCGTGTCTAAAGTATATTAAAAGGTATCTATATTGAAATATATACGTAGAGACATGAAGATTTTAAGGACGAACTTATTTTTTTTTTAATTTGTTTATTTATTTAAATAAAACGAATTTTCCTTTTCATCTTAGATTAAAAAATACACCTGGCAACACAAAAACATCGAAGGAAAGACGCATATAACTATTTGGGTCTTCCCAACCTAATAAATAAAACAAAACTACCATTCATTTAACATTTTTACATATTTTGGAAAGGTCATTTGAAGTTGAGAGGACGCTAATAGTAATTTACTACTTTTTTCTTAGTAAATATTAGAAAAGCATTGGTAGTGAGACACAAAAAATAACAACCCGCAACTCTTGAGTAATGATTTTAAAGGGGATATCATACAAGACTTACTACGATAATAATTAAAAATTAAAACATTTGTACAACCGACTTTAATATAAATAATTAAGGATAACTCAAAAACTATTGGTCTGACCTCGATCAAATTTATATGGGACCACATGTGAAACACCAGCTCTTAATAATAAGATATAAGCTCTTAATAATAAGATATAAAATAATAAGACAAGAATAATTTAAATTTAAGTAATCGATGCAAATATTGTTAAAGATGACGTAGCAACTGGTTAAATAAGTCTTTTCTTTTATGTTGAATTTGTATAAGTCTTTTCAACTAATAAAATGTCATCTGTGATCAACAGCTACGTCTAAAATTCTGACGATAATTTCTAAAATATTGATATTAGTGAATATTAAAAAACTTTAGTAGATGCGTCTTCTTATCATGAGTCGAATGGTATATTTAACTCATTTATTCGAAAATTGTTAGATGCGCCCTTTTTTCTTATGACCGTAGCATTGCTTCATACCGAGCTAGATACAGGTCGACAGCGGAGTGAGTGTGGGTACAGTCGCGTTCTAAAGTACCTACTACATGGTATTGGGCTATTGTTTTATAATATTATAGTAATTAATTGTTTTATTGTAGAATCATAATAGGTGTTTTACTAGCTACTTAGAACTTTGGAAGAGGTGGGAATTAAAAATAGATAATGTTTACTTGAGCATTGTTTGTTATTTCTATCGTAAAATATAAAGTAGTTTGTAACAAAAAAACTTAAGCTAAGGGTGACACGCCGTCCATTATGACGTCTTGGGTCACATGGAAGCCAGATGTTGATGGTGTGTTGGTGTTACTGGATGCTACTTCATCATCACTTTCATCTTCGCTTGAGCTTCCGTCATCAGGTCGATCACATGGTAATTTTTTCGGTATTCTTCCTCAACAATTTTAACTTTACTGCACAATTTTCCCCATTCACTTTTTCGTTCACTAGTTTAGTCATAAAACAATAGATATAAATAATTTTTTTTCCTTCCTTTTTAAACCATCGTCGCGAGTCGCAAAGTAAGCTGTGTATGCGACTGTATTTTTGGAGCGAACAAAGCGCGGGAACCAATAGCATGCAGGCACAGTAATACTGGCCAATATGTGATAAATCGCTCAGTGCCCAAGTTCAAGGCCAGCGTTCTTTTTTCACCGTTCGCGCGTACATTAACCTCCATTAGTCAGGTGATATCAATTCAGTTTCCACTGCTGGTTTTATGTTTCAGTCTTTTCATTATTTTTTTTATGAAATTATCGTTTCATTTAGCTGTACTAACATGATGACGCGTGAATAAAGCTAATAAAACGTTGTAAAAATATGTTTTTTTTTTCATCAGGATCAAATTTATTTATGACCCATGATCAAAGGTATACTTGGTGCTGTCGCCTGTCTTAGTTTTCGGGAGCGTTCCAAAAATACCCTGTATATATAAAGGTAATCTAATATATCATTCTACCTGACTATCTCTCCTGATCTGTAAACTTATGACCACCTTCATTACATTGAATTGCTTATAATTTTGCTTATAATTTATCTATTAGATTGTTCTTTTTCCTTTTCTTCTAACAACAATACACCTACCATCAAACAATATAAGGGAAACCTGTTATTGGCCATACTTTTAGTTTGTTACATAAATGTTAATATTTTCTATATACGCTGTTGGTTTTCTAAATAAATAAATAAATAAATAAATATCTGTATACCTAAAGGGAAAACTTTGTACTCCTTTTTAAGCATATTATGTTTGTGAGTGTGAGATTTGACATACTTAAAATTTATGTATAATATTTGTTACAAATATATTAAATTAAATACAATGAAACTTTCATCGTATACGTTCATACTGCCAGTGTACATAATAGTTTGTGTCCAAACAGTCACACAGAGTAGAGATTTTCGCCGAAAAGTTTAAAATGTTGCCGAAAAATAATTAGTAATTAATTTTTTGTGTCATCCGTTCCTTTTTAAATATTTTGTGGAGTGTCATCATCATCATCAACATTACAGCCTTTCATAAGTCCACTGCTGAACATAGGCCTCCCCCAAGGAATGCCACAAAGAATGGTCCTTAGCCACCTGCATCCATCGACTTCCTACATGTCTTACCAGGTCGTCACTCCATCTCGTGGGAGGTCGCCCTACACTTCGCCTACCGGTCCGAGGCTGCCACTCAAGAACCTTTCTTCCCTATCGGTTGTAGGTTCTTCGAGCTATATGGCCGGCCCACTGCCACTTCAGCTTACTAATCCGTTGGGCTATGTCGGTTACTCTGCTTCTACTGCGGATATCCTCATTTCTAAGTTTATCACGCAGAGAAACTCCTAGCATAGCCCTCTCCATAGCTCGCTGAACGACCTTGAGCTTCCTCATCCGGCCAGCAGTGAAGGACCACGTTTTAGATCCGTAAGTCATCACTGGCAACACGCACTGGTTGTACAATTTCTTTTTAAGGTTTTGAGGTATGTCTGACGAGAAGATGTGTCGTAGTTTCCCGAACGCTGCCCAGCCGAGTTGAATCCGTAGATCGACCTCTCGGTCGAAGTTGGACTTACCTAGTCGGACTATTTGTCCCAGGTAAACATACTCGTCAACAACTCCGAGCTTAGTGCTCCCAACAACTACCGGCATAGGTGTGACATGGACATTAAACATAATCTTTGTTTTGTCCATGTTCATCTTAAGACCTATCCATTGGGAGACACTATTGAAGTCATTGAGCATAGTGCTTAGATCCTTCAGCGATTCTGCCATAAGGAATATATCGTCGGCAAATCGAAGGTGAGTGATGTACTCGCCATTGTTGTTAATACTGTATCCTTTCCAGTCCAGAAGCTTGAAAACGTCTTCCAATGCAGCGGTGAAGAGTTTCGGGGATATAACGTCACCCTGTCTTACACCTCTCTGCAATTGGATAGGTTTCGTACTCTGGTTCTGTATTCGGATAGCCATCGTAGCCCTACTGTACAAGCACTTCAGCACTTCGATATACTGACAGTCAACTTGGCACCGCTGAAGGGACTGCATCACCGCCCAAATTTCGACGGAATCATAGGCTTTCTCATAGTCCACATACGCGAGGAATAGTGGCAAATTGTACTCCTCGCACTTCTGTACAATTTGCCGAAGGGTATGTATGTGGTCTATGGTGCTAAAGCCCTTTCTGAAACCGGCTTGTTCGGGAGGCTGGAAGTCATCAAGTCTGCGCGCGAGACGATTCGTAATGACTCTCGAAAACAGCACGTAGACGCGGCTCAAAAGGGAAACCGGTCTGTAGTTCTTCAAGAGAGCGTTGTCACCTTTCTTGAAGAACAAGGCCACCGCACTTCTGCTCCACGCCTCCGGTGTAATGCCACCATGGAGGACGGAATTAAAGAGCCTCTGAAGGACTTCAAGTACCGGTTTTCCACCCGCTTTCAGAAGCTCCTCTGTAATTCCATCCTCGCCCGGGGCCTTGCCGTTTTTAAGATGCTGGAGAGCCTGTGTGGAGATGCTGTGGAGTGTATGAAGTCAAAAATAAATATATTATGTTAATATTTTATTTCTATGGAATAATTTTGTTTAATTTATTAATTTTGCACTTGAAAGTGAAATACAGTAAACAAACTTAAACATTTAGTGGATTAGTGTCAAATTTATACCACTAGGTGACCACTAGTTTAAATAAGTGGGCATTTAACACTCTCAACAACTAAGGCAAATATATGAGGCAATCTGTGGCAGATGAATTAATAAATGAAATAAAATTAAAAGAGAAAGAAAATAATCGTTTCATTCTTTAAAATTCTATCAGCTAATAACAGCAAGTGATTGCGAATGAAATGCATTTACTAAGTCTATTGTTAATTTACAGCTGACAGCATCCTATCCTTTAGAAGATTAATACTCTCGTAGTTTGTTCCAGCATTCGATCACTATGACAATATGACATTAATGTATTGAACTGTGACCTTTCCACTCTTTTTATTGTAGACGATAGCTTACTTCAACATGAAAGATGAAATTTTTTAATCCTTTCACATAATTACGCGAATTTTAACGAAGTTAAAAGTTAAGGTAGGTTAAATAGATGAAGGTAGCCTTCGTTAACTATGACATCGGGACGTCAAACACTTCAGTTAGCCTCGTGACCAAGGCTAATGTAAAGTGCCCGAAACTTCGGAAATTAAAAACATAACACGAAAACATCCGTAAAATTAGTTTTAATCCATGAATTTTTTTGTTTTTAATTGCATATAAGGCAACACTGATAAATATATCTTGATGCATATGGCATAATGGTATTTCCTGTAAATAAGAAGTAAGGTAAGGTAAAGTTACATCCTGTATACGTCAAATTACTAGGCACAAGTCTCCTCTCCATATCCAAGAAGGTTATAAGCCAAGTATTAGTAGTATGCCGCGATGTCCCAGTTGGTAGAATTGAAAACATGTCTTCGAAATAGTTTTCCTATAAATACTAAACGATTTCTAGCAGATAAGCTCATTATATATCAAAAACTTTGTCAATATAAAAGATAGATAGATTACAGTTTATTGCACACTGAACTATAACGCGATCAATAAAAAAAGTTATTTCGTAACTGTTTTATACGTTAATGTTAACAATTAGTATTCGGAGTCATAGTTAATCGTTTTATTTGTATTTAACGTCTAATCATTTTAACTTGAGATAGTTTCTAGTAATACTTGTACTTAGATATAAAATTATTACAGCACACACCGTAATTGTCGGGCGAATTACTAGTAGTAGTGTAGTACTCAAGCGAGGAAAATTTCTGAACGAGCAACGTACGTCCATCTTCGAAGATATGTCTCGACGGGCACCATTTTTCGACATGACCAAAATTTCTCATAGCTTAAATAACATTATGATTTTTTTATATACCTAATATATATTTTCTACGCTTTGGGGTTTACATAAAATGACTTCATCGTTTTTCTATTACCCCCTACAAAAAGCTTAAAGACGCTTAGCTAATTAAATTTCCTTTCTGAAAACAATATTATTGAGTTAAAAAGCCTACGTCTGTTGCCCTCGGGTACCGCTGATTGAAAACTAATCAAGCCGCAGTCGTTAGATCGTAAGTGATTGCTCGGCCTTTGTTGGAGCTGAGGAGAGTGTTTGCGGTGTAGATGAGAATAAAACCTGTGCAATTGGCGGGGATTAGATGATTGATGATATTAATGGGTATATAATGTATTAAAAATGACGAAAATTTTGCGTTTGAAAACTGTAATGAACACATCATTCGGCTAATCTAATTGGAAGTGACCCACACGCTAATAACGTTGCACTGAATACATATAAATATAAAGATATTGTGAAAAACATTCCAATGACGGCATTGATTCATGCATCACAGCACGACTGAACGTAGGCCTCCCTCATAGATTGCCTCATAACCTCATATTTAACATAGTTAACAAGCGAACCTTAACCAGCGAGTTGGAAACCGCGCTGCTTTATTTTTGCAGTGGTATCAGGAAGCTGTTGTTAACCTCCCACCCTCCCTCAATCGCGCGCACTATACCCGTCGCCGTTAATCCCAGCACTACTACCCCCAGCACCAGCACCAGCACCAGCACCAGCACCAGCACCAGCATACTAAGCACGACACACCACTCTTGAAAATATGACACGTGTTTCGCCTCTACACGAGGCATCCTCAGGTGAAGTAGACTCTGCAGAGGCTGGTCGCTAAGTGAGCGTCGAGCCGAAACGACTGCTATTTATACTACTTGCTGACGCAACCGCGCTCCAATTACGTAGCGAGCGATTACGTCATGCAATCAATCACCGCCTGACGTGCGCCGATATTTGCTGTGAAATTAACAACAAACTACTGCGAAACGTCCGCCTACCCTACAACCACGCAACCAAACGCTGATCACCGCACCGTGAGGGTGACAAACGACCATGTTGCGAAGCTATATATCATCAAGGAGCAGGCTTAAACATGTTTAAGAGAGGCGAGTTGAAAGCATTTGTTTGTTCATTCAGCAGTGCAACATTACCGTTATTATTTTTAATGCTGTGTTAGTACCTACTTTAATGTATGGTAGTGAAAGTTGGGTGTGGCATGAAATTTTATATAACCACATGCCAACTATAAACTTATTACATAAGGTTCTGAACAAGGCATTTATTTGATTCACGTCGTATGTTTTGAGTCTGATTTTTTTTAAATTAAAGTGACAAACGAACTGATACTCCATCTGTGCCCACTAAGCAACCAATCTAAAATAAAGAAGAACTCTGAAGTTAAGATGGAATGCCTCTCAATGATGAAATGCCTATAATTATACTGGCTCTCTATTCCTTTTGACCGGAACACTGCAGTGTCGTACTGTTGGCGACAGGAACAGGTAAGAGGGTGGCAGCTACCCAGACGATCTCCTAGACACAAAAGGGGTCTCACCACTTACCAACTACTACTGAATGTATTTGGAATAATAATAATAATAATAATTGTTTATTTTGGACAACTTGTACATCCATATGGTTGGGTAAAGTGACTTAAAACTATGATAGTAGTTAATGAGGGCTTCCACGATTTTCTGCCACCAGGGTGGCGCCACTAGAACGTGAGTATAATATTTGACAGATTTCGTAGTGGGTGTTTAGGCCAAAAATGGTCACGTTAGGACGGCAACCAATCACGTTCGATTTTGCCAATCGCCCAATCGTACCAGGTGTCACGCGTGTGTCGGGGAGGGGGCAGCGGAAGGGAGCTTCCCAGCGTCTTGGCGGTCGGGCGAGACAGTGGGTGACAGAGTAGCTTGCTAGCAGCGACCCGGTTAATCCGAGTGTTTCGGCTATCGCTGCGGAAGTTCGCGCGAGACCGGTTTTGGGTGATTAGGGTCTAGAATTTGGATTTGGGCGCGTGGCTTCACTACGTAATTGGGTTTCGTGAAATCCGCCTCGGATTTGGTGGTCTAGGATTTAGGTTCCTGTACAAGAGGCCTTTATGGGGTTTTACGGTTTAAGTAACTTCTTTGAAAGTAATTGTGTATATTAGCTAGATGAAGTGCGTGTTTCTTCGTCACGTAGATATGTGAATTGTGCGATAGTTAACTCGTGCGAGAGTGCGGAATAGTGTACGCGCGTCGAGGAGATATACGGTCTAGGATTAAGGCTTTAACTAGCCTGAAGGACCTTGACGAAACGGCGATCGCAGAGATTTTAGCCGATGTCAACACCGTCTAGCAACTACGTTCTGTATTACTTATAAAAGTGAAAAGATTAATAGACTGCAGAGATGACAATTATATAAGTGACATACTGCCTGTTATGCGTGCGCATCACTGAGAATTATGTCGTGGTTACGCATCTTCAATTACATTGTGCTGTAGCTTTGTCCGGTAGGCGTCACGAGCTATCAAGTGTTCAAGTTTTAAGTACGTAAGAGTTTTTTTATTATATATGTTAAATCGTATTTATTTGTATCGTATTAATAGATCTGGGTCAAAGCGTTCGCTGTAAATTTTCCCGAGTTTGATCCCCGACAGCACGAATGAAATTTGTAATTGCAATTTTCGTCAACACGCATTGGGGAAGCACGGCGGGCATTTCCTTGCCCTAAAACCCTCTCAGAAATAAAAAAAGAGTCCTGTGCCCAGTAGAGGGACTTGTATAGCCTATTACTTTACTTTGTAGCAATATTTATATTCGTTTCAGATATAGAAGGGTACCTTATGCTGACCAAAATATCATGTGGAGGCGACGAAAACGTAAAACATCTTTGTACCTAGA
The DNA here is from genome assembly GCA_963668995.1 of Parnassius mnemosyne. Lineage (NCBI taxonomy): Eukaryota > Metazoa > Arthropoda > Insecta > Lepidoptera > Papilionidae > Parnassius > Parnassius mnemosyne. The sequence continues at coordinate 50,343,517 of CAVLGL010000002.1, forward strand.
TAAAACGTTCGAAAGATTGTCAGTCATGTCATACGCCACATTTTCTATAGAGCGTAGAAAATTGCAGATAGGGCAAAATAAAAAATAATCCAAAATATTATGGGAACTATTTATTAATAATATATACATTTATAGGTATTTATAATAAAAATAATGAACAAGCTGCAAGGTTCAACTAATAATGTTTTTTGTAAACACAATCGTAAAATTCCTGTTTTAATTTTTACCAATGGTTAATGGATGAAACGTAGTCAAGATCACTTCATATAAAATATATTTAATTAAAATTGACACGTGACCTATTTGGCCTTCTACTTACAACTCGGCGGAAATTTGAAAAGAAGATTTTGTCTTTTCACACAAGTATTGTTTACAAATGGCGTGGTTTCGAAAATCGTGATTAAGTGTCAGCGGTATATAATCAATTAAATACTGAACTTTTTTGAAATTTATTTTTTTGTTTATTTTTGTTATATCTTCTTAAAAACTGACGCCATCTCACTATTTTATTATTTGTTTTTTTTTTGTAACACATAAGGATAAGTTAGACTAAGTTAGATTAACTTGGATGAGTTTATAATTTTTTTAATTTTATCACAAATTTTCCTCAATCAATTATTACCTTTTCTACAGTGATTCTCTTCTCTTAGTTTCGGCGTGACTGTAGGATGTGATAGTGAGTCACTGTCAGTTACTAAGCGGCCATAAATCATTATATGTATGTATAGACATACATATATACATTTTTTGATTTTAATATTTATGTTTTTTTTTGAATTTTGATTGATTTTTTGAAACCTGGTAAAATTATTTTTTTCCATACCAATTCATGGGCCTGAGTATAATGCCAGTTATGCTCGTTGGCTGAAGTTATTTTTTATTTTATGCTCAATGGCAGACAAAACAATATTGATTGCGCATTTCGAAAACAAAATTTTACCTCTTCTACTTCTAATAATAGCTCCTGCACCTAACACGGCGGAATAGTTATTATTATCTATAAGACCATTTGCAGAAACAGTTTTTGTTAACAGTTATGAGTGTAACATTTTATCAGCTGCTTTGTTTATAGTGCCTTGAGCAATATTTTGCCCGTTTCTGTACAGAAAATGATGCTGGCTTTGCAAATATGGATGGCCGCTACCATTGAATATAATACCCGCTATGTTACACTTATTTACATAGAAACTTTAATTATCATTTGCATAAAATTCTAAATAGCACTTTTTGCACAAGAAAGTAATCTTTTAGATCAGTCCATCTTGTTTTTCACTAATTAAGTAAAAAGTAAAACAAACCAATAGGGCCGTGATTTAAAATTTCTTGCAACTTTTTATAGAAAAGCATGACCTTATCATAATATAAAAGTCAATCATTTAGCCATATGATAAAAATTTTAAGTGTGCCAGTCAAACATTAATGATGATATTCGGGTCATTATACTGGAAATAGTCTTTTAAATATTTTGTAGTACAATTGATAATCTTCAGTAAGATTGACCGTGTATATGACTTTTATAATTCTATGTTATTTTTGATGAAAATTATTATTGCAGATAAAAACCCTTTCACATTTATTTTAGTCTCGAATTAAATTAATCAAAATGAAAATAATAACTTTGGCTCTTTATATGTGATCTTTAAATGTAAAACACTGACTTGAAATTATATAATTATTGGCATTTTTTTTATGAAAATAAGTTCTTGATGAAAATAATGTATGCGCGTTACATCGCATCCCATCAAGAATTTCTAATGTAATTCTTGGTGTAAAGCTAAGACGAAATAATAACTGTAAACAATAGAATAACAAAATAATGAAAAGATTTACATTTACAAAAATAATTGCTTTATAACCTAATAAATATTATTTGACCGTAATAAAATAAATAAGGTAGTCTTCGGCATGAAAGTAAAAATAAATATTTTCGATTATTTTTGCAATATCTAACAGCCGGATCAGCGCGCGATTCTGATCCATCTAAAGATGCTAAATTTCAGCAAGCACTGTCAAATTCAATAGGTGTGACAGAAAAACGGTTCTTGATATAGAAAGGTAAATAAATTATTTAACCTATAAAGTAAAATCACTTTATTAAAAATCTAAATAGCGCAATAGCTTTAATAACATGAGACACATAATTGTACGAGTGCTTACAATACTTAACATTATTTTACTGAAATCTCAGAAAGTTTTTTTTAATAGAATAAGGGTGACAAACGAGCACACAGTCCACCTGATGGTAAGTGGTTGCTATGGCCCATACACATCTACATCTATTCTCGATTACGTATCAAAATGTAGATGCGTTATCACCCGTGAGGACTAAGATGTAATGCCTCGTTTCCAGTAAAAAGGTTCTCCGGTTCTCTACACTCACCATACGAAACACAGCAGGTTTAAACTGCTATTTTACATGTTATTCCGTGAGAGCGTGGTCCTTCCCCGGTCGAGCCGACCCATTCGTGCTACAACTATACCTACTACTAATATAGCTGCAGCATGGCTCTACCACGTAAGAAAAAATTGATGTTGAAAATTTAAGTATTTTTAGAAGCAATGTTATGTAGTCTAAGATGGTGAATTGCACTGACTTAACAAAAACCTATTCACTCTTGCCTAATAGTACTAGGTAAGTATTATTTGCGACCTATTTATGTGTGTGTGTGTGTGTGTGTGTGTGTGTGTGTGTGTGTGTGTGCGTGCGTGCGTGTGTGCGTGTGTGTGTGTGTGTGTATGTGTGAAGAAAAGCGTATGAGAATACGTGAAGAGGAATAAAGGTTGAGTACTAATTCGCTTACCTTTACGAGGTTGCCACTCGAGGACCTTTCTTCCTATTTCTTGTCTGTTTTCCAAGTTATATAGCTAGCCCATTACCATTTCACTGTAATATTCCGTTGGGCTATGTCAGTTACTCTGGTTCTAATGCAAATATCTTCATTTCTAACTTTATCACGTAGAGAAACCCCTCTCCAATTTAAAATTTTTACATTTTTTAGATGTTAGTTTGTCTAACATAAAAAAACCATAAACCCAAGAATGTCTTTATATAGTTATTTATACTTAGGTAAGCACCATTCTTTTATTTATTTAAATTGTTTGATTTAATTTGATAACAGTGTACCTAAATGTAAGTATCTGTATCTTTATTTCCCTCCCCAATAATATTTTATAAAGTCATACTCATAAAAACAGCGTTTTATTGTAATACATAATTATAAAATTCAGTATCAACTAATTAATAAAAATATGCAACAATAAAATTACATAGGTATTAAAAACTATCGAAATCTAAGTAACGAGAGCATGTTCGTCGTTCCACATCTAAATTATATAAAAATGCATTTTTCAAATTCACTAATCAACGTCGCCGCGAAAATTTCTTCTTCTTTGGGCACTTTAAAATCCATTTATTTACAAAATAATATTTACTGTTACCAGTATACAGATATTAACTAAATTAAGTATTTCTAGTCATAAAAATATTTATAATTGAGTATAAACTTTTAAAAAACTAATATATATTTGAACGAATTCGCTCCAACACCGACGTGCGGTCCACCCTCGACGATGTCCGAAAACGGACTGTGACAGAGCTTACATGGCGACGGAGCATGCGCGCTCGCGTAAATATATTCAATTTCAGGGAAAAATGATATATTCTCTTATAAAACGGGTAATAAAAATAAAACTCTCAATTAAAAATATTAATATTTTTAAGACCTTTTTTTTAGTGTAAGAACTATTTAAAAAGCTTGTGCCGTTTTGGAGAAATTTTGCAAAATATGACAAAGATAGGTACTCTTTGGGGATTTTTTTTCTAATAAGGGGTTGACAAAAATACAATTTTGTTGAATTAAAAACATTTACCAAATCTTCTTCTGTTGCCCTGTATTTTTTCTTTGTGGATTAAATGAACAGTTATTGAGATTTTTTTACTTAAATATCCTAGATTTAGGCATTTCAACCACTATTAAGGCCTTAAGCCGCGTATTACTTGTTTGAGAGCTTCTCCCGGTTAATTGTCAGGATATCGTTATAATGGTGTCGTCGCGGTTAGTGCCTTTTGTGTTTGGGTTGCCTAGTTAGATTAATTTGCGTGTCAACGAGGCGTATTTTGACTCTGGCGCGACGTGTTATTCTGGTGCCGAATTTATAATTTGTGATAAGTGAATCCGGGACATTCAATGTTGAATTTTGTGCTTCTGTCCTGGCCGTGTCGGGTATTACGTGTTCGATTCTGGGATGAGTGTGGAATTGGGCGAGTTGAAGTTGGTTAAATGTACAATGAAGCTAAGAGACTGAATTAGTGACAGTGAAGAAAGAAGTGGTCCTATTGGAACTGTTCCTCACTCTGCTGATCAGGGAGCTTGTTTTTATTAGGAATAGTCCAGTACTATAAATATTTATATATATTTTATTTAGTAATAAAAAGTCATATACTTACCACAACTTTTTCCATTTCTGTTAAATATTCATAAATCACGAGTAATGTCCCCTCAGGCATAATAAACGTAAGCTGCTTAGAAAAGTTCTTGTGAATTTGTTTATTTTTCTTCTGGGCTCAAAAGAAATTTTTACCTCTCACGAGCTGCGCAGCTAAATTGGTTGGTTGTTATACACAGGGGAATGGCGGGAAAATTGTTAATTACAAGATTTGAGCAGTTGATACCCAAAGGGACTAACTTCGTTGAAACATCAAAAAAGGAAAACAAAATACGATTAATAACATAAAGTTGGATTACATATTTACATGGTAGAGTAATGCTGCAGCTATATTAAGGTTGTAGCACGAATGGGTCGGCTCGACCGGTGTGGCACCACGCTCTCACAAAATACCAACGTAAAATAACATCTCAAAGCTGCTGTGTTTTTAATGACGAGTGTAGAGAAGCGAAGACCCTTTTTAATGGAAACGAGGCATTCCATCTTAGTTTAGATGTCTACGGTCAACAGCATCCACTTACCATAAGGAGGACTGTGTGTTCGCTAGTCACCCTTATCCTTACATAATGTAAATAAAAAAACATATACCTGAACATAGGCCACCGTCATAGAGTGCCTCATAGGTAGGATTTTGCACTTGACACACTTGGTGGGCGGGTAGGTTTTAAAATTATAAAAAACCGCAGTTTTTTATTATTTTAATTTATTAACAGAAAGATGCTACTGTCAGCTTCCTATTTCAATTTAATTCTGTCGCATCTAACGACACCCAAGAGACGATACAAGGTAGTGGCCATGCTTACACTGCCACTACACAATTATATTTAATTAATTCATCAATAAGTTAGTAATGTATAAAATATATTATCTTAATATCAAACTATCATCATTTGGATGAATCTGAATGACAGAGTGAGAAATTGTTTGATAAGAAAAGAGTGTGGTTTGCAAGATTATGTTATGACCAGGATTAAGAAAGGAATGCTTCGGTGGTTTGGTCATGTAGAAAGAATGAATGAGGAAAGAGTAACAAAGCAAATTTATGTTGCAGAGGCGCACGGCAGAGTCAGGAAGGGACACCCTAGGCGAATGTTTATCGACCAAAATGACGATATATTGAAAATGGGCCAAATCAAGAGTACCTTTAACTGACGAGCGTGTATGCATAGATATATGCATGTGGAGGAAGCGAGAGAGGTGTGTCAGGATGGTGCCAAATGGAAGTCCATAGATTCTGCCTACCCCTCTGGGTAACAGTGAGTGTTTGTATGTTGTATCCATACAACATACAAACACTCACTGCCTACATGCCCATCAAAGTTCACAGCTGAACATTTGTTTCTCCCAGAGATTAATGCTTAAGGTTAAAAATGTTCCGCTTGGTTTCTTGCTGGTTCATCCCGACACAGAGAAGTTTTCCGAACCGTGGTGAAAGTCACTTGACTTTCAATAAGCATTCTGGTAATCTGGTGATCTGGTGCAGCAATTATGATGTTATAGTTTTTACAGAGTCATATCAAATAGTTGTGTTATTAAATTATTTGACGATCGTTATATAGTTTACAGACGAGATAGGGAAAATAGTGGATTTAACAGTAATAAGCTGGGGGGTGGAGTTTTGATAGCTGTCTCTAAGTGTTTTATATCCTACCGAATGTATGATTGTCAGTCGGACTGTGAGGATATCTGGGTTAAAATCGAAATACTCGATAAGAATGGTGTAATTATTTTTTTGTATATATGTGGCGTTTATATTCCTCCCCCTGTATAGAAGCATATTTTGGAACACTTTGTTACAAACACCAACTGTAAACTCCGCCATTGCCGGTCCCAAGCCCGGATGAGAAAGGAGGAGGGGACGAATCCGCCGGAGAGAGTGGGTGTATCCGGTGGACTAACACACCCACCTGCGCTAGGACCTGCGCAGTCGAGCGCCGTACGCGGGGATGAAGGAGTCCTGGAGGGTTGAGCCGATCGTCGCTGGGGTATATAGTGGCGAGAGGCAACACGCCCTCTTTGGTCCGGATTTCAAGCTAAACGGTGGCCCTATCTGCTAGCCACAGATAGGGAAATGGCCAAGCGCCCCGTCAGAGGGTCGTAGGCGAGGGATGTGGGGGCTGCCTAGTCTTCCTGAAAAGGGGGCTGGGTGGTGGTAAAGGCCATGCTGACGGAGCAAGTGACAGTTTATTCGGGTGGTGGGGATGGGCTTTGTCAGCCCCATCTACCAGCTGGATCGAGCTCCCGATGTCGCGCTGTGAGCCAACTTCGCGTCCCTATATTCTCCCGGTAATCCTAACGCCTGAAATTCCTAAAGTAGGGCGTTCCCAAAGGTGCGGGCTCCATGGAGGGTGGGAAGCCGGGGGGATGAATTTTAAAAAACACAAATTATGGACAATTTAAGGCCCAATAAGAAGGAGGGAGAGGTGTCAGAGGTGCTTACCAGAGACACCAAAGAACAAAAGGGAACCGTCACTAAACCGACGGTTCCACGGACAGTACCGTCCAGCGTAGGTGCCCCCACCAAAGGGATAACCTCGCTGAACGTTTCCAAAACCAGTTCCAAGGAGCTGGAAGAGAAAGAGAAAAAGAAACAAGAGCCCGCAAGTGATAAAACTGCGGAGCCACTACGGACTGACGACCTTTTCTCTGCTGCCTGGCAAGTGGTGAGCCGTAAGGGGAAAGGCAAGGTACCCAAAAAGGTGACTTGCCGACCTGACGGACCATCAGGAGGGTCTATCCCTGCAGGCAGTAGTGGAAAGGCCAAAAAGAAGAACAAGAAGCAGCGGGAAAAAGGCCGTAGAGAACGAGCCGCTTTGGCTGCTTCAGATACCAAAACCAAGGAGGCTGGGCAAGCTACTGCGACTGAGGTGCTTGGCGCTGGAACCAGTAGCCGCGCTGAAGCTGGGAAGGATAAAAATCCAGCCCAAGTGGAAGTCGCGGACGCGGGAACCAGCTCTAGGATATCCGCCAGGAAGCAGCGAGCGGCCAAGCGTCCTGGGAAGAAGGAAAGAGCAGCCAAAAGGATGCTGGAAGAGTCCACCTCGCCTAGAGGTGAACACAAAAAAGTGAGACTCGAACAGCAACCAAAGACTGCAAGAACGAGCTACGCTTCCGCTGCTAAAGCAGATTTGGGTGTGGCCTTAACGTGTGCGCGTTCAGGTCACATTACGAAGGAAGTAGCAGACGACATCCTCGTAGCAATACAGAGGAAGATGATCAGCGAGGCCTGGAGTAGCCAGGACCCTGATGCGTCGGGCCCAGTTTTTAGGGGCAAACCCGTTTATACGGAAGGTGTCCTGAAACTGTGGTGCGACGATCAGAAGGCTCTGGACTGGTTGAAGGGGAACATTGCTACCCTCGACCTTAAATCCAGCACCTTGCTGACAATAAAGAAACAGTCAGAGATACCACAAAGAGTCAAATGTGGTATCCTTATCCCTGATGCCCAGGGGGCCTGGAAAGACTCACGCGACATTGGTCGCGTGTTGGCGTACCAGAACCGCTGGGTTAACATCAGGGACTGGCTGTTACTCAAGGCAGATAAGCAGACGGACGGGTGGTTCCTCGTTGTTTCGGTGCCGGAGGATCATATCCCGACCCTGATGAAGGCCGGACGCCGTCTCGCATGTGTATGCGGGGCGGTATACGTAAAATTCCAGGGTCGTGGAGGCAAATTCTTTGATACTCCACCGAGCAAAGAGGTAGAAAACAACCCGGAAGTTATGGATACCGAAGCCATAGTTACCGGTACAGCGGAATCACTGGAGGCCAAGTCCAGTGAAGAAACGGCCTGCACAATTGAGCCGAAGCCCCCAGTGGAGATTGGGCTCAGCGGCAGCTCACTGAGTGACGAGGAGGACTGCATTTTGCCGACCACCTCCGACTCGGTGGCTGACGATGAGACCCGTGATCTGCTGGCAGGCCTATTTTTGGGCGGGGACGGGGAGGACGCGATCAATGATGGCGTGCCCTTCGTCCAAAACTAGCCTAGTGCAGGCCAACCTCCACCACAGCGAAACTGCGTCGGCTCAATTACGCAAGTGGTTGGAGGTTCAAAGGACTGCCATAGCCTTAATCCAGGAGCCATGGGTTGGGGCTGGTAAAATTAAAGGCCTAAACAACCTAAAAGGTAAGTTATTCTACAGCTCTGAACACGACAAGCCTAGAGCGTGTATTTACACTACTAAAGATATCTGTGCACAACCTTTAACAGATTTCTGTTCTAGAGACATGTATGCCGTAGCAATACAGTACACACAGGAGAGTAGATTAGTCGTCGCCTCGGTCTACATGCCGGAGGAAGACACTCCTCCACCTCATGACCTCAGCAGGCTGGTGAACTTCTGCGAGAGGACCGGACTAGAGGTTGTGATCGGGACGGACTCCAACGCACATCATCCCCTTTGGGGAATGGAAAAACCAAATGAACGAGGTAAAGTTTTAGTTGAATATTTATTTAGTACTAACCTAACCATTTTAAACATAGGTTCTGAACCTACTTTCATAAACAAACGCTGTCGCACTATAATCGACCTCACACTTGCAACAGAAGGAGCAGCCAAACTAATTACGGGATGGCATGTGTCGAGAGAGGCCTCATGCTCAGACCATAGATGGATCTGCTTCGCACTACAGGTCGATATCCCCTCTACACCACCATGGAGAAATCCCCGCAAGACAGATAAAACTAAATACCTAAATAGGCTGACGTCTTTGCTAGCGGATTTTGAGGGGATAAATACTATAGCAGATCAGTCGCTCCTAGAAGAACAGGTAGCAGCTGTTACTAAGGCCATGATAGACAGCTACCATGAATCATGTCCAGAAATCACTCCACCAAGACATGCCGAGGTAAAACAACCGTGGTGGGGTAAAGAACTCGATAGAAAACGTAAGAAGGTAAGAAAAGCTCTAAATAGGGCCATGAATACCTCAATGGATGAAGACTGGCTATTATATAAGAAAGCTAAGTCTGAATACAAAAAATGTATCAGGTATCGACGCTCGATTGGGTGGCGTAAATTCTGTGGCAACATAGAAACCTGCAAACAAGCAAATAGGATTAGGAATATTCTAGCTAAACAGAACACGTCGGGATCCATGTCTCTAAAGAAACCCGACGGTAGCTACTCAACATCGCCGGATGAAGCCCAACGCATCCTAATTGAAACGCACTTCCCAGGTTGCTGCGTAACCCAGGAGGCAAACCGGCATGACGACATACTGACATCAACAGCAGAAGACTGGAATTTAGCACAGAGAGTGGTAACGATGGACAAAATCCATTGGGCCATTCACAGTTTCCTCCCCTATAAGGCGGCAGGACCCGACGGCATATTCCCGGCACTCCTACAGTGGGGGGGTAAAGCCCTAATAGTCAGACTTGCTGCCATAATGCGAGCCTGTCTTGCTCTTAAATATGTTCCTAGGGGATGGAGGGAAGTGAAAGTTACATTCATACCCAAACCAGGTAAGAGCGACTACACTGACCCTAAATCCTACAGGCCCATTAGCCTCACATCCTTTCTCCTAAAGACGATGGAGAGGATGTGTGAAAGGGAATTAAGGGGGTCGGCGCTAATGAACTTACCACTACACGACAAGCAACACGCCTACAGTCTAGGCAAATCAACAGAATCGGCCCTTCATAAGGTAATTACAAAGATTGAAGAGGCCATCCAAAACAAAGAAATATGTCTAGGTTCCTTCATAGATATAGAAGGTGCTTTTGACCGAACGAACTTCTCCAGCATAAAAGGTGCACTCGGTAGACACAAAGTTGAACCGGCACTGATCGACTGGATAGTTTACATGCTCAGTACACGAATAATAAAGATTGCTGGTGAATCTCAACCAATCCAAATTAAGAAAGGCTGCCCGCAGGGTGGGGTTCTCTCACCTCTCCTGTGGAATATGGTCATTAATGAACTCATCAGCAAATTAAATGACAATCACTTCTATACAGTAGGTTATGCTGATGACCTGACAATACTGGTCTCTGGAAAGACAGCAAGCATAGTGTGCGACCTGACCCAAGCGGCTCTCCGTATAGTGGAGAGATGGTGCAGGGAACACGACTTAACTGTCAATCCAAATAAAACGGTTTTAGTTATGTTCACACAAAAACGAAAGCTGAATAACTATCATCCTCCAAGTCTTTTTAGCACAAAACTCCAGCTATCCTCTGAGGTAAAATATTTAGGTCTTACCTTGGACAGCAAACTTAACTGGAATAAACACATAGAAAACAAAATCAACAAAGCTAGTATAACTTTCTGGCAATGCAGAAACATGATTGGCAAAAGATGGGGATTGACGCCAAAAATCATACTGTGGCTTTACAAAACTGTAATTCGGCCCATGATCACATACGGCGCTCTGGTATGGTGGACCAAGACAAATGAAGCCACCATAATTAAAAAGCTTCAGCGCTACCAGAGACTGGCATGTATGGTTGCTACAGGCTGCATGAGAACTACGCCAACAGCAGCCTTAGAAGCGATGCTGGAGCTAACTCCGCTTCATCTACATATACAACAAGAAGCGACTTTAGCTGCCATCAGACTCAAGACCCTAAATCTTTGGAGTAAGAATAGTGTCCCTCATACAGGCATAATTGATAGAATTCACTCAAAAATTCCTATCCTACAAGCCAAATACGATAGGATTCCTAAACAATTTGTTTTCGATAAGAAATACAAGATACAGTTAAATGAAAACAGCCAGCCGGAAGGATTAAGCCCAAAAGAGCTTAGAATTTTCACCGATGGTTCTAAAACAAATGAAGGTGTAGGTTGTGGAGCTTTCTCTGAAGACCTCAATATTCACATATGCACACCGCTGGGTACCTATAACACGGTCTTGCAGGCGGAATGTATGGGTATCATTCAAGCGGCCATAGCAATAGATGCTAGGAAGGTTAATGACTTCCCCATCAGAATACTGACCGACAGTAGGGCGGTACTCCAAGCCCTGAGATGCAATGTGGTGAACTCGGGACTAATATATGAATGCCATCAACGATTAAATGAGGTATGTAAAAACAACAATGTGACCCTGCAATGGATAAAGGGACACAGTGGATCCAGAGGCAACGATGCAGCAGACGAACTTGCCAGAAGAGGATCGGCTTTGGCCACTATAGGGCCGGAACCGATCATACCAATCCCCTTTGGTAACGTTTGTTCACTGGTACGTAGACACTTTACTAATCAACACGCTCAGCTTTGGAAAAATCTAGTAGACTGTAGACAAGCTAGGGATGCCCTGCCTGAAATTAACAGTCGCTTAACAAAAGTTTTAATGAGACTGAACAAGCCGCAGATTAGGATAGTAACAAGTGCTATCACAGGACACGGCACCTTTAACAAACATTTATTTACTATAGGTGTTACAGATAGTCCCCTGTGCAGGGCATGTATGGGGGAGGAAGAAACGGCGGCCCACGTGCTACTGAAATGTCCGGAGGTCGCTACATACAGGGCTAAACATCTCGGCACGCCGGGATCACTCCCCGAAGTTGCATGCAACATCAAGGGCCTGTTGAGCTTCTTCGGAGAGATCTCATGGCTCGAATAATCACATTATTCCTGCCCACACGCAAAATACGCGCATAGACGTGGAGTTGCGGAAAACAGCCCGTCGTAAACTAAACTAAACTAAACTAAACACCAACTGTGTGTTACAAAAGCTTAGTTCTAATATTATTGTTCTTGGGGATTTTAATTTGAGCAGTCTTTGTTGGAACAAGACGCCTACTCTTGCACTTACGCCTATAACTACAAATAGTTTGTTAAACAATGTGATAGTGGATTTCATGTCATTTAATAATTTATTAGAGATTTATTAGAGAGAGATTATGAGCTCTTTGACAATCTCACACATTTGTGAAAGTACTGAACCACTATACGAAATTGACCCGTTGCATCCTCCCATTGAATTTTGTGTTGAAATCGACCACAAAGAAAATTTAAAATCCCAAGATGTAGCCAGATACCGCTTCCACAAAGCAGACTATGAAAAGATCACAAATTTTCCTCCATCGGAATAGCCGGTTTGTTTTTAAACTGGTGTAGATCATACCTTTTAGATAGATATTGTCACACAGTAAAAACTTCTCTTTTAGAATGATGGCCACAAAAAAGTTTATTGAATTCGAATTTCGAATTGTTCATGAAAATAAAACTGTATATTTTTTAGAATTTTACTCATTTTTAAATATGGAGTGGACGCTTAAAGACCGTGTTGCAGTTATTGCGTTGCATCGTTGCGGTTACGCGCCAATTCAAATTTTTGACATACTGAAAAATTTGAATATAACCAAAAGATTTGTTTATGGTACCATCATACGATACAATGAAGACTCTAGTGTAGATGACAGGTCAAGAAGTGGTCGCCCTCGGTCTGTTAGGACTCCAGCAGTGATAAAAGCTGTGAAGGCGCGAATTCAAAGAAATCCTAAACGTAAGCAGAAACTGTTGGCCCTTCAGATGGGGTTAAGCAGAACCGCAGTAAAAAAGGGTGTTAAATGAAGACTTAGGGCTTCGAGCATATCGAAGAAAAACAGGACATCGTTTGAATGCTCGTCTAATGGACCCGAAACTGGAGAGATGCCGCGCTTTGTTGAAGCGGTACGGGGGAAAAAAATATCGGGAAATTGTTTTTTCGGATGAAAAAAATTTTACCGTAGAAGAGAGCTACAATAAACAAAATGATAAGGTATACGCACACAGTAGTGAAGAAGCGAGCAACCGTATTCCGCGTGTCCAACGAGGTCATTTTCCATTCTCGCTCATGGTATGGTTGGGAGTTTCTTATTGGGGCTTAACAGAGGTACATTTTTGTGAGAAAGGTGTAAAAACGAATGCAGTTGTGTATCAAAAAACAGTCCTGACGAATCTTGTGGAACCTGTTTCTCATACCATGTTCAATAACAGGCACTGGGTATTCCAACAAGATTCGGTGCCAGCTCATAGAGCGAAGAGCACACAAGATGGCTGGCGGCGCGTGAAATCGACTTCATCCGGCACGAAGACTGGCCCTCCTCCAGTCCAGATTTGAATCCGTTAGATTACAAGATATGGCAACACTTGGAGGAAAAGGCGTTCTCAAAGCCTCGTCCCAATTTGGAGTCACTCAAGACATCCTTGATTAAGGCAGCCGCCGATATTGACATGGACCTCGTTTGTGCTACGATAGACGACTGGCCGCGCAGATTGAAGGCCTGTATTCAAAATCACGGAGGTCATTTTGAATAAACTTTAGTGTCATAAGAATCTATGTTTTGTTAAGTTCATTTTGGTATATACTCGTAAATGGTTACATAATGAATAAACTTGTTTCAATTATTTTATATTAAACATGTGACAGAATTTATGACCTGACTAGGTATGTGCCGTTTATATTCCTCCCCCTGTACAGAAGCATATTTTGGAACACTTTGTTACAAACACCAACTGTGTGTTACAAAAGCTCAGTTCTAATATTATTGTTCTTGGGGATTTTAATTTGAGCAGTATTTGTTGGAACAAGACGCCTACTCTTGCATTTACGCCTATAACTACAAATAGTTTGTTAAACAATGTGATAGTGGATTTCATGTCATTTAATAATTTATTAGAGATTTATTAGAGAGAGATTATGAGCTTTTTGACAATCTCACACATTTGTGAAAGTACTGACCCACTATACGAAATTGACCCGTTGCATCCTCCCATTGAATTTCGTGTTGAAATCGACCACAAAAAAAAAATTTAAAATCCCAAGATGTAGCCAGATACCGCTTCCACAAAGCAGACTATGAAAAGATCACAAATTTTCCTCCATCGGAATAGCCGGTTTGTTTTTAAACTGGTGTAGATCATACCTTTTAGATAGACAATCAATTGTTGTAGCCGGATGGTAGAAATCCAAAGCATTTACTGCGATATCCGGAGTACCTCAAGAGTCTCACTTAGGTCCTTTATTTTTTGCCGACTTCCAAAAAGGAGACGGTACTCAATTAGACGCGTATGTTTTTTTTTATGTGTGTTACCTCATAACTTTGTACAGGCTGAACCGATTTCGATAATTCTGATTTTAATTGAAAGCTGATAGTTCCCGTGTGGTCCCATATGAATTTGATCAAGGTCAGAACAATAGTGTTGAAGCGCCTGTCAAATTATATTAGCAGTTCTCATGCCAATATTAGTCCGTAAGCTGTGTAGGTATGTTTAAAAAAATGTTACCGGTCGTCGTTGTAAATTTAGAGATCAAGTAAAGGTCGATTGAGCAAATTACTGCATTTTATTATTAAAAAGAGATCAAATTCCTATTCATGGTCCTAAATCGAAGCCGGATTTGAAAAAACGTAATTGGACGCTTGGGAAGTCTTAAATATTCGTTGTGGAAATACCACCGAGGGAGTGAAGATATTTAACCAAGAAATCTGGAGTCTTAGCCCCTTAGATATTGGACTATTATTTAATTTATTTAACCCAGCACTCATTATCAGGTAGTATTTTGTGTAAATCGACTGCTAATTTATCAGGTTAGTACCAAATTACCTATAAAATAATTACGTATAACTTAAAGTATTTAATCGGCTAAAATTCATTTAATATTGTTTTATATAGTTTCTAATAACCGTCAAATCATGATTAAATCAAATTATAAAGCTTAGTTAAATTATATTGACGATATTATAATTTTTTTTTCTCTTTATTGGTTTAAACTGTTTTTTAAAAAATAAGTCAAGAGAGTGTATAATTGAAAAAATTGCATAATATTATTTATTACATACTAAGGCATACCTGTGAAGCTGTTTGATGGTCTGAATTGTATTTGTTACCCTTAATTGTTGTTAATTATAAAGTTAAATATCAAGGTAGTACATGTACCATTTTGTTTAATTATTTAAGAGTTTGAAAAATAAGTAAGGGAATTAGTTTTCATTTCTTTACAACTGTAAGCAAAATTGTATAAAACTACTTATGAATTATATTTTATAAATTATAAACTTCTTGTTTGTATAAATTTCAGGCATTTGCACTAGTCTCCCAATACCAGCCAACATGCCAGAGGATAAGGAGCAAATTAGGAAACGAGCTAGTTACAAGGGACAAATAACTGCTTTTTCAAATTATTTAAATTCACTGAAGGTATCTTCATTGGCTGCTACTGAGGTAAATGAGTTGCAATTACGTATTAGTAGGATTGAGTCAATGTATAAACGATATGATGAGGTACAATTATCCATCGAGTGTAATACTGATAATATAGACGCCCAGATATCAGAACGAACTGATTTTGAATCCCTGTATTTTAAATCGCTTTCTCTTGCAAAAAGGATCTTAGCAGATTGCATTAAGTCAGATGACGTAAGCAGTGACGGTGGCTCTCATTCCGGCAATCATAAATTTGTTAAACTGCCCACTATTCAACTACCTAAATTTAATGGTTCTTATGATAATTGGTTAGAGTTTCATGACACGTTCATGAGCCTCATAAATTCAAATGACGAGATAGATGACATAAATAAGTTTCACTATCTGAGAGCGTCGTTGGAAGGGCCCGCTGCTGTGGTAATACAGTCAATCGAATTCTCGGCAGCTAATTACACCGTCGCATGGACTATATTATGTGATAGATATGATAATAAAAGACTACTAATTCAAAATCACGTGACAGCCTTATTTAATATAGCACCAATTAATAAAGAAATGTCTGTCAACTTAAAACGTCTTATTGACCAAATAAATAAAAATTTACGTGCACTAGAATCTCTCGGTGAGCCAACTAAACAATGGGACACACTTCTCATTCATATTATTACTCAAAAATTAGATGCTAAGACATATCGTGAATGGGAAGAGTCTAAAGGTCGTTTGGAGAAAGATACACCTATTACGTTCGATATATTTTTGATGTTTTTAAAAAATCGAGCCGATTTAATCGAAACACTAGAAATGTCTAATTCTGGTGCTACTAACCGTTTAAATTCTTCTATAAAATATGCTCCAAAAGTTAAGGCAATGGTTTCAGTTCGGGATACCGGTAATAAAAACGGTTCGGCCTTTTCCGCCAAACTGTGTCCTAAATGTAAGGGTGACCATAAGTTAAGCAGTTGTCCTCAGTTTCTTGGATTAAGTAACGATGTGCGTCTACAGTTACTGCCAGAGTATAAAGTATGTTTCAATTGTCTTAATTCAGGACATTATGCAAATCACTGCAAAAAGCCAGGATGCAAAATATGCCACCGAAAGCATAACACTCTCGTGCACGTCGCAGATTACCAGTCAAAACCAATTACAGATATTAATACATCTAACACGAGTAGTGGTAATAATAAGCCCGTTATGCAAGGTCATTTCGAACAAACAAACAGTTCGACAGGCTCACAGTTGTCATCCAATTCTAACGCACATCTGTCATTATCCGCAAAGGTAGGCACTGCATTGTGTAGTGAACAAGGCGACGTATTGTTATCGACGGCATTAATTAAAGTTATAGGTAAGAATGGTTGTCCATATATTGCTCGTGCTATTCTTGATAGTGGCAGTAACGCTTGTTTAATAACTGAAGAGTTATATCAAAGGCTAGGTTTGCCCGCTCAAAATGTAAATCAGTCGGTAGTCGGTATTAATAATGCTTCGGCACACATCAAGAAGATTTGTAAGGTATCGATAAAATCATTGAATGATAACTTCTCTAGTAATCTTCATTGTTTTGTCCTACCATCAATAACCCAAAATGTACCTACTAGATATGTTAATTTGTCAAACTTAAAAATTCCATCTAATATTTCTCTGGCAGATCCTAATTTTCACTCACCTGCTCCCGTTGACATGCTTATAGGTGCTGATGTCTTTTGGGACTTAATAGGAACGCAGAGATTAAAATTGGGGGACGGTCAGCCGATTCTTTGTGAAACTAGCTTAGGATGGTTAGTATCAGGTTCGATAGATTATAGATATGTAAAGAAAGGGGTTAACTTTATTAAATGTAATTTTACAAGAATATTTCAAGATGAGGCTAGTAAAGATTTAGATGAAGATATACAAAAACAATTAGTACGCTTCTGGCACCTCGAAGAGGTAAGCCCTGCGTCTCTTTATTCAAACGAAGAAAAATTATGCGAAGAACACTTTTTAAAAAACACCACGCGACTGGTAAATGGTCGATTTTGCGTGATTAAGGGTATCCTTAAAACATAATCCTGACGTATTAGGTGATTCTTGGCCACGAGCTAAGAAGTGTTTACTATCGCTAGAGCGCAGGTTAGCAGGTCAATCTCAGGTCTATGAAATGTATAAAGAATTTATGTCAGAGTATGAAAGTCTGGGTCATATGGAGAAATGTGAGAATGATAATTTACCACGTAAGATGCATTTTATACCACATCACGGTGTGCTGCGGGAAAGTAGTACTACTACTAAATTAAGAGTCGTTTTCAATGCTAGCAGTCCGACTTCTTCGGGTGTTTCCTTGAATAATATACAGATGGTAGGTCCCGTGGTACAGGACGACCTTTTGTCCATTCTTTTACGCTTTCGGCTACACAAATACGTTCTCACAGCTGATGTTGAGAAAATGTACCGGCAAATAGTCATTCATCCCGATGACCGCTATTTGCAACAAATTGTCTGGCGTGATAACCCTTCAGAACAGCTTCAAGCTTATCAACTTAACACCGTGACTCACGGCACCTCTAGTGCTCCCTTTTTGGCAACTAGGTGCCTCCAACAATTAGGCTTAGAGTGTACCGATGACAAGGTTGCTCAAGTGATCATTCACGATTTTTACGTTGATGACTTACTAACGGGAGGGGATGATATTAACGAGGTTACAGATTTGCGCCGTAAAGTGACTTCCACACTTGCATCAGCTCATATGGTTTTGCGAAAGTGGAAGTCGAATGAATCTCAACTGGTTAGTGAAAATGATATTTCTCCGCTTGATTTGAATATTGGTGGCTTTGAACCGACTAAAACTTTAGGCCTTGGTTGGCAATCACATACTGACCAACTTTGTTTCCCTATAGGAGGGCTATTCTCAGGTAGAACAAAGCGTGATATGTTATCTGTAATTTCTCAGATTTTTGATCCACTAGGACTTCTATCTCCCTGTGTAATTAAGATGAAAATGCTTCTTCAACAGTTGTGGCTGCTCAAGCTGTCATGGGATGAGCAGTTGACGCCAGAAATCAGCAAGATGTGGGCTGAGATAATAGTCGATTTACCTAAATTAAATACTCTACGTATTCCACGTCGTGTTATTTGTGACTCGCCTAGTTTGTTTGAATTTCATATTTTCTCGGACGCTTCTGAGCGAGCATATGGCGCCTGTTTATATGTGCGTAGTGTTAATGATCAGGGTGAGGTTTTAATTCAATTATTGATGGCGAAAAGTCGTGTCGCGCCGCTTAAACCTATAACAATCCCAAGACTGGAACTTTGTGGTGCACTTGTTGGAGCTCGCCTTTACCAAAAGGTTGTAGCATCGCTGAGACAACAGGCTAAGCGCACTGTCTTTTGGACAGATTCGTCCATCGTGTTAGGATGGTTAAAGGTGTTACCTAGCAAGCTACAACCCTTTGTCAGAAATAGGGTTGCTGAAATATTAGAGAAGACTGGAAATTGCGAGTGGAGGCATGTCCCAACAGAGTGTAATCCGGCCGATCATATTTCTCGCGGTGTGAGTTGTAAGGATATTTCATCCATGAGTAAGTGGTGGTCAGGACCTGAATTTTTAAAGAAAGAGGTCTCTCACTGGCCTGCCAATTTCTTAAGTATTAATCACGAGTTGCCTGAGATTAAATCGTCAAATGTTATCCTCCACGGAATACTTCATTCTAGCAACAATGAAGATTTAGGTGGGAATAAATTAATTGAATTTAAACGCTTTTCTAAATATACTAGATTAAATCGGACCGTTGCTTATGTGCTGCGTTTTATTAATAATTGTAGAAAGCAATCCGTTCACGGTCCTCTAAGCAATCAAGAGTTGCAAACCGCACTCAATGTTATTATAAGAATATCTCAGAGTGAATCATTTGAGGAATACACCATGTTAATTAAAAATAAAAGTTTACCCACTAAAAGTCCGTTGCATAAATTTAATGTATTTCTCGATGATAATAAAATAATGCGTGTTGGAGGGCGTCTTGAAAATTCCGATTACTGTTATGAGAAAAAACATCCCATACTTATACAGTCCACTCATTATTTTAGCAAATTGCTCTTCAATTATGAGCACATAAGGTTAATGCACGCGGGACCACAGCTAATGTTGGCCACTATAAGAGAGATGTACTGGCCGATTAGAGGTCGTAATTTGGCCAGATCTTGTTATCGACAATGTGTAAGATGTAATAGAATGAAAGGAAAAACCATCTCTCCAATAATGGGCAACCTACCACACCAACGCATCCTTTCTGGTTTTCCATTTCAAAATATTGGACTAGACTATGCGGGACCAATTCAATCTGTTTCTCGCCATGGCCGTGGTTGTAAAATTGTAAAGGTGTATATAGCTATTTTTATTTGCTTCGCGACTAAGTCAATTCATCTTGAATTAGTGGGTGATTTAACTAGCAATACCTTCATATTAGCTTTGCGCAGATTTATGTCTAGAAGAGGGAAACCTCTTAATATTTATTCGGATAATGGTACCTCCTTTGTAGGCGCATACAATGACATTTCAAAATTTATTAGGACGTATTGTAATTCTTTATCTGAGGTAATGGCAAATGAAGGAATTAATTTCCATTTCATACCGCCTTATTCTCCCCATTTTGCTGGGCTTGCGGAGGCTGGTGTCAAATGCATTAAATATCATTTAGTTAGAGTGCTGGGCAATTGTAATTTGACTTACGAGGAACTAAATACCACATTAATACAAATTGAGGCTATACTTAACTCCAGACCACTCACACCTTTGTCAACGAATCCTGAAGACTTGCTACCACTAACGCCCGGTCATTTTTTGATTGGACGCCCCTTGACTTCCTTGCCGACACCAGACTATAAAGATCATTCCGTAAGCTCTTTAACCCGATTTCAACGAATAGAACAATTACGTCAACATTTTTGGGCTAGATGGAGCAAGGAATATATATCAGAGCTTCAACTGCGGATGAAATGGCGTTCCTGTAAAGGCTCTTTGAAGTTAAATTCACTGGTACTCCTAAAAGAGGAGAATTCACCGCCATTAAAGTGGAAGATGGGTCGCATCGTCGCAGTCCATCCAGGCTCGGACGGCGTATCAAGGGTGGCGGATATCAAAACATCGACTGGTATAGTTCGCCGATCATTTAGCAAAATTTGTCCGCTTCCTGAACCTGAAGAATCCGGTTGAAAGGTAGACTTTCAACGCCGGGGGGCATGTTGAAGCGCCTGTCAAATTATATTAGCAGTTCTCATGCCAATATTAGTCCGTAAGCTGTGTAGGTATGTTTAAAAAAATGTTACCGGTCGTCGTTGTAAATTTAGAGATCAAGTAAAGGTCGATTGAGCAAATTACTGCATTTTATTATTAAAAAGAGATCAAATTCCTATTCAAATAGTTTGTGAGTTATTCTTAAATAACTGATATTGAAGTCGGCTGTACAAAATTTTAAATTTTAAATTATTCAACATTATCATCAACGACATTGGAAAATGTTTTCAGGACTCAAAATTTTCAATGTTCGCTGACGACTTAAAATTATATAGAATAGTTATCTTTTGTGATGATGCATTATTACTGTAGAGGGATTTAAATAATTTAGCGATGTGGTGTACTGAGAGTGGACTGAGCATGAATCCTAATAAATGCCAAGTAGTGCGATTCAGCAGAAAGAGACATTTACCAACTAGACTCTATCATATCAATGATGTGCCACTAAGAGAGGTTAGCCATATTCGAGACCTAGGAGTCTGCATTGACAGCAAACTACGCTTCAATATTCATATTGACAATATTATAAATAAGGCTCTTATAATGTTGGGCTTTGTCCTTCGAAACTGTAAAGAATTTAGGAATCCCATGACAAAAGTTACAGTATATAACTGCCTTGTACGCAGTATGTTAGAATATGGCAGTACTGTGTGGAATCCGCACTACGGTACATATATCAAACGCTTAGAGAGTGTACAAAAGCGATTTTTATGGCATTTATCCTATAGTTGCAACTTAGCCAAGAAACTTTCAAGCTACAACGATCGACTACTACATTTTCGCATCAGATCACTCCGACACCGTAGGGAACTGCTTGACGTCATGTTTCTGTATAAGCTAATAAATGGAAATTTTGACACTCCTGATCTTTTATCTAGAGTAAATATTGCTGTACCTAGAAAGTCATACAGACTTAAGAAACCTCCTTTTAAAAATTATGCAGCTACGTCAAATTTGGGTCATTATGCTCCATTAAACAGAGTGTTGATGAGTTACAATCTCATTCACAACTCTATATCCAGTGAAACTGAAAAAGGATCTCAGCTAGATATTTTTTCAAACTCCTTAACACAATTTAAACATTATGGAGCTCAAGTAATAACACAATAATTTGATTATTATGTACGATAGGTAATTTTAATTTAAAATATTTGTGAGCGTTATTTTTATTTTTATTTTCAATTTTTAATTATGACTTATAATATAAATTTTTATTTTAATTACATTTCGACTTGTTTAAATTTTAATTGATGTTTTTATTTTTATTAGTTTTTAAATGATATATTGTTTTTGACATAGTTAAGTGTAATGCAATGATAAAATTTTATTATCGTTGTTGTTAATATTGTTAATAAGTTAATTAATTGTATAATAACTTCCTTATACAAATGCACACATTTTAACATAAATAAATTAAATTTCTTCACAACATAAGTTAATGTACGTGACTTTCAGTATTTCTGATATTTTTGTATGTAATAGTGTGTACTTTGTTGGTGCAATAAATAAATAAATAAATAAAAATCTATATTGAATAATATTATTCTATTTTATTTTATTGCGTCCTTGCTTTTTTTGACAGGCGGTTTGGCAACCTCAGTTTTTTTATTATTTTGAGTTGTTACTATGGCCGCGGTGGCAAGCGCGCCTTGGGTTCTGGTGCGCCTTACGTGATAAGGAGATGAGGAGGAGTAGTCCTCTCCTGAGTGCCATGGGGCGGCCGGCGCTGGTGGGGCCGCGGATGTGTGCGAAAACGTGCCCGTGGCCCTGCCAATATGCTACGAAGGTGGAACACCATGGGGTTTTAGTCGGTGCGAGTCCAACATAACTCGTCCTTGCCCCCGCGAAGAGGGTATGCGTAGGCATTTCCCTATATAAAATAATAAAAAAAGGACTGAAGATACTACTATTATATCAAATAATGATATCTTATTAAAATTCAGCTCCTTATGTTATTCATTCATGTAATTGAGATAACCCAAACCGTAACTGCTGTTATCTCTACATGTAAGTCTCGTTTGCTTCATTGTTCGTGGCCTGCATAATGAGAGGTGCGATTTGTTCTTTGCTAAATTATATGAAATAATTTATGAAAAACTACCATACTAAAACGTTGAACATGTTTTTATATCGCTGGTTTTCTGTCCATAAATGAACTTAATCAGTCCTAAAACTTCCACTGTTTCTATTTTATTCTACTGCTCTAGATAGATCTGCTCTCAAGATTATCGGCTTCGAGATGCCTAACATCCACATATTTAAAAAGATATTTCTGAAGTCATATTAATCCTACCTTGTGACTTCCATCGATAAAAAAATTTTGTTCGAAAATTAAAACTTTTTTGATTTTCATCAAAAGTTTTGACATATTATACATGATCAATAATGATGTATTTGAAAGCAAATTAAGGAAACCGTGGATCTATGGGGAGTTTCCGGTAAGTAATTGTAACGTACAGGTATTTTTGTGACCTTTCCAAGGCTTCCACTATGTTCGTAATTGATTTATCAAGAAGGGCACAAATTATTTTGTTGAAATTTTGTACTTGGATAATTTTATACTTTACAAAATTATCTAGATAGGTTTTATCCCTGAAAAAATTATAAATATTTAATAATGCCTATTAAAGCTCGGTCATCCAGGTACTGAGACCTTAATGAGGAAACTATATTATGGTGCAAAGTACACAGTAATGTAGTCTATTAAGTTTTGTAAATAATGTTTTAAGAAGTATAATATGCAAAGACATTTATTCGTATCATATATCTCAGGTTGGTTTTAATATTATATGTATATTGTGCTTCACTTAGTGCGAACTTACTAACTCTAAATTATAAGAAAACTAATCTTGCTATAATTTTTGACAACACCTTAACATTCTACTCTCATGTTAAAACACTATGTTTACCACATAAAAACCTGAGACATGTTGATAAAAGAGAAATCATAAAATTAGCTTATGATGTGCCTGTGCCAATCTTCGTTAATATAAGAATTTGAAGTTTGGGGTGGAGCACCCGAAACACATCTTATTGAACTCGTTCTAGATTACTTTTAAAAGTTATCCATTTCAAAGTTTATCCAATTTTAGATCCATATAAAATTAGCGAAGTTCACCACACTTATCTGTGCTACGTATAATTTTAAAACAACACACAATTTCAAAAATAATCAAAAGGAACATCGCCGTAAACATCTTGTAGCTCAATCAGTGCTTTGCTACACATCTTCTGCAAGGAGATTCTTTACGTGTTTGGGACCATATTTGTACAATAAACTACACCAAAAATTGTCTATTTATGAAGTCAACAAATTATCATGTAAGGCTAAGCGTCCACTAGGCTCGCCGAGCCGAGTCGAATCGAATCGCAGAAAGTCGCTTCCTGTGTATTTACTATGAAACTGCGTCCATTAACGACGAGCCGCGGCGAGCCGAATGGAATCGAACGCGCGAATTGCTTCACAGGCGAATTTCTTTTTATTTTAATGAAGAATTTGCGATGAATGAACAATTCGATTCGATTCGTCAGAGACGAACGCATTAGAAATAATTGAGACTCGCATCGATTCGATGCATTTCTGCTGTAGTCGACGCCAGGCTTTATGAAACTGCGTCCATTAGCGACGAGCTGCGGCGCGCCGATTTGAATCGACTGCACGAATTGCTTGACAGGCGAATTTCTTCGCCGGTGGGATTCGATTCAACTCGGCGCGCTTCAGTCGACGCGGAGAAGTGAATGCGCGCTAGCGTATTTTAATTAATTTCGTAAAAACCTTTTTGTTTAAATAAAAATGAATGAAGAACTATTGATATCACTGGTTCAACAATATCCAGAATTGTTTAATCATGAAGATCCACATTGTCATGATTTGCGTCATGGACAGTTGCGATGAATGAACAATTCGATTCGATTCTTCAGAAATGGACGCACTAGAAATAAATGCGACTTGCTTCGATTCGACGCATTTCTGCCGTAGTCGACGCCAGGCTTAAGAATAGACTCGCAGAATATCTTCAGTCTCAGAGATCAAATAATCTCATAAATATATACAAACATACACACGTACATAAGGGGTAGGCCATCTAACGTTTTGGAATTGGAACTATATGTTATTTGCGTTGGAAAGTTTGATGACATTTCGGAAAGTTACTGTTATGTTTGACATTTATGAAATGGGTCGCTTTTCACCTGAACAAACTTGGGAAATATTAAAAACTTATTTCCAAAGTGCTGAGACTTCTACTCAAACTGTAAGAAATTTTGCAGTTTGTGAATCAATTTGTGAAGCGAGTTCGTGAAACTGGATCGTTGTTGGATAAAACAACCCGTGTACGTACTCGTCCAGTGAGCTCAACCGAAAACATCGCTGCTGTTGCTCAGAGTGTGCGTGAACAACCATCAACATCAACTCATCGTTCTCAAAAATTGAACATTTCACGCACTTCTTTGAAAATAATTTCGAATAAAGATCTTGGTATGAATTCGTACAAAGTTCAATTAGTGCAAGAGCCTACATGTGCAAGAGACTACGAAAACGTACACAGGCACTACTCACACACTTATAAAATAGTAAGAGAAATTAATAAATTGCTAATTATTATATTACTATAATCACAATAAAATATTTTGTATCATTGGAATGCATAGGGACTTTATTTTACATTCAACATTAAAATATTACGAGTATATAACAGTCTAATGTATTATTATTTTTTTATAGAAGAGGGGGCAAACGAGCATGCGGCTCACCTGATGGTAAGTGACTACCGCCACCCATGAACAACCGCAACACCAGGGGAATTGCAGATGCGTTGCCGGCCTTTTAGAAAGGTGTAAGCTCTTTTCTTGAAGGTTCCTAAGTCGTATCGGTCCGGAAAGTTCGCTGGTGGTAATTGATTCCACAAGGAAGTTGTGCGAGGGAGAAAACTTCTTCTAAATCGCACAGTGGTGGACCGCCAATCATCCAGATGGTATGGATGGTAACGTGAGTTTTGTCGCGATGTGCGATGGTGAAATTGAGCGGCTGGAATTAGTCCGAACAATTCCTCAGAGCACTCCCCGTGATAGATGCGATAAAATACGCAAAGAGATGCAACATCTTTACGCAGTGCCAGTGTATCGAGCAGATCAGAAATAACTTGGTCGTCGACGATTCGAACCGCTCTGCGCTGGATGCGGTCAAGTGGAAGGAGCTGGCACTGGGGTGCCCCGGCCCAGAGATGAGAACAGTATTCCATGTGGGGCCAAACTTGCGCTTTATAAAGTTGCAAGCGATGTGCCGGCATGAAATACTGTCTCGCTCTGCTGAGCACGCCAAGCTTTTTAGAGGTCAATTTGGCCTTCCCTTCCAAGTGACCACGAAACCGCACACTATTCGATATGTCGACGCCAAGGATTCCGATACTAGCTGAGGCATCAAGGGGAATGCCTTGAAACTGAGGAGATACGACAAAGGGGTTCTTTTTAGCGGTAAACGCGCAAACTTGTGTCTTCTGGGGATTGAATTGGACTACATTTAGTTGGCCCCTATCTGAGACTTTGTTAAGCAAAGACTCGACTTCAGACACAAGTTTGTCCCGGTACTCAGCGACGTTTTCCTGAGAAATATTGGCACGGCCGGTATATAAGGCATCACCAGTGCTGACGTCTGCATAGCAATGAATGCTACTAGTTAGCAACGTATCATTGATATGCAGGAGAAACAGCGTTGGTGATAGCACGCAGCCTTGTGGAACACCAGCGTTGATAGGCTTGAAATCGGAGCATGCACCGTCTACTACGACTTTGATGCTCCGATCAGCAAGGAAACTGGTGATCCATTTACACAATTTCTCAGGAAGCCCATAGGAAGGAAGCTTCGAAAGAAGCGCTTTGTGCCAGACCCGATCGAAGGCCTTCGCTATGTCCAAACTAACGGCCAATGCCTCCCCCTTGGACTCTATTGGGTATTTCCCTTAGTTACCACGCTTGACAAGCGGGTTAGCAACCGTAGTTATCTTTTTTAGTCGTTATTAAGAACACGCTGCTGCTCATCTTCTGATTTTTACTCTCTGTCGCCTCTTACAGCACCCAAGGGATGATATGGAGTAGAGAATATTTTTACACCGCCATTACACGGGAAACCTAAAGTATTCACGGAAGAAGAAACTAAAATGGTGAAATTTGAGAGCGTTAGATCTTTCAACATCGGCACCACACTTAAGGTAAGCGACTGAACTAACCTGATAAACTGAGAAACCACGCTAAGCCCGAGGTAAACCGAGAGTTTTTATTTTTTATATATTATTAGTATCATTAGTTTTCACTAAGTTCTTTTTTAAATATTGTGTCTTACGGAGGCACAGCTTATGAATAAGCAACTCATGTTTGGAAGAAAGTTTGAAGTTGTATGGTTGGACTTTGGACTATCGTGAAGAGTCAGCATTATGAAAACGAAAACAATAACTGTCAAAGTTGTCAAAGATTGAATCGAACCTTATAAAATTTCTTGTAAGTTGAACTTAACTTTTATTAGTTAGCGGAACTTTCAAAGGGCTTCCGCTGTTAACATCAAAAACATCAAGCTGAATTGATCAGAGAAAATATTGCTTATGATTCTTAGAAATTGCTTTGACTTTTTCTAATAGAAAGCCTTTTTTGTGCGTTACATTTGGTTCAAGGGCCTTTTAAAATGTTTTCACGTTTAACCATCAAATGTTGATGTTAATATTTATATAAACACATCAACACAATACAGATATAGTTTTATTAATATTAACAAACTAAAAAAGTACTGGCCACTTTAAAATGTTTTTAAAATTAAATTGTTCGTAATTTCAATTCCAGATTGATTCCAAATTTAAATAAAAGAAAAAGTAAAATGTGTTGGCTGTAAACATTGAGTTGATCTAAAGGCACCGAATTTTGTACTCAGACTAATTGTAATATTTTTTGTTAAAAACCGCTACTTAAACATATTTTTGATACAACTTGGGTTGATTGAGATAATTTGACATTTAATTGCAATGCAACGTCGTCATTCTAGAGAATGCTGCAGACTGGTACTTTTCAACGTGACGTTGTTGCGGCAAAGGGCACCAGTTAAAATATGATTTCTACGTTGTGGTCACGCTATCGTGCCCCGGAAGAGGTTGCGGTGATACATCCAGGACCAAGATACATTACTACACACAGACAAGACGGCTTTTCGCAAATTGCTGCGAGAAGGCAACAAATGTCACAACGATACAATTGAACACCAGGTGTTTGTAAGTGACCAAACTGTGATAAGGAAATTGCACCAAGCCAACATTCATGCTCGTAGACTTCTTTGGGTTCCAGATTCAAGAATAAGAAATCTTGGACAAATACTGCAATGGGCTAGAGGACATGTGTAATGAGAGCCTCATCAATAGTCGTTGGTGCTTTTCACCGATGAATCCTGATTTCGTTTTCATCCTGATTCGAGGAGAGTGCGTGTTTGGAGACTTCCTCGTCGTACAATCCGGCTTCAACACCTTGAAGAAGATCATCCATATCAAGGTATACAATAATGGTGTGGGCAAGAACTCGTTTTGGTGGAAGAACAGACCTCGTTCATACGTGGTAGAGCCAAGCTGCAGCTATGTATATTATGGATGTAGTACGAATGGGTTGGCTCAACCGGGCAAAGACCACGCTCTCACAAAATACCAGCACAAAATAACAGCTTAATGCTGCTATGTTTCGTATAGTGAGTGCAGAGAACCGAAGACCCTTTTTACTGGAAATGAGGCATTCTATCTTAGTCCTCACGGGTGACTACGCATCTACATTTTGATTTGGAATTGAGGATAGATGTAGATGTCTATGGGACACAACAACCACTTACCATCAGGTGATCAGTGTGCTCGTTTGTCACACTTATCCTATAAAAAATCCATCCTAAGCCTCAGGAGTGAAAACGCATCTGCATTTTGATTCCTAATCGAGGACAAATGTAGTTGTATTGGGCTACAGCATCCGCTAACGCCATGACCAGAAAAACAACACCAAACTTTAATATTTTCGCCTCCATGTTTTACTGTTTTCTTCGTGTACTTCGGATCCATTTCTGTTTTAGGAGGCCGTCTCACATACATTTATCCATCAGAAGTAATCATATTAATTTTGGTTTCATCAGAAAAAAGTACATTTTGTAAGTACGTTCTGTCCAGTGTTCATGTTTTTTGGCAAACACTAATCTAGCTTGGATGTTTTTCTTCTTTAATAGTGGCACTTTACGAGATATTCTTCCGAATAAGATTGCTTCACATAAGCGCCTTCTTATCGTTCTTGCAGACACTCTTCTCAATCTTTCGTCACCAAATATTTCTGAGCAAATCAGTTCTGATCCTTTAAACGGTTCCCTTTTTTGCCAACAACACTATTCTAGAGTCTTCTCTTGGAGTTGTCTTTCTAGGTCTAGTCTTCCTGGGCACATTTTCAGTAGTATTAAAGTTCTTAAAATGCTGGATAGCATTCATAACCATATCTTTAGAGCATCCTAACAGATCGGCAATCTTCCTATATGACCAACCTTTGCCATAAAACTTGAGGATCGTCTTCCTTGTAGACGGATCGCAGCTTTTGTTTTTTCCCATAATAGCACTAATAAAATTTAATAATTTCTACTAAGTACAAAGCTAGTTTTTATTTTTATTCTATTTACCGTGAAAATTCGCGCCAAATGAAAAATAACATAATTGTTTTAACATTATATTTTAAATTTAGAACACGAAAAACACACTGTCTTTAATTAGCTGGCCAGCGGATAACTTGTCGAAAAAGTTTTTATTTTGTTTAAAAAAGGAATAAGATCTCAAATATTGCTAAATAGACGTTTTTGATGTTTCCATTTTAATAGTACTATCTCCGTGTAAATATTAATAACTATGAAATATAATTAATACCTACTTTGGGCTCTACACGTCTGTAATACTGTTGTATGTGGTCACACAGAAGAGTGTCTTTAATTATGAGACCGCCACTGTGTATATATATATATATATATATTCCTTCCACTGTGGAACAAAGACCTCTCCCTTAGGGTGCATCAAATATTTGCCATAGTTATCACGTTTGGCAAAAGGGTTTGCAACCCCAATTTTTGGAACGAAGTTCTTTGTCGCACGGTACGAATTTGGCGGCTGGGGGCTAGGTGAAAAAAAGTGTAAGATTATTCCATCACGACTCCTTCTGACGTAGTGGAGACGGCCTTGGCACCAATTTAGGAAGCGAGATGGAATAATATCCATCTCATTCGCACTTTTTCTTATCTTACCGTAAGAGAAATATTATTTCATTTTAAATGACACTTCATTTTAATAGACCCTAGTGATTCATTTATTTGTATTTGTTAATCAATAATAAATAAATAAAAATAAATAAAATCTCTTTATTTCGGACAAACATCCATAATTGTTAGTAGGTACAAGGAAGTCATAGCTATGTTAGTAATAATTAAGTGCAGACACGAATAATTAGTTTAAGTACAAATAAGGCCTAGCTGAGGCACTAGGTTTATGTACATGCATATTCACCCAGTGTCCCATAATAGGACAATCTGGTTTGCCACTAATAGCCCTCAGTATGGTGTTGGAGCTACCATGTAATCTGCGCATGAGCGAGGCGACACGTTTGCGCAAAACCGTTTCGAAGCTATCAGTGCGCGCTTGCGCATATATGCCCGATGCGCTGCAAAATCGCGGCATAATATAATAGTACTTATACTTATATAATACTTCTATAATACCTAATTATCAATAATAATATACTATGAAAGGAACTTCGTTCCAACCGAGTGTTCCACGACACTCACGCATGTTTTTTTACATATTACGAGTTGTTATCGGGAATATGGCTGTATAAAACCCAAATATATTAGTCAGACAGAACCTAAAATGTTAAATAATTAAAAACCTGAAATATCTTAGAAAATAATGCTCAAGTCCATTCGTATTTTCACAATTTCTAAACAACAATGTTGCTTTTAGCAGACATGAAATACTGTCCCGCTCTGCTGAGCACGCCAAGCTTTTTAGAGGCCGATTTGGCCTTCTCTTCTAAGTGACCACGAAACTGCACGTCACTCGATATGTCGACGCCGAGGAATCCGATACTGGCTGAGGCAACAATGGGAGTGCCTTGAAACTGAGGAGATACGACAAAGGGGTTCTTTTTAGCGGTAATAGACGCTAGTAGTTCATTTATTTACATTTGTTAATCAATAATATAATATGTTTATCAATAATAATATACAACGAAAGGTACTTCGTTCCAACCGAGTGTTCCATGACACTCACGCATAATTTTTTACATATTACGAGTTGTTATCGGGGAGATGCTGTATAAAAAACCAAATATATTAGTCAGACAGAACTTAAAATGTGAAATAATTTAAAACCAAGGAAATAATGCTAATTCCATTCGTATTTTCACAATTTCTAAACAACAATGTTGCTTTTAGCAGATATATAAAAGGTCATCGGGAAAACCATCCATTGTGTACGTCGACACATCGACTCGTAGAATAAGATGGAGTAGCACAATAATGGAGTAATTGATAGACCGAGCCTTCGTTACTGTTTTTGGTCCAGTTATATATTGAAGTTCCTTTAATGGATTGAATTCGGTTTGTTACTTTAATTTCGATGTAAGTAAAATGAGTTCTGTACGCGTGAATTATGTAGCCAGTTAGCAACTACAACCACAAGAAGACTTTGTGGGGTACATTATAATGCCTGCTAGTAGCTTCTCTAAGGTATTTCTTAAAAAATGAATTACCTTCAAGCAAAGAGCCTACTAGTTCTGGTGTTGCACATATTCATAGATAGCCGTGATCACTAACCTTTAGTTTATTTGTGCTGATTTGCATCATCTTGTTTTTTTAAACGAAACAGAGTCGGAGCAAAACACAATACATTCAGGCCTGAGTAATAAAGGAGATCACCGCTTCACGCCATAAGGCATAGGGAGAGCATTATTGTGTAAAGAACCTTCTTTGGTAATAGCCTTCTGAAATTAACGGCAATGTTTGTACATGGTATAATCATGATGTAATCAGGGATCTAAATAATTTTTTTTTAAATGTTTACTAAAATAATCGCAGAAGGCCGTGTCTTCGCATCCCGTACGGAACAAATATTAGGATTGTAGTTCAAATACTATGTATTCTGGATGTATATTCTTGTTCAATTTATGTAAGTAAACTACTTCCACGATACAGCAAAAACCCTAGTGTGGGAGTAACGTCATTTTTATAAAGAATGAAAATAATAAATTGGATAAGAAAAAAATATTACAAATGTAATGTGAATAACAACAAAAACTTTTCTATTACACCTACTTTAATAAAGAAAGGGATTCATGTCAACGAACTGTCCTCGAAATTTCTGGCCTCGATATTACTTTCGATATTTTATCCATCTTCAAATCAAAATTAATCAATTTCTATGAATTAAGTAATTAAGTAATTAATTATTTACTATAAAATTGGAATTGTTTTTGCTTTTTATAATGTGATTAATATAATACAATATAATATGATAATGAAGATATCTACTACGCCGTGTAGTGGCGGTCAAGAATATCCACTACCCCATATCCTCCCGTGGGTGTCGTAAAAGGCGACAAAGGGAAACAGGCAGGAGATGGGCAGCAGCATCTTCAAAAAAACTGCGGTTGCCAACCCGCTCGCCAAGCGTGGCAACTATGGCAAATACCCCCCAATGATTAAAGCAACAAACAGACGGCCCCCAGTCCCCGGCGTCCACGCTATTCCTGGCTATGGTGGCGACCATGGTAACGGCGGGGCAGGGGGTGCTAAGAATCTCCGGTGGAGGTACGGTTGCCACCTTAGACGACTCGACCTGGCAACGTACAACGCACGCACTCTGAGGACTGACGAGAAGATCGTGGAGCTGGAAGAAGAGATAGACAAGTTGCGCTGGCATATTATAGGATTATCCGAAGTCCGAAGAGAGGGGGAGGACACGGTAATCCTCGAATCCGGCAACTTACTCTATCACCGGGAGCGCGACCATCTGTCCCAAGGAGGTGTCGGATTTATCGTCCACAAGTCTCTCGTTAACAACGTTGTAAAGATCAGGAGTGTGTCGACGAGGGTTACGTACGTTATACTCAGAATCACCAAAGGGTATTCGCTGAAGGTCATACAGGTTTACGCGCCAATCTCGGCACACCCCGATGAGGAGGTGGAGAAAATGTATGAGGATATCTCTAGAGCCATGCATTCCTCCAAAACCCAATATACGGTGTTAATGGGAGACTTCAATGCAAAACTAGGCACAAGAGAGAACGGTGAGCTGAAAGTAGGGAAATTTGGAATAGGGCAACGGAACCCAAGGGGCCAGCAGTTGGCCGACTTCATGGAGGAAGAGGGACTCTTTATGATGAACTCTTTCTTCCAGAAGCGGCCCCACAGGAAGTGAAACTGGTCGAGCCCCGACGGTTCGACAAAAAATGAGATTGACTTCATTATGACGACCAGACGACAACTGTTCAGTGATGTCTCCGTGATCGCGAGGGTGAAAACTGGTAGCGATCACCGAATGGTTAGATGCACACTGAACCTAAACGTTAAGTTGGAGAGGTCTCGTCTAATGAACTCAACGCTCCGTCCCCCTCGTGCTCTTTTTCAAAGTCCCGAAACCTTTCAGCTCGAGTTACAAAACCGTTTTCAGTGCCTAGAAGACTGCAATGAAGTGGACGACATGAATGACAAGCTCGTGGAAACTATCCATGCGGTCGGAGCTAAGTTCTGCAACACCCGCCGCAGAAGAACACAAAAACTCTCCGATCACACTCTTAATCTCATGGCTGTTAGACGGGAGATGAAGCTACATTCTTCAACAGATTTGACAGCATACAGGCAACTGAACAGACAGATCTCCAAATGCATGCGGCGGGACCTACGCAACTTCAATACAGCTTGTATTGAAGAAGCGATCGAGCGGAACTAAGGCTCCAAAGTCTTTGCCAGAGATCTGTGTGCCAGAAAGAGCCAACTGTCAAAGCTGAAGACCGAATGTGGCAGCATCGTTACCGGGACACCTGAGATTTTGAGTGAGATAGAGAGGTTCTATGGGCACCTGTATACGTCATCGTTGGAGCCACACGCAAGTGTGAGTAACGATCCAAGAGCGAGTCTTATCCGACACTATTCCGAAGATATCCCGGATGTCAGTCTGATCGAGATTAGAATGGCTCTCCAGCACATTAAAAACGGCAAGGCCCCAGGCGAGGATGGAATTACAGGGGAGCTTCTGAAAGCGGATGGAAAACCGGCACTTGAAGTCCTTCAGAAGTTAATTACGTCCTTTAATTACGTCCTCCATGGTGGCATTACACCGGAGGCGTGGAGCAGAAGTGCGGTGGTCTTGTTCTTCAAGAAAGGTGACAACGCTCTCTTGAAGAACTACAGACCGATTTCCCTTCTGAGCCGCGTCTACGTGCTGTTTTCGAGAGTCATTACGAATCGTCTCGCGCGCAGACTTGACGACTTTCAGCCTCCCGAACAAGCCGGTTTCCGAAAGGGCTTTGTTCTTGTTTTGTTTCTCCGAAACGAAATTGTACAACCAGTGCGTGTTGCCAGTGATGACTTACGGAACTGAGACGCCGTCCTTCACTGCTGGCCGTATGAGGAAGCTCAAGGTCGCTCAGCGAGCTATGGAGAGGGCTATGCTCGGAGTTTCTCTGCGTGATAAACTTAGGAATGAGGATATCCGCAGTAGAACCAGAGTAACCGACATAGCCCAACGGATTAGTAAGCTGAAGTGACAGTGGGCCGGCCATATAGCTCCAAGAACCGACAACCGATGGGGAAGAAAGGTTCTCGAGTGGCAGCCTCGTACCGGTAGGCGAAGTGTAGGGCGACCCCCCACGAGATGGAGTGACGACCTGGTAAGACATGCAGGAAGTCGATGGATGCAGGTGGCTCAGGACCGTGCATTGTGGCATTCCTTGGGGGAGGCCTATGTTCAGCAGTGGACTTATGAAAGGCTGTAATGATGAATGATGATGATGAAGATATCTATAATATTGTCAAATAATTCTATTTCTTTTTAATAATTTATATTTATTCAATGATGTAATTTAGTTTTTATTCCTTATAATTTTGTTATTTACTAAATTATCAACGCATGTTGTGACTACCCATAAAAAGAAATACAATTATAATGTGTTTAATATGTTTTGAAAATAATCTTTGTATTACTGTTGTAATTTCTGTTGGTAATCCTAAAATCTCTCTTTTATCATTTATCCAATATCAATTAAAAATTAGTTTGAAAAATTGACTCGTATTTATTGCTACTAAAAAAAAATACTTGTAAAATAAAAAGACTTAAGGATTTTTCATAACGAGCACGACAACACACAGGGTGGTAATTGGATATTATTTGGTTTCTGATGATGTTAATGCTGTTAGCCTTTTTGGTTCTTAAAGCTTCATCGGTCTTAGGTCACGAGTTAAAAAAGAGTGAATTTATATTACACTGCATCGTTACGCAAGTAACGATGCAGTGTAATGACTCTCCTATGACAGTTTCCGGTACACGAAGATGAGTTATGGACGTCACACAACAACAGCAGATCAACAGCATTGTTTAGGTGCATATGTATGCATCCAGCAATAACTTTTTACGGGCTGATATAGAAAGAGAGAAGAAAAATGTGTGCGTGCCAAAACCATGCTCAACTTCTTAACGCACACTGCGTTAAGCATGATTTTGGCGTCACTTAAAATTATTGTACACGGCGCTCTATTTTTCTTTGTGATTTCTTTGTGTTAATCCGAGTGACTATGATAATTCTTCTGACTTTGAAAAAAACTTACCTTTAGGTTATGGCTGACTGAAAAGCATTGGGCATACATTTTTGACGGCTTAGTAGGCGCTACAGGTGGGATACGAATTCCACAGTAAACAGTAGCTATTTTTAAATCTCTTTGACAGTAAACAAGTGTGTGTCGGAAAAATTATTTTATAGGTAGAAATAACTTGTATACCTAATAATTTATATACCTATAAAGAAAAGGGAGTTTTTCCAGAATCCTGGAAAACTGCAGCAGTGTCACCTATATTCAAAAATGGCTCTCCAACCTTGCCGGAAAACTACAGGTCAATTTCTTTACTTAGCATCATATCGAAAATTCTAGAGAAGATAGTGAATAGGCAACTTATCAGTTTTCTACATAAAAATCGGATTATCTCGGATAAGCAATATGGTTTTCGACAGGGAAAATCGACCGACGACGCTGTAGCAGCACTAGCTGACCAGATATCACAACACGTGGAGAGTGGGAAATGTTGTATAGGTGTTTTTCTCGACCTGTCGCGAGCTTTTGACACTGTCTCTGTGGGCCTCCTCTTGAAAAAGCTAGAAGCCGCTGGAGTAAGGGGAAATACACTTCAATGGTTTGAAACTTACCTTAAAATGCGAAAACAGTGCGTAAAAGTAGGAAAACACACTAGTAGGCAACTGCATGTCAATTTTGGTGTTCTCCAGGGCAGTACCCTTGGACCTACTCTCTTCACTTTGTACTTGAACGATATCCTCGCTTACGCAGATGATACAACCATATTGTTTCACGATACGACGTGGAGTCCAGTATACAGTACCGCGGAACAAGGCCTATCTCGGATTGCCATGTCCTTAAATGTAAATCTATTTACACTAAATCAGAAAAATGCTTTTCTAAATCTAGACGAACAAGTCCTCCGATTGCTATTCCTTTAACAATTCATTACTGCAGTAATGATTATACCTATCTGCATGGCTGTAACTGTGAACCGATTGCGCGCTCTAAAATGACCAAATATCTTGGAGTTATCTTGATGCCCATATTTCAATTCTGTCTTCCCGTGTGCGAAAGTTCATTTTCATTATGAAAAAACTGCGAGTTTGTACTCCTGTGGATGTAATACGTTAGGTGTACTTTGCACTATGCTAATCTATACTGCAGTATTGCATTTGTGTTTGGGGCCGCGCTGGCAGAACTGCATTTATGACATTGGAAAGGGCTCAACGTGCACTAATTAAAGTAATATTGAATAAACCATTCACATACACTACCAACTTCCTATATGAAGAATTTAAAGTACTACGGGTACGACAGCTGTTTATTTACAATGCCACACTCAAAGTGCACAAAACTGTAAGATCTCGCCCGGATTACAATGATTTAAGAAGCAAACGAACCTTTAGAATTCCCGTTTCAATCGTAAAGTCAGAACTAGCTAAACGTTGTCCCATCTGCACTCATCCCTTCATTTACAATAGAATATTAAAAATAATTGACCTTAGAGACCATTCACTTTCCTCATGTAAAACCTTACTAAAGAACATGCTCTATACTCTAACATATAATGACACTGAAGAGCTAATTAAATAGCACATATGACACACACACACACACACGCAGGCACGCACACACACACACACACACACACACACACACACACACACACACACACACACACACACACACACACACTCATACTCACTCACTCACAAACTGGACTCGATCGTACTCATTCTAATTTCTACTATTACAGAGTAATCTACAAGCGCTATAATTAATTTTTAATTTTAATTGTGTAGTGAAATAATACCACCACATTATTTGTATCAAAAACATTATTTTTAACCTCCGATATCAATCATGTTATGTTAAAACTACCGTATAGTATATGTTTAAGTAATTGTTGTCCAGTGACAAACTATTTTGTAATATCGCATGCCAGGGTCCTGAGATACAAGCTGCGCTTAGTTTAGGACCCGCAGTTACCTGTGTTTTTATACTAATGTTGTTAAATAAATAAATAAATAATAAAAATTTTACAAAACCAATAATTTAAACCTGTGGCGAAAACAGCGAAGTCTATTATTTGAGTGACTTTTATTCGTGAACTTTTCTATACACTCTCGGCGAAATGGAAGCATTAGGGAAAATCCGTCACAAGGTATCCGGGATCGTACGTTTCGGCCGTATACTGTGAGTGTTGCGTAATGGACGGAAATCCGTCCGAATACGCAGCGCTCGATGTTTGACGACGGACGGCAGTTTGGCTTTAGCGAAAATGATGTAACAAAGTAATAGCGCGTTTTAAAATACAGCCAGCGCAATCTAGCCGTTCACGGCGGCACTAAGTTGGTAATACTGAGTTCTAAAAATCTAACCCTAGTGACTCTGATCTGATTTACATATAGAAGATCTATATTCTATCGCTTGGAGGTTCTCCGCTTCCCAGACTAACTCGTGTGTGTTGTGCAGCCCTAGGGTAGAGCAAGCCTTAGGTGAGTACTAAGGTAGAGTGCCTCGTATCCAGTAAGTAAAAAGTGTCTCCTGTTCTCTACACTTATCAATAGAAATACAACAGTATTAAGCTGCTATTTTACGTTTGTATTCTGTGAGAGCGTGGTCCTTCCCCAGTCGAGCCGACCTATTCTTGCTACATCTATAATATAGCTGTAGCATGGCTCTACTACGCAAAATTAAATATTAAATACTTTCATTATCATTATAAATTATTATTGCTAATTTTGTGCATAATAGAGATACACAAAAACACCTAAAAACACTCTCTGCCAATCGGATAAAAAGCAAATCGGTATCGGTATCACCGATTATGTACTGCAATAATAGGTATCGGTATCGTATCATCATAATATTGTATCGACACATACCTAGTTTATAAGTATTACTAAAAATGATTAAATAAAATATAAAAATGATCTAAAACATTCATTAAAAACTTTTCAAATTAAAACTTGAAGTTTTCTAACGATTAAATAACGCTACTGGAAATTTTCAGCAAACACCAATAGAACTATTATTTGGATCAATTTTCTATTGAATCGCTTTTGTTTTGCTACAGTAATAAAAGGAACCTATAAAAATTATAACTCAAGTGTGTTATTCAAACTTTTGTAATTATTGAGTGTAATTTGGCATTCTTTACTGCCTTTAGGCATTCTCTACCAGTCAACCACGAGCTAAGCAGAGAAACTTAAGCAGGTACTTTAAAAACTTGAGAATATATACGTGAATGTAAATATAAACATATACATACTATACTTGTAAATACAAAAATAAATATATATAACTACAAATAACCTAAATAGTATACTCAATACATGATACACAAACATACATAATTTTAAACAATACATAATACATACATTTTAAGCATACTTACATACAAACATTAATATGAATATACAAAACATTAATATACAAAAACAACTTAAGTAATTTATAATTCACTTATACAGAAACATTTAAATAAGAAGGTCAGTTGCTGAAAGAAGAAAGGTAGTGATCAGTCACCATTCTTTTAAAGGCTGCAACAGAAGTGGGTTTCCTGATATGAGGAGGTAATTTATTCCATAGCCTTATGGCCTCAGCGGCGAAAGACTGAGACATAAATTTAGTTTAGTAGGAGTCGGTCTGGTCGCATGTGTTTGTGTAGTGCAAGGGAAATCAGGTGATGTGATGTGTATCTGGGTGCGACTGATGGTGATTGAACCTAGACCTTGGCCGTCGGCAGCAGCCCGGGCGTCGACACCGCTCCAACTTGAGGGGGCCTTCCGAGGTTGTCCACAGTCACTTTCCTCTTTAGTCACGATAACAGTCAATTAACTCTATCGTACGATTAACTAACTTACAGAAGCCACTAACTCTCGTTTGTTATAAGGTCAACGCACAAAACGAACACGGAGCGTCCGGATCAAAGGTCACTACCGTTTCGCGTAGCAACAGTTATTTCTAGAATATTAAAGGCCGCACTAGCTAATATTGCCGAATGCATTTATACAGATTCTGAGTCGGACCCAATAAGTCCCTGGGAAGCTCTCCAGCTAGGAATACGCTACACAAATTCTAGACTGTATATTTACGGGCCGCGCCTAATTATTCCGAGTACCCTAACCAAAATTGACAGCATGCAGACATTAGCACAGCTAGCAGACGACTCTTTCGCCCGAGACCCGCGCGCTCTTGCCACGCTCGGCCGAACTTCAACCGGTATCGCGCCGAGCCGAGTGACATCTGGCGTCGATTCTTGACAGCGTTTGGTGCGAACACACCCCCGTCCCGGACATAAGGATTTAGGTCCGCGAGCAAACCGGTCAGCGGGACAAGGTCGCGACGGCAAGTTGCAAGACCGAATCTACAATCAAACTAGGCCACCTTAGGCACCCCATCAGATCTTGCAACCCTAACCAACGCCTCAAAAGATAGCCATAATGTGGCAAGCCGGAGGGTCAGCCTCCACCGGATGCCCCTCCTGGGCATCGCAGCA
The DNA here is from genome assembly GCA_963668995.1 of Parnassius mnemosyne. Lineage (NCBI taxonomy): Eukaryota > Metazoa > Arthropoda > Insecta > Lepidoptera > Papilionidae > Parnassius > Parnassius mnemosyne. Next base: position 50,383,704 of record CAVLGL010000002.1, read on the forward strand.
CTTTAACAAGTCCTGTACTGGACAGAAGTCCGACGACCTCTTTCAAAAACCTATCTGTGCCCCTACGATTAGTTCCGCAATCCGACCGGATCGGGTCTGCAAACAGCGACGCGACACGAAGCGGCCCAGAGCGGCCTCCTAAGCTTCAGTGCAGAGAGCACCCACAAATTCTACATGAACGTCGTCTGTGGAGAGCCGAACGAAACGCACAGATAGTCCCTAGTATGAATTTTCAACAAGTAGGCCAGGCCACCCACCATATTATCATTTACTAAAATAGTGCGGCAGCTGATTTCAATCTGATAATCTCCAAAACTAGCTAGCCTGTTAGACAAGCAGTCCTATGCTCATATTTCAACTAATTTTTTAAAGCATCAATGTTCAACTACAGAATCAATTCAACCAAATTAATCACCGATGCAAATAGGTCAACTTGACAAATTAAACAAAACAATAACGTAAGGGACAGCCCTACTTCTTCACAAAGCAAAATGATTAAACACTATCATAAAACATATACATAATTTTTCAAATAGCGCGACATTCAATTCAAATGAATTCAAACTTTCTTTTCAGCAACCAGGCGCAACAATCAAACACAATGATTAAATATATTTACAAAACACATGCAGTAGCATTTAAAGGAGTAGATTAAATTCAATTCTTTTAATCACAACCGCTACAAATAGGAAAATTTCGCGGAAAGCCCAAAGCATTTTTTAAGTTTAATTCAAAGAATTTTTAACTAAGTGCTCGACCAAACCAAATCTAACACACGTGATTCAACGCTCCAGGGGGGCCCTAATCTTCCCACCACCAAGTGGAGGCCACACGTCGTGAACCCGAGAACAATAGAGCGCAACCGCTAACAGTCGCCACTCGGGTTGTACGCCTTCACTGAGGACGTCGGCAACAGTCGGCAAGACTGTTGACGGCTTAAGGCTCAGTGGAGGCGGCCTTGGTGGGAGCTAAGGCGGCAGCTAGCCAGGGCCGCCTCCATCAAATGGGGAACAGTGGTACACCAGTCGCGGCCACTCAGCTAACGGGAGTGAGAAGGGTTCAGCGTACCGATGAGCGGCCGTGAAGTTCCTCTCCACACGCTGAGGGGGGTTGATGAAACCCCCGCCCCTGGGGGAATTACCCCCGACTGGTCGGGGGAGGGACCCCTTTCAAACTTAGGGGCCTGATGGCTGGCCGGCTGGCGCCGAGAGTCGCCCGGCAGAGGGCGTGGCTGAGTGACCCCGCCCGTGGCGGTCGAGGGCCTTGCAGAGCCCCGAGAGGAGACACCGTTCGCACTCAGGCACAAAACTGCATGATGATTGCCCTGGCAATGCAGACAGGGCCGCCGATGCAGACAGTCTCGCTGGAGGTGCCCTTCCAAACATGAGTAGCACCAGCGGCACTCCTTGGCGATAGTTCACCTCGCCGGAACCGGCTTACCTAATAATTTCGGGCACGACGTTACCCGGTGATCAGATGCTCGACAATAGGAGCAGGGGGGGGGGGGGGGGGTTACGACGACTTTCCTGGCGGATTCAGCCTCTCACTGGGCACGGCTCGTAAGTCGTCAACGGTGCCCGTCGCGTTCTCGATCTGCCAGCACTGCTCCTCCAAAAAACGCAGCGGGTCATAGAAGGGCGGAATATAGCCCACTGGTAAATCCAGCCGCCTCAACGTGTTACAGGCCACCAGGACTGGATCCATAACATGTTCGTCCGCAATTCGCCGGACGTTGGCGTATCTTCTGGCTAGGAGGTCCCGAGCAGTCTAGTAGGCATCGTCCGACAATCTCAAGAGGCCGACGATTCCCAGGGCCTCCCCCTCCAGTGAGGCCAGGAGGTACACCATCTTTTGGCTCGGGGTCAAGTCACTCCGGGCGTCCACTAGGCTGTCGAAAAGACCAATGAAGGTCAGCCATTCGGAAAGGACCCCGGAGAACTTTGGCAGGTCCAGAGTTGGGAGTCGTCCCAACAGCTCCGGCTGAAGCTGCTTCCGGGAGGACTCGGGCAGGTCACTTATCCGAGCTTCACGCGCCTCCTCGGCATACCTGCCTTCAGCCTCGATCAACTCGTCCGTGAGCGAAAAGAACTGCTCATAGTCCGCGAAGCAGGAGTCCATGACTCCCTTCTCCACATCCGAATCCTCGAGCTCAGCGTAAGCCTCCTCCACTGCGGCCCTTCGAGCATCCACCTGCTCGAACCGCTTCATCGAGTTATGGACCCTATCCGGTCGACCTATCAAAGCATGGGCGCTTATGGCCCAGCGCAACTCAGTCCGCACACAACGGATCAGTAGCTTGGGTGATGACATCACTACTAAATACAAATTACGACGCGGCTCGAGCACACACAAATTACAAAGATAACAAATAAAAAATACAACGAAAAATTAACGGTTAATAAATGCAGTTATTTCTAGAATATCAAAGGCCGCACTAGCTAATATTGCCGAATGCACTTATACAGATTCTGAGTCGGACCCAATAAGTCCCTGGGAAGCTCTCCAGCTAGGAATATGCGTCACAAATCCTAGACCGTATATTTACGGACCGCGCCTAATTATTCCGAGTTCCCTAACAAAAATTGACAGCGTGCAGACATTAGCACAGCTAGCAGACGACTCCTTCGCCCGAGACCCGCGCCCTCTTGCCACGCTCGGCCGAACTTCAACCGGTATCGCGCCGAGCCGAGTGACATCTGGCGTCGATTCTTGACAGCGTTTGGCGCGAACAAAGATCATTGAGAGATATTGCCCCCATATCAGGTACTTTCTTTTGTTTACCTAACCCAAGGGAATTGAGAAACTTCCAAATTCCAGCTGGCGAAGAGAGGATTTAACTAGCCTGAATGACCTTGACGAAACGGCGATCGCAGAGATTTTAGCCGACGTCAACACCGTCTAGCAACTACTTCTGTATTACTTATAAAAGTGCAAAGATTAATAGACTGCAGAGATGACAGTTATATAAGTGACATACTGCCTGTTATGCTTGCGCATCACTGAGAATTATGTCGCGGTTACGCATCTTCAATTACATTGTGCTGTAGCTTTGTCCGGTAGGCGTCACGAGCTATCAAGTGTTCAAGTTTCAAGTACGTAAGAGTTTTTTATTATATATGTTAAATCGTATTTATTTGTGTCGTATTAGTAGATCTGGGTCAAAGCGTTAGCTGTAAATTTTTCCCTGGTTTGATCCCCGACAGCACGAATGAAATTTATAATTGCAATTTTCGTCAACACGCATTGGGGCAGCGCAGCGGGCATTTCCTTGCCCTAAAACACCCTCAGAAATAAAAAGAGTCCTGTGCCCAGTAGAGGGACTTGTATAGCCTATTACTTTACTTTGTAGCAATATTCATATTCGTTTCAGATACAGAAGGGTACCTTATACTGACGAAAATCAGTATTTTTTAATTAGGTGGAGGCGACGAAATCGTAAAACATCTTTGTACCTAGACAAAACGTTCGAGAGATTGTCAGTCATGCCATATGCCATATTTTCTATAGAACGTAGAACATTGCAGATAGGTCAAAATAAAAAATAATACAAAATATTATGGGAATTATTTATTAACAATATATACATTTATAGATATTTATAATAAAAATAATGAACAAGCTGCAAGGTTCAACTAATAATGTTTCTTGTAAACACAATTGTAAAATTCCTGTTTTAATTTTTACCAATGGTTAATTGATGAAACGTAGTCAAGATCACTTTATATAAAATATATTTAATTAAATTTGACACATGACCTATTTGGCCTTCTACTTACAACTCGGCGGAAATTTGAAAAGAAGATTTTGTCTTTTCACACAAGTATTGTTTACAATTGGCGTGGTTTCGAAAAGCGTGATTAAGTGTCAGCGGTATATAATCAATTAAATACTGAACTTTTTTGAAATTTATTTTTTTTTGTTTAATTTTGTTATATCTTTTTAAAAACTGACGCCATCTCACTATTTTATTATTTGTTTTTTTTTTGTAACGCATAAGGATAAGTAAGACTAAGATTGACTTGGATAAGTTTGTAATTTTTTTAATTTTATCACAAAATTTCCGCAATAAATTATTACCTTTTCTATAGTCCTTCTCTCCTCTTAGTTTCGGCGTGACTGTAGGATGTTATACTGAGTCACCGTCAGTTACTAAGCGACCATAAATCATTATATGTATGTATAGACATACATACATACATTTTTTGATTTTAATGTTTATGTTTTTTTGAAGTTTGATTGATTTTTTCAAACCTGGTAAAATTATTTTTTACCATACCAATTGATGGGCCTGAGTATAATGCCAGTTATGCTGTTTGGCTGAAGTTATTTTTTATTTTATGCTCAATTGCAGACAAAACAATATTGATTGCGCATCTCTAAAACAACCTTTTACCTCTTCTCCTTCTAATAATAGCTCCTGCACCTAACACGGCGGAATAGTTATTATTATCTATAAGACCATTTGCAAAAACAGTTTTTGTTAACAGTTATGAGTGTAACATTTTATCAGCTGCTTTGTTTATAGTGCCTTGAGCAACACTTTGCCGGTTTCTGTACACTGTGTGACTTTTATAAGTCTATGTTATTTTTGATGAAAATTATTATTGCAGATAAAAGCCCTTTTACATTTATTTTATTTAATCAAAATGAAAATAAGAACTTTGGCTCTTTATAACTGATCTTTAAATGTAAAACACTGATTTGAAATTATATAATTATCGGCATTTTTTTAATTCATTGAACTTTTTTAAGATTGTGTTGAAACTCTACTGAAAAAAAAAACCAAATATATATATTATAGTTCTTGATGAAAATAAAGTATGCGCGTTACATCGCATCCCATCAAGAATTTCTAATGTAATTCTTGGTGTAAAGCTAAGACGTGATAATAACTATCTTGTATATATACTTTCTTTATAACCTAATAAATATTATTTGACCGTAATGAAATAAAACAAGTCGCAAACAAACAGTCAATCAAATCAATCAAACAGTCTTCGGCATGAAAGTAAAAATAAATATTTTCGATTATTTTTTCAATATCTAACAGCGTGATCAGCGCGCGATTCTGATCCATTTAAAGATGCTAAATTTCAGCAAGCACTGTCAAATTCAATAGGACTGACAAAAAAAACCGGTTCTTGATATAGAAGGGTAAATAAATTATTTAACCTATAAAGTAAAATCACTTTATTAAAAATCTTAATAGCACAATAGCTTTAATAACATGAGACACATAATTATACGAGTGCTTACAATACTTAACGTTATTTTACTGAAATCTCAGAAAGTTTTTTTTAATAGAATAAGGGTGTGACAAACGAGCACAGAGTCCACCTGATGGAAAGTGATTGCTACGGCCCATAGACATCTACATCTATTCTCGATTATGTATCAAAATGTAGATGCGTTGTCACCCGTGAGGACTAAGGTGTAATGCCTCGTTTCCAGTAAAAAGGTTCTCCGGTGCTCTACACTCACCATACGAAACACAGCAGGGTTAAACTGTTATTTTACGTGGTATTCTGTGAGAGCGTGGCTCTTCCCCGGTCGAGCCGACCCATTCGTGCTACAACTATACCTATTACTAATATAGCTGCAGCATGGTTCTACCACGTAAGAAAAAATTTTTGGTGAAAATTTAAGTATTTTCAGAAGCAACTTTGCAATTATTTTCTATTGAGTGAATTTTTGTGGAATCGTGTTTTGCAAACTGCCACCTGAAATACGTACAATTTTTTCGATAACGAAGTGAAATTACAAAACAATCCCCATGCATATCAATGTGGCTCTATGCAGGCTCTTAATATGGACATACCTCGGGATTCAGAGATTTTAAAAGTTTTCATGCGTAGATAATGGAAGATATAATATTATATCATTACTGCCCCGAGTGAGGCAACCTTTGTGCTTATATACATATTCTCATCATATTTTTATGGTTGGTTAAAAAATTATATCTAAATGCAAACTTTCACAGGGTAATTTTGTTTACTATTTTTACATTGGTAGAGCCATGCGGCAGCTTTTGCTGTCGCACGGATTGACCAGCTCGAACCGGAGAGTACCACGACCTCACAGTCTATGGGCCGCAGCAACCACTTACCATCAGGTGGACTGTGTGCTCGTTTGTCACCCTTATCCTATAAAAAAATGTGTGTGTGTGTGTGTGTGTGTGTGTGTGTGTGTGTGTGTGTGTGTGTGTGTGTGTGTGTGTGTGTGTGTGTGTATGTGTGAAGAAAAGCGTATGAGAATACCTGAAGAGGAATAAAGGTGGAGTGCTATTTCGCTTACCTGTACGAGGTTGCCACTCGAGAACCTTTCTGAGAACCAGCCCGTTGCATTTCACTTTAATATTTCGTTGGGCTATGTCAGTTACTCTGGTTCTACTGCGAATATCTTCATTTCTAACTTTATCACGTAGAGAAATCCTCTCCAATTTAAAATTTTTACATTTTGTAGATGATAGTTTGTCTAACATTAAAAAAGAAACCATAAACCCAAAAATGTCTTTATATAGTTATTTATACTTAGGTTAGCGCAATTTTTTTTATTTATTTAAATTGTTTGATTTAATTTGATAACAGTGTACCTAAGTGTAAGTATCTGTATCTACGTTTCCGTCCCCAATAATATTTTATAAAGTCATACTCATAAAAACAGCGTTTTATTAATATAAAATTATAAAATTCAGTAACAACTAATTAATAAAAATATGCAACAATAAATTACACAGGTATTAAAAACTATAGAAATTTAAGTAACGAGAGCATGTTCGTCGTTCCACATCTAAAGTATATAAAAATGCATTTTTCAATTTCATTAATCAACGTCGCCTCGAAAATTCCTTCTTCTTTGGGCACTTTAAAAATTAACTTATTTAGAAAATAATATTTACAGTTACCAGTGTACAGATATTAAATAAATTAAGTATTTCTAGTCATAAACATATTTATAATTGAGTATAAACTTTTCAATAACTAATATATATTTGAACGAAGTCGCTCCAACACCGACGCGCAGTCCACCCTCGACGATGTCCGAAAACGGACTGCGACAGGGCGTAAATATATTCAATTTCAGGGAAAAATGATATATTCTCTTATAAGACGGGTAATAGAAATAAAACTCTCAATTAAATATATTAATACTTTTAAGACCTTTTTTTTAGTGTTTAGAAATTTTGCAAAATATGACAAAGATAGGTACTCATTGGGGATTTTTTTTCTAATAAGGGGTTGACAAAAATACAATTTTGTTCAATTAAAAACATCTACCAAATCCTCTTCTGTTACCCTGTATTTTTTTCTTTGGTGGATTAAATGAACAGTTATTGAGATTTTTTTACTTAAATATCCACGATTTAAGCATTTCAATCACTGTTAAGGCCTTAAAATGTTCTTATGAATATGTCGGCGTTTTGTAGCTCGAACCATCTGATGTATTTTTTTCTGGTAGCTTTATATATATATTCCAGTTGGCATCACAGCGATTGTTTTTAAATCTTACAAAAGCCCGAACACGTTTTGCCATTGCTTTACGGATATCACTGTCCATCCACGGTGCTGGGGAGCGCTTGACTTTAACATTGCGTATCGGGGCTACTGCATCGTACGAGTATAACTGAAGGATATTACTAGTCAGTGTCTCTACCATGTGATTTACATCAGATGTATAAAAGATATCTGACCAATCAATTGAGGCAGCCTTCCGTTTCAACACGCCCTAGCACGCTCCTTAATGACCACACTTCTACAGCATTTATTCTACTCTCATGCTTCTTCTGCCAGACCCAACTTATATCGATTAATTACTATTTTTACATAAAAAAGTCCGCAAGGAGTGGTAAACACTATAACTTTTTAAAATATTAATTGTATAACTCAATCTATTTTTTAATCTCTTCGTCTTTTTGGGGGAAGCTATGGAATGTAAATGGCAATTTAATTTTGTATATATACATATAATAGTTATAATTAATTTTTTTTCGGCTGCAAAATGTCGAAATTTTCGGTGTTTTAGCAGCCTTATATTAAATTTAATTTTACTAAATGGACTGCTTCACTCAGTCCGGCGTCAACCGCCGTCGTGAGTGGATACTGTATCGGTTATTTGTAGCGGCTCAAAAAATCGCTGTACAAATACAAAATATTACAAAAACCAAATTTCATACATAATTATTTATTAGATTTTTATTACAATATTTTAAAAGCACTGAATAAATAATAGTAGTACGTACTAAAAGTAAGTAGGATGTATATATTTAAACTTAAATACGTCTTGGACTTTATGAAGTGACCTGAATGATGATATTATGATGATCATATAAGCTGTGCACGACGCAAACATAGCAATACCTCGAACGAAATGACTTACGGATTGCTTGTGGTAACCATCGCTAGTTGAACAACCTGGGGACGGTGGGCGGAGCCAGGAGAATGTTATGATCGTCGGGGTGCGCTCACGGTTCCACAACTAGCGGTGGTTGCCCACAGCAACGCGGGAAAAGCCGTAGCAATAATATTAAGAAATATAGCATTTATTGTTAAACAAATGATATTGTAACTATGTAATAACTCTCGCAATAAAGGCACCGACCAACTGGCGAGAGTTAACATAGATTTAGGATATAGAAATTAATCAATACCAAATTGTAGAATAAGTATTATGTGTAAAGTATATTCCCTTGTATAGTTCAATTTAATTTCATATATACTAAGCCCTTAGGCACGATAAATAATAAACAGGGCATGTTACCGTGACGCGGCCGCGGAGCGAATGAGGCTACGCGCGCCGCGCCACGACGTTTTATATTTATAGTACTGAGGCGGGGGGCAGGGTCCTCAGTTCAAAATTGCTGGAATAACAACGTTTTAACCTTTACTATGTAGAAAAATTGTTATATAAGTATTAGTTTAATAAGTAATTGTAAGAATGTAATATATTTAAGTCTGTACATTAGTTTATAAGAAATTTACCTAATAAAGAAAGGCGCGGGGGTGAGGCAAGGGTCCGCTGGCCAGCAATGGCCGAATAGTATATAAGACGGGCCGGTCGGAACGGTCGGCGGTCGCTCTCCAGCTACAGTAAAGAAAACAACAGCAAGAAAAGAAAAAGTTCCTCCTCACCGCCGCTTGCCTCCAGTAGTAAGCAAGACCAACGTGTTTCACTCATTTTTCGAACGGCGTTACGGCGATCCGTAACATAAGCATTATGAGTCGTGCACTTTTGGATTTTCCAAACTTTTTTAAAATGGAAGTTTGACATAAAATTATTGGGAAATTGGAAGTATAATAAGGTTATTAGTGGAAACTTGTGTGTGATTTAATTAATTTAAAGAAATCCGTATAATCATGTTATACGTATTTTTACGAGTATAATGCGCTTAGGGCATGCACAATTGGATTTACCAATAGTTTATTTATGTGTGTTACCTCATAACTTTTTTCTGGGTGAACCGATTACAATTATTTTTTTTTATTTGAAAGCTGGTGCTTTACATATGGTCACATATATATAAGATCAAAGTCTGACTAATGATTTTTGAGTTATTCTTAATAATTTACATTTTTTTAATAGGATAAAGGTGACAAACGAGCACACAGTCCACCTGATGGTAAGTGGTTGCTATGGCTCATAGATATCTACATGTATCTTCGATTAAGAATCAAAATGCAGATGCGTTGTCACCCGTGAGGACTAAGATAGAATGCCTCGTTTCCAGTAAAAAGGGTCTCCGGTTCTCTACACTCACCATACGAAACACAGCAGCGTTAAGCTGCTATTTTCGTACAAAATTTTTAATTTTAAATTATTTTAATAAAACTAAAGTGATAAATGCGCTTAGAGTCCAGTTAATGGTAGTTGTCTACTGCATTTCATGCACACGAACAATCTTCAGCCTCCTGAACAAGCCGGTTCCCGAAAAGGCTTTAGCACCATAGACCACATACATAGCCTTCGGCAAATTGTACAGAAGACCGAAGAGTACAATCTGCCATTTTGTCTTGCGTATGTGGACTATATATAATATATATAAAGCCTTTGATTCCGTCAAAATTTGGAAGGTGCTGCAGTCCCTCCAGCGGTGCCAAGTGGACTGTTGGTGTATCGAAGTGCTGAAGTGTTTATACAGTAGGGATACGATGGCTATCCGAGTATAGATTCAGAGTACGAAACCTATCCAACTGCAGAGAGGTGTAAGACAGGGTGACGTAATATCCCCAAAACTCTTCACCGCTGCATTGGAAGACGTTTTCAAGCTACTGAACTGGAAAGGATACGGTATTAACATCAATGCGAGTACATCACTCACTTTTGATTTGCCGACGATATAGTCCTTATGGCAGAATCGCTGGGGGACCTAAGCACTATGCTCAATGACCTCAATAGTGTCTCCCAACGGATAGGTCTTAAGATGAACATGGTCAAAACAAAGATCATGTATAACATCCATGTCACACCTATGCCGGTAGTTCTTGGGAGCGCTAAGCTCGAAATTGTTGACGAATATGTTTACCTGGGACAAAGAGTCCGACTAGGTAAGTTCAACTTTGACCGAGAGGTCAATCGACGGATTCAACTCGGCTGGGCAGCGCTCGGGAAATTACGACATATCTTCTCGTTAGACATACCTCAGAATCTCAAAACTAGATTGTTCAACCAGTGCGTGTTGCCAGTGATGATCTATGGATCTGAGACGTGGTCCTTCACCGCTGGCCGTATGAGGAAGCGCAAGGTCGCTCAGCGAGCTATGGAAAGGGAAATGCTCAGCGTTTCTCTGCATGATAGATTTAAAAACGAGGATATCCGCAGTAGAAACAGACTAACTGACATAGCCCAAAGAATGTGGCAATGGGCCGGCCATATAGCTCGAAGAAGTGATAACCGATGGGGAAGAAAGGTTCTCGAGTGGATGCCTCGTACCGGCAGGTGAAGTGTATGGCGTCCCCCCACTAGATGGAGTGACGACCTAGTAAGACATGCAGGAAGTCGATGGATGCAGGTGGCTCAGGGCCGTGCTTTGTTTCATTTCTTGGGGGAGGCTTATGTTTAGCAGTGGACTTGTAAAGGGCTCTAATGATGATGATGATGATGAGCAATCTTCAAACTACAAACAAAGAAAGCTACTGATGCTATGTCACTCCTAAGGACTAAGATGGAATGTCACACATTCTGTAATTATTATATGCCAAATTGCTACTGAATATTTATGCAGTAACAAGGTGACCGAGCTTTGCTTGGATTTAGCAATATAATTTTTTTTTGAAAACGTTACCCCCACACTAGGATTTTCTCCTGTATCGTGGAGGCAGTTTACAAACACAAATTGCACAAGGATAACTATCCAGACCCGGGACGGTGATTTGTAGGCCATACATTCCGTGCGGAATTCGAAAGCCCCCAGCGCAGCAACTCATTGCTAAGCCACTGCGCCACGGAGCCGTTAAATAATTATCTCAGGAATGAAACCTAAGTAAAATAACTCTAATATTGTAGTAAAACAAGTTCAAACTATTGATACAGTAAATCGGTTAAAATAGTTATATTTTGATATTAACTGTGCTCGAATAATGATTTCTTATATTTACGCGAACACTACACATTGAATAAAACTACTTTTACGGATAATATCGCGTTTAATTAAGTTATTTTATATTCCCGACGTTTCGGTTGATTTACAGCCACCGTGATCACGGGGGACTGAGGTGATTGACGTCCCGATGTCAAAGTTAACCCGGAGTACCTTCAGCTTTTTAATTATTAATTTTTGTCCGATCTACGCAGAATGAACTAACTGTGTCTTGAAGTCTTGCAGTGGTATGCTTGGGTTTAATTTTAATTTTATGAATTACAGGATCCCAAGCAGGTGGTAGTACCCAGCCTCCCTCTCTATTGAAATTAGGATGTTTTTTAATTTCACTAGCCTCACGTATCATCCTTAGTAGGAATCGATCTTCTTTCGCGAGAACTTGTGGTTTATCAAATCTAATGTAATGGCGGGGGCCGTCTAGGATATGATCACAAACTGCAGACTTCCCAGAACGTTAGTGCTTCACGTCAGCTATGTGTTATTTTACGCGGGTTTTTATTGATCGTTTTGTTTGCCCTATATATGAGAGACCACACTCACAATCAAGCTTGTACATTCCTGCATCTTGTAGAGGAATATTGCACTTGACGGATGGTAAGAACTGACTAATCTTCTTCGGCGGCTTGAAGAATGTTCTAATAGCTTCAAGATGTAGCCAATCTTGTCTGTGACACCTCTGACATATGGTAGTACAGCAGGCACACGCTCGACTGTGGCCGGCTTCACTCGGTCACTGTGACGTAGGCGCGAAACCCGAAGCTTGTAGTCGTGCAGAACCTGCTTGACGTGCTGAAGCTCGGCGACCAGGTGTTTGCTGTCACAGATCTCTCGTGCTCTCTGTAACAAAGATTTCCCCACGGTAGCTAACTGTGAAGGGTGATGGTGGGATTCACCGTTTAAATATCGGTTTGTATGGGTCTTTTTTCTATACACAGTGTGACCTACGGTGTTATTAGGATTTCGAATGACTAACACATCTAGGAAAGCTAAAGAATTATTTGTATCTAACTCCATAGTAAATTGAATTTTAGAGTTTATGGAATTAAGATGTTCTAAAAATGCGGTTACTGTGTCTGATGGTAAAATTGTGAATGTATCGTTTACGTACCGCTTGTAGAAACTTGGAGTTACTGGTGCAGTAAGCAGGGCTTTCTCCTCAAAGTCCTCCATGAAAATATCGGAGACAATGGGAGATACCGGTGAGCCCATTGCAACACCATCTACTTGCTTGTAAAACTGTTCCTTCCACAATAGATAGCAAGATATAAGGCAATGTCTGATTAATACTGCATATTCTGCTGGAATGTTGTTTTCCTCTGGTTTCCTAGTTACAATTGAGATGCAGTCTTCAACAGGTAGGCATGTAAATAGAGACTGAACATCAAAACTGACCATAGTTTCATTGTCTGTAAGACATAGGTTTTTTATCTCACTGACAAAATGGTATGAATCCTTAGTGTGTGCTCTTGTATGTCCTCTGAGTGGTGATAGTACTTTTATTAGGTGTTGAGCCAATCTGTAAGTTGGCAAAACGATCTGACTCACTATTGGACGTAATGGAGCGTTCGGTTTGTGTGTTTTTGGTAATCCATACAACTTCGGTGGTTTGGCACACGCAGGTATTATCGAATTAACGTCTAGATTCAGTTTCTCTTTTGACCTTTACGTACGTACTTTTATCCGATAAAAGTTGTTGTATTTTAAAATTGTAATCCGACCTATCCATTATAACCGTAGCATTACCTTTATCTGCGCGGAGAATCGTAAGATCTGGTCTGTTACGTAAGTTTTTCAATGCAGTAAATTTATCTTTGGGAAGATTTAATTTCGGCGTTGAGCTTCGACGTAACAAGGACGAAATGTCTTGACGTATAGCCTCTAAATCTTCATTACCAATATTATTATTATACAGACAGTCCTTAACACTACAGATAATGTTTTCATACGGAACTTTTTGCGGTGTTATTGCGAAATTCATACCTTTGGCCACATAGATTAATGATAAGTCATCGCGCGCTCTGACTAGATACCGCGATCCCTGCAAATAACAGCTTCGTGAGTGCGGCATCTTAATATTGTAGTGTGTATAAGGCAACTTGCATGATGATAGTGTGCGTGAAAAATTGTATATGCCAGCAGCTTAACTATTACCTGATTAATGGGAAAATTTATTTTATGCTATGGCTTAGTAGTTAAGTTCATAGTTATGAATGTATTCCAGAAATACTTAAAAATGAATAGTTTATTAATAACGAATGTATCAATATATTTGTTTATATTATGTATAGGTTTTTCTTCTGAATAAAATGACATATAAATGATAAGGCCTCCTTTTTATCAGTTTAATTTTTTTATTTACATTTCTAACTTTTTTTTACGTTGTATATATGGTGTAATGAAAATAGGGCTTTCTATTCTACGCGTCAATATGAACAACTTTTACTATAGATCTATCTTCCTAATCGCAAGAAAAATCAGGTCTTCCATACATTTTGAGCAAGTTTGTATGAAATTTTGTATGGAATAACTGACTTTGAGATATTTTTTATAGGATCAGGGTGACAAAAGAGCACTCAGTCAACCTGATTGTAAGTGACTGCTGTGGCCCATAGACATTTACATCTATCCTCGGTTAAGAATCAAAATGCAGATGCGTTGCAACCCCTGAGGACTAAGATGGAATGCCTCGTTTCCAGTAAAAAGGGTCTCCGGTTCTCTACACTCACAATAGGAAACACAGCAGCGTTAAGCTCCTATTTTACACTGGTATTCTGTGAGAGCGTGGTACGTCCCCGGTCGAGCTGACCCATTCGTGCTACAACTATACCAGTAATATAGCTGCAGTATGGGTCTATGACGTATAAATTGAAAATTTCGAAGATGATCCCATAATAAAAAATATTCACGTTGACAGGCAGAATCATTCCCTAAGTTATTAAGTACTATTTTGTTACACCTTTAGTTAGTATATAAGACTGGGGAAAAAGTTTCTTCGTATATTGTATACTAATTCAAGACGTTTTTGTTTTAAAGTTTATTACATTTAATTATAATATATATGGGTCCATTCTGTTCGATAATTTGTTACCATCTTGTAGGTAGTGAAATATAAAAATAAATAAAAAAAATAAACCTTGCCGTAGAAATCTTGGGATTTTCATTAAAAAATGCGACCAGTAGTTTTATTTGATATATTCAATACCAGAGATTTGAAGGAACATGGATATAGTCATCTCATTTATAATGGAAAAAAATTATAAACTTAAATATCAATATCTCCAGAAAGCTTTCTTTTAAAGAACACAAGCAACAAAAGAAAATAATGACTAAAACTTTTAAATCAGTTTTAAGTACTCAAGCAAATACTGGATTTTTAGGAATGTTAGTGTGTATTGAAAGTCTCAAACAGATAACTAACCTTGTAATCTGGCGTTATCATGATGAAAGACAACTCCTTTTCTGATTATCAATGTCAGATGTTTCTTTTTCTATTTCTTGCTTGTCTCATTATTTATTGGTAGTAGAGATCCGAATCGATGGTTTTACCCGGCGGTAAAAGCTCATGATACACTTTCAATTACCACCATACACACAGCATCATTTTATTTCGTGTTAATCCAGGCTTCGCTTTAGTCTGTAAACAAAACACATATCACATACAGAAAAAATCACGTTTCTTGTATGGTCTTCATACAAGAAACGTGATTTTTTTGGGTCCTTTAATATTTTACTTGTTTTCTTTTTTAATTTATGTTGTTATAACAGCAATATAAATACACATTCTGTGAAAATTCCAAGTATCTACATATTACGGTTCATAAGATACAGCCTACTGACAGACAGACGGAACGATAGTGGAGACTTGGGTACCGTTGATACTCTTTGGGTACGGAACCCTAATAAATGGCGATTATGTCATTTGAGCAATACTACAGAAATAAACATTAAGTAATATAGAATTAGGTTATATTATAATAAGTATAATATATTATTTTATAAAATATAGTAACAATAAATTCACATATAAAAATCTCAGCCACGGGGAACTTTATTTTTGCATTCGCGGCAACACTAAATAGCGTCATTGATATTTTGTGACTTATTTATGGCTCGTGTTATTTTATGTTAAAATTTCGAAATAGTATGATACTTAATGATAGTATGTGATTCCAGTGTCTTTCTTATTTCTTGTAGTATTATTTTTACACAGTTTCAATACGTGAACTGGTATTTTACTTCGCATTATGATCAAAATTTAATAAAACATTCGGTACGTTCACCACACACGTTGCTTGCAACGCGACAGGCTCGGGTACGCCGATTTCGGCGTAGTATTTGTTGCGCATTTTACATGAGCGCCGGCGGTAGCTAGTCAGAGCGCGCGATGACTTATCATTAATCCATGCTTTGGCCAAAACTTTTATTGTCACGTCGTCCAGAGATTGTTTTGACAGGTTATAGACCGCACGTTGTTTATTACTCGCGTCTGTTGTCAATGGTTGCGTTCCGTTCTTACGTTGACATTAGTGTTGGACATTTGATTTGGTTGTTAGTTTTTGGTATTTATCTATATGTTTATTTTTGCATTCATTGTATTTAGTTGTTTCACGTTTATCTAAAGTTTCCATGCAATTCTTGTAATCAAATGTCGATAAAACTGACTTTAAGATCACTGGACGATTTGTCTATGGTTTTATTAATGAAACATAGATCGGTACGTTTTTGCTGAATCACCGTTATTAACAATTTTTTGCTTGCCTGATTTAAGATCTTAGCGCTTCCTCGAATGTCTTACGTTAGACGTTAATTCGATAATACCTGCGTGTGCCAAACCACCGAAGTTGTATGGGTTACCAAAAATACACAAATCGAACGCTCCATTACGTCCAATAGTTAGTTAGATCGATTCGCCAACTTACAGATTGGCTCAACACCTAGCAAAAGTACTATCACCACTCAGAGGACATACAAGAGCACACACTAAGGATTCATACCATTTTGTCAGTGAGATAAAAGACCTACGTTTTACTGACTCATTGTATCACTCACTGCATTGAAAAACTTACGCAACAGACCAGATCTTACGATGCTCCGCGCAGATAAAGGTAATGCTACGGTTATAATGGATACGTCGGATTACAATTTTAAAATACAAAAACTTTTATCAGATGAAACTACTAGTAATTCGATAATACCTGCGTGTGCCAAACCACCGAAGTTCTATGGATTCATACCATTTTGTCAGTGAGATAAAAGACCTACGTTTTACTGACAATTAAACTATGGTCAGTTTTGATGTTCAGTCTCTATTTACATGCCTACCTGTTGAAGACTGCATCTCAATTATAACTAGGAAACTAGAGGAAAACAACATGGCAGCAGAATATGCAGTATTACTCAGACATTGCCTTACATCTGGCTATCTATTGTGGAAGGAACAGTTTTACAAGCAAGTAGATGATGTTGCGATGGGCTCACCGGTATCTCCCATTGGCGCCGATATTTTCATGGAGGACTTTAAGGAGAAAGCCCTGCTTAATACACCAGTAACTCCAAGTTTCTACAGGCGGTACATAGACGATACTTTCTCAATTTTACCATCAGACAAAGTAACTGCATTTTTAGAACATCTTAATTCCATAAACTCTAAAATTCAATTTACTATGGAGTTAGAGGCAAATAATACTTTAGCTTTCCTAGATGTGTTAGCCATTCGAAATCCTAATAACACCGTAGGTCACACTGTGTATAGAAAAAAGACCCAAACAAACCGATATTTAAACGGTGAATCCCACAATCACCCTTCACAGTTAGCTACCGTGGGCAAATCTTTGTTGCAGAGAGAACGAGGGATCTGTGACAACAAACACCTGGCCGCCGAGCTTCAGCACGTCAAGCAGGTTCTTCACGATAACAAGCTTCGGGTTCCGCGCCTACGTCACAGTGACCGAGTGAAACCGGCCACAGTCGAGCGTGTGCCTGCTGCACTACCATATGTCAGAGGTGTCACAGACAAGATTGGCTACATCTTGAAGCGAGCTTCTATTAGAACATTCTTCAAGCCGCCGAAGAAGATTAGTCAGTTCTTACCATCCGTCAAGTGTAATATTCCTCTACAAGATGCAGGAGTGTACAAGCTTGATTGTGAGTGTTGTCTCTCATATATAGGGCAAACAAAACGATCAATAAAAACCTGCGTAAAAGAACACATAGCTGACATGAAGCACCAAAGTTCCGGGAAGTCTGCAGTTTGTGATCATATCCTAGACGGCCCCCGCCATTACATTAGATTTGATAAACCACAAGTTCTCGCGAAAGAACATCGACTCCTACCAAGGATGATACGTGAGGCTATTGAAATTAAAAAACATCCTAATTTCAATAGAGAGGGAGGCTGGGTACCTGCTTGGGATCCTGTCATTCATAAAATTAAAACTAAACCCAAGCATACCACTGCAAAACTTCAAGACACAGTTAGTTCATTCTGCGTAGATCGGACCAAAATTAATAATTAAAAAGCTGAAGGTACTCCGGGTTAACTTTGACATCGGGACGTCAATCACCTCAGTCCCCTGTAATCACGGTTGCTGGAAAGCAGCCAAAACGTCGGGAATATAAAATAACTTAATTAAACGCGATAAAATCCGTAAAAGTAGTTTTATTCAATGTGCTCGAATAAATTTTGTTTTTTTTAAGTACATACATCGTTTTTGATTCCTTGATTTTTTAACGACGTAAGACTCATAAAAATGTAGTATAGATCATTTTGGAAGATTTGTTTTGTGTAACCCCCCAGGAGGACGATGGTTCGAAAATGGTCCCGGGACATTGTAATAGCACTGGGAGGGTACTATGGGGCAGTAAATATTGCCCCCGGGACGTGCATTCTATAAAGCAAAGCAAGAGAGGGGCACCGGTTGCTTTTCAATCGGAGATCCCGTGACCTCTCGTACAAGCTGATGGAGACCATCGTGGGGTTTTAGCCGGAAGGAGTCCGTCATAACCTTTTGGTTGCCCTACAGCCAGTACTGCAATCCGTACACTAAACTAAATATTGCGTAAATTGAAGATTTGTGAAATCCATAAGATAATCATTATTACATTTTAAATAGAAATATGTTTGTTTAAATTAAAATAAGAGTATTTTATGTTAAATCCGTACATTTATTTTAAATATTAAAATCTTACTTTATATTAAATCAAAGTCTTCGCGCATGCGCGGCTCTACTATCCCGCGAATTGCTTCTCTAGTACGTATTACATATAACTCAATGCCTAAAACTAAATCAGTCTAGGATTTCTATCAAAAATCTTGGTTTTGTTTAGGTTAATGATAAGATTAAGTAATAAATATGTCTTATTCCGATTTTTTGTTCATAAGCCAAGGTTTTTGATTAAAATAAATAATTTTATCATAAACCTGCGACATATGCGATGAGTTGCAACCCTTGAGAAATAGGATGCAATGCCTAGTTCATAGTAAAAAAGAAAAAAGTCTCTTGTTCTCTACTCCCACAATTAAATTGCTAATTTACGCTTGTATTTTTTGAAAACGTGGTCATCGCCAATAGAGCTGACCCATTCGCGCTACAACTATATAGCTGCAGCATGGCTCTATCACGTATACGAATTGCTAAACGAAGTTACAGTCAACTTGGTGGTAAGTGGCTTGCAGTCCATGGACACCTGCAGCCAACTTCATACAAACAACTCTAGACCACGTAATGTGGAGAATGAATCACTCACAGAACACCAGCGTATAATAGCAGCCTAATGCTTCTGTGTTTCGTATGGTAATCTGGGGTATTTTTACTGGAAACGAAGCATGCTATGTTAGTTTTCAGGGGTGATAACGCATCTATATTTTGATCTTATATGAGGATGGATACAAGTGTTTGTATAAATGTCTGTCTATAATATTAAAATAATTTTTTTCTATTAAGCTCATGTGGTTTTTTGTATGCTGACACAACAATAAATATTGATAAAATACATGGTCTTAAATCAAAATAAGGCCATATTAATCGATCCTATCCAGACGAAGCCGGGGCTGGTCGCTTCTTCCATAATAAAAACGTGACTACTTCTTTCCTTTCATAAGGAAACATAATATTTATTACGAGTATTAATCTAACGAGTTTTGGTTTTCTTATTGCCAAGTTAATTGCTTTTCCCGCTGTGAATTCCTATAATACCCAATTCAATTAGCCCTGTGTTATCTTTCTAATCAATCATTGGCTACACACCTTGATATTAAATCATAAGACAGGTATTGAGAAATCATGTTATTTCAATTATACACACATTACATAACATATTTAACGTGGTAGAGCCATGCTGTATATTGTGGTTGCAGCAAGAATGGGTCGGCTCGCCCGTGATAGGACCACGCTTTTACAGAATACCAGCGTAAAATAGCAGCTTAATGCTGCTGTGTTTCGTATGGTGAGCGTCGAGAACCGGAGACCCTTTTTACTGGAAACGAGGTATTCCATCTTAGTCCTTACGGGTGATGCGTATCTGCATTTTGATTCGTAATCGAAGATAGATTTAGATGTCTATGGCCCACAGCATCTACTTGCAATCAGGTTGACTGTGTGCGTTTGTCATCCTTAGTCTATTAAATAACCCACACACACACACACACACACACACACACACACACACACACACACACACACACACACACACACACACACACACACACACACACACACACACACACACACATATATATATATATATATATATATATATATATAAAGTATTATTTTATATATACGGAAATATTTGGGGAATAAGTAAATTTAGAATAACATACTTGAATGATTTTTTATTTTTCTTTTTAAAAAACCTGTAAGGTGGAGGATAATTTCAGTAAACGTCATTGTTAATTTTTTTTAATTGTTAAACTAACGGTTTGAATAATATTCATAATATGGCTCATAGCGCATAATTAAGCTTAGACCAGCAACCATCTCGTGGAATATATTTACTAACGTTAACATGCCATGTAATGTCGCTGGTCTGTGCCTAATTATGCATTACGTGCGTATATTGTATAAATAGTTAGCTACACCTTCGCTACTCTCGCTGATATAACAAGATTGGTGCAATATTGCTTAGGACGCATCGCCATTCAGCAAAAAGGCGTTAAGGTAGGCCTTTAACTGAAAGGCTAACTAACGTAGTTCTCTGAAACATATTATACATTTAAAAAAACCTCATGTACTCATTCGACCCAGATAAAGAAGTGCCGGTTGGTTTGTTTATGGAAGTGGTATGCTGACAAATCCAGTTCAGGTGGCGTTATGAATGCATTTTGTTGTAAAAAACAACACCTTAAATTAATTTAAATTTATTGCATACCTTAAGCGAAAGCGCAAGGTATGTTCTACTATCGCCTAAAAATTAAGATTCCAACGTTTATCGAATAAAATCGTATCTAGCAATCATATTATACATATAAATGATATAAAAAGCACATTGTTAGAAAGATAAATGATTGTTGAAATTATTAATATTTTTTTTAAATCGATTAATTGCTATTTTTAAATAAAAAAGGGGTTTTAGTGACATATGGTGTGGATTTATCATACCGCCAAGGCTTGTAAACACAATAACTTTTGAAAATATCAATTGCTTAACTCAATCTATTTTTTAATCTCTTCATCTATCATGTGGGAATCCACTGAATGTAAATGGCAGTATAATTTTGTTTTGTTTAGCTATAATTAATTTTTTCGGCTACAAAATGGCAAAATTTTCGTTAATTTGGTAGCCTTGTATGTAAATTATTTCTGTAAATGGGGAGCTATAGCCACAGAGTAGTAACACTCGGTTTGGCGTCAATCGCCGTCGTGAGTGGACATTGTTTCGATTGTTTGCAGCGGCTCAAAAAGATCGCTGTATAAATACACAATATTCGAATAATCAAATTTCTTAAATACTTGATTATAATAATAATAAGTTTTTTTTTATTACAATATTTTAAAAGCACAGAATAAATAACAGTAGTACGTACTAAAAGTAAGTAGTATCAATTTTTTTATCATGGGTGACATTTTCATGGTTTTCGAGGATGTTGAAACGGATAGGGTTGTCGAAATGTAAATCCAAGATGGCGGCTGAATTAGGTACCAGTTTTTTCATCATGAGTGTCATTTTCATAGTTTTCGAGGGTGATGAAGCCGATAGTGCTGTCGAAATGTAAATCCAAGATGGCGGCTGAATTAGGTACCAGTTTTTTCATCATGAGTGTCATTTTCATAGTTTTCGAGGGTGTTGAAGCCGATAGTGCTGTCGAAATGTAAATCGAAGATGGCGGCTGCAATAGATATCAAGTTTTTCATCATGGGTGTCATTATCATGGTTTTCGCGGGTGTTGTAGCCGACAGTGCTGTCGAAATGTAAATCCAAGGTGGCGGCTGCAATAGGTATAAATTTTTTTAACATGGGTCATGGTTTTCGAGGTTGTTGAAGCTGATAGTCCTGTCAAAATGTAAATTCAAGGTGGCGGCTGCAGTGGGTATCAATTTTTTTATCATGTGTGTCATTTTCATGGGTTTCGAGGGTGTTGAAGCCGATAGCGCTGTCGAAATGTAAATTCAAGATGGCGGCTGAAGTAGGTACCAATTTTTTCATCATGGGTGTAATTTTCATGATTTTCGAGAGTGTTGAAGCCGATAGTGCTGTCGAAATGTAATCCAAGATGGCGGCTGCAATAGATATCAATTTTGTCATCATGGGTATAATTTTCATGGGTTTCGAGGGTGTTGAAGCCGATAGTGCTGTCAAAATTTAATCCAAGATGGCGGCTGCAGTGGGTATCAATTTTTTTATCATGTGTGTCATTTTCATGGGTTTCGAGGGTGTTGAAGCCGATAGCGCTGTCGAAATGTAAATCCAAGATGGCGGCTGCAATAGGTATCAATTTTGTCATCATGGGTGTCATTTTCATGGTTTTCGAGGGTGTTGAAGCCGATAGTGCTGTCGAAATGTAAATACAAGGTGGCGGCTGCAATAGGTATCAATTTTTTCATCATGGGTGTCATTTTCATGGTTTTCGAGGGTGTTGAAGCCGATAGTGCTGTCGAAATGTATTTAAACTACTTTAAAAAATTCCGTATAGCCATGTTATACGGAATTTTTTTAATGCGCTTAAGGTATGCCCAATTGGATTTACCAATTATTTTTTAAATAACGGCAAGACGGTGTCTAAAAGACTATAGTACAGATATGACGTTCAGATTATTTTTTAATAAATGATTTAGAAAGAAAGTGAGCAATTTTTCATTATAAGTATAGATATGGCGAAGGCTTGGCCCGTTATTGCTTTGATATTTCTTTGCGTCATAGACTTAGAAACGAACCAGAGTAACCAACATGGCCCAACGGATTAATAAATTGAAGTGACAATGGGTCGGCTATACAGGGTTATTTTGCAATAATCGGCCAAATTAGTAGAGAAGGTTCAGAGTAAGTAATATAGACAAATTATGAAGAAAAATTAATTAAAAAAATCTCAAACATTTTGTCTGAGTTGTTGCCCATTAATCACATTTGAGATAATTTCAAACAGAACTAGAAGGCTTATTTACTAGTATTTTCAAAAACTGCAATAACGATATATTATTATTTATATATTTTACTTAAGTTTAAAGTTTGGCTACTTTTTGGAATATAACCCTGTAACCCGGCAACCTCGTAACGGTAAGCTTAGTGTAGGGCGGCCTCACTCTAGATGGAGTGACGATATGTAATAAGTTGATGCCCAGGACCGTGCTCTGTGGCGTTTCGTGGGGGAGGCCTATGTTGAGCAGTGACTTGTGAAGGGCTGTAATGATGATGATGTATAGATTTTTAATTGATTTCTGGGTAAAACGGATAGAAGTTTGTATTTAGATAATGTGTTACTACAATATTAGCGTTATTTTACTTAGGTTTCATCCCTGAGATAATAATTTATTTTGCTAAATCCAAGCAAAGCTCAGTCACCTATAAAGGTGTGTTACTGTATAAATATTCAGTAACAATTTGACATATAATAATAACAGACCGTGTGGCATTCCATCTTAGTTCTTAGAAGTGACATAATATCAGTAGCTTACTTTGTTGGAAATTTGAAGATTGCTCGTGTCCATGGAATGCAGTAGACAACTACCATCAACTGGACTCTAAACTCGTTTATCACTTTAGTTTTATTAAAAAAATATTAAACTCTACTTCGATACGGCGTAGAATGACTACGAAGTTTTAGCCCTCATGGTGGACTTTTCGTATCCCTAAATAATTTTTAATTTCTCAGAAAAATGCTTACACACCTACTGCGCATTATGTTTCCTTTACCGCCATGTACGTGTTAAATCAGCGTTTAAAATTAAAATTGTAATTTATAAATACATTTTACTTGTGGTAATCGAACTATGTTTGTAGTACCACAGAGTACTTTGACATGGGCGGTTCTTTTCTTTTCTCAATATTTTCTCTGGAATAAGAGAAACCTTGTGTATACTTTACATTCAATCAGATTATTTACAGTATAATCAAATATTAGTTTCCGAAATATACTCGAAGGAAAAATACATAGAACCTTAAATTTATATTTATACTCAATAATTACAAAATTTTTGAATAACACACTTGAATTATAATTTTTTACTTTTCTTTTAATGCTGTAGCAAAACCAAAGCGATTCTAATGAAAGTTGATCCCAATAATAGTTCCATTGGTGTTTACAGAAAACTTCCAGCAGCGTTATTTGATCGTTAGAAACTTTAACTGTAAATTGAAAAGTTTTTAATGAATGTTTTAGATCATTTTTATTTTTAATTTCATTATTTTTAGTAATACTTATAAACTAGGAATGTATCGATACAATATTATGATAATACGATACCAATACCTTTTATTGCAGTAAATAATCGGTGATACCGATACCGATATAGATATACATTTTTATCTGATTGGCAGAGGGTGTTTTTAGGTGTTTGTCTGTGTCTCTGTTATGCACCTAATTGGCAATATTAATTTATATTGATTATGAAAAGTATTTAATATTTTATTTTACGTGGTAGAACCAACCTACAGCTATATTATTGTTGTTGCACTAATCGGCTGGCTCGACCGGGATAGGACTACGCTCTCAGAGAATACAAGCGTAAAATTGCAGCTCAATACTGCCGTGTTTCGTATGATGAGTGTAGAGAACCGGAGGCCCTTTTTACTTAATACGAGACATTCTACTCTAGTGCTCAAGGGTGACAACGCATCTACATTTTGAATCGTATTTGAGAATAGATGTATATGTCTGTGGGCCACAGCATCATTTACGATCAGGTGGTTTGTGTGCTCGTTTGTCACCCTTATTTTATAAAAAAACGTGTCAACACAGGGAAATAAAACAGAAGATGGACAGTAGCGTCTTTAGAATAACAACAAAAAGTTAATAACTGCGGTTGCCAAGCTTGCCAAACCTGGCCACTGCTCAAACATGCACCTATGAGGCAATCTATGGGGCTGCGCAAGGCGTTTAGTCTGGGGAACTGAGAGCCCCCAAGCGGTAGTATAGATCTTTTATATTTAAATCAGAGTCATTAGGGATATGTTTGTAGAACGCTGTACTACAGACTTAGTGCCGCCAAGTGCCGCTAGATTGCGCTGGCTATATTTTAAAACGCGCAATCACTTAGTAAAATCAGTTTTGCTAAAGCAAAACTGTCGTCCGTCGTCAAAAATCGAGTGCCACCTATTCGGACGGACTTCTGTCCAATAGGTGGCACTCGTCAACACTCGCAGTATACGGCGGAAACGTACGATCCCGAATACCTTGTGACAGATTTTCCCTAATGCTTCCATTTTGTCGAGAGTGTATATAAAAATTCACGATTAAAAGTCACTCAAATAATAGACTTCGCTGTTTTCGCCACAGGTTTAAATTATTGGTTTTGTAAAATTTTTATTATTTATTTATTGATTTCTTTAACAACATAAGTATAAAAACACAGGTATCTGCGGGTCCTAAACTAAGTGCATCTTGTATCTCAGGACCCTGGCAGGCGATATTACAATTACTATATAAAAAAAGACTTGGCTGTTTTTATGTCATTCCCCTCGCCACAGGTAAAATTTTTTTTTGTAAAATTATGATTGGGTCTACAAGTATTTATACCTATATAATAATTTTTCCGACACACGCTTGTTTACTGTCAAAGAAATTTAAATATAGTTACTTAAATGTCTTTGTTTTCTGTGGAATTCTAGTCCCACCCGTAGCGCCTACCGAGCCGTCAAAAATGTATGCCCGATGCTTTTCAGCACCCTTAGACTAAGGGTAAGTATTTTTCAAAGTCAAAATTATTATCATAGTCAAAACTCGGACTAACAAAGAAAGATAAACCGCCGAGTATAATTTAAGTGACGCCAAAACCATGCTTAACGCAGTGTGCGTTAAGAAGTTGAGCATGGTTTTGGCACGCACACATCTCTCTTCTATCTTTCTTTATCAGCACGTAAAAGGTTATTGCTGGACGCATACATGTGCACCTAAAGCAATGTTGTTGATCAGCTTTTGTTGTGTTACGGCCATAACTCATCATCGTGTACCGGAAACTGTCATAGGGGAGTCATTACCCTGCGTCGTTACTTGCGTAACGATGCAGTGTAATATAAATTCACCCATTTTTAGCTCGCGGCCTGAGACCGATGAAGCTTTAAAAGTCAAAGAGGCTAACAGCATTAACATCGTCAGAAACCAGACAGCATTCACTTACTCTTGTGTGTTGTCGTGCTCATTATGAAAAATCCTTAAGTCTTTTTATTTTTAGACGTTTTTGTTTGAATAGCAAGACATATTACGAGTCTTTAGAGTTCAAAATTTGTGATCAATTTTACAAACTAATTTTTAATTCATATTGGATAAATGATAAAAGAGAGATTCTGCCTATGATGATAATAATATCAATTTATATTAACAAATGATAAGTATAAAATAATTGAATCATATGAGTACACTCGGCTGTAGTTTTTCGGTCGCGAAAAACTACAGCCGAGAACCTTTTCGTGAACTGGTGTTATAAAATTATAAAATATTGTAAGATTAAATGCGGCGCGTATGGCCACAGTAAAGTTTATTTATTTATTTTATTTATTTATTTAAGCTTTCATGCACAAAGTTGTACATATGGCGGACTTTATGCCATAGGGCATTCTCTCCCAGTCAACCATTAGGCTAAACAGAGATATACAAACAAGAGGCGGTGCAGCAGTAATCAAAATAGAAAGCGCTAAAAGAAAAAAAATTGTATATACATATATACATACAAACATACATATACACACACATACATAGACACATATACTTAAATACACACAATATATACATATATAAATACATACATACACATATACACACATACACTACATATATACACAATACTTATAAATATTATTATCTATGTCAGAACAAATATGAAATATACATATGTGTATGAAAATAAAAGCTATGTTAGTTCAAACTTGCAAGAATTTTTCCACATGCTTATGGACTTGATTTTTAAAAATAAACTTGTTGGAAGCTTTTTTTAAAATGTAGGTTGGTTGCATCGAATAGAAGTTTGTCCGATTCTGATCAAACTTAAATTATGTTTTATACTTAAGTAACTTCGATTATAATGTAATAATATCACCACGGATACATAAATACATATATTTTGAACAGATTTATTATATTTATCTGTAATTAACTAAGCTTCATGTAGCAAATTATTCGTTACATTATTCTCTGGGAACATCAATTGCACAGTTTACGCAATTAAACAATTTCCGCGCCGCTTTTCTCTGTTTAACAACGAACCAATTTAGCAGCGCACATCCCCTCTGAGGGTTGAAATTTATTGAAACATGAATTCCTTTCTTTGTTTAAGTAGGTATATTCGAAAAGTTTTTATTGTTATTCAAATTACATTTGTAATATTTGTTTTCTTATTCTTTACTAGCTGTGCCCGCGGCGTAGCTCGCGTATACAGGTTTTACATAAAGAATTTGTCGTTTAGGTAAGAGAATATTAAACGATTTATTTCATTACTGTATCAATAAGTGGTAACAAAATAAATCATTATCATCAAAGTTCTAAGTCGTTTATGATAGAGCTTCCGTGTAAACGACGTTAGAAGTAGGCTTAGCCGGGGTATACACCAAAAGGTTACAGGGGCTACTAACGCGGGAAAAAGCAACATAGATTTGGCCATGTGCAAAACAGTCAGTACTGAGGTACACTCCTACAACGCGTAAAGTTTGACCTTGCGCTTTATTTACGGTCATCGCATAACACACACTCACTGTAACTGGGAACTGAACGCGCTTAAAACTGAAAGGAAAGTTACTTCTTAATAGAGGGTTTTTGGGCAGTGTTGCCAGATAAAAAAAACTCATTCAGCTCTAGGACAACACAAAAAGCGCTAGATTTCATGAAAACAGCGCTTTAAAAAGCCCTAGTTTTCGCGCTAAATTAACTACAAACAAAGTTTGTGTTTTTTTATATAATCATAATAAAGAAAACAACATTAAGTTTTTTTTCTGGCAATATTTTTTTGATGTATCAATACTTCGCAGGACATCGACTTATAATTATAGCAATTGCTGTCAACAGTAGTTAGTATTGTACGAACAATAAAAATGTCATTAATTGTTTTAAAGTGCAATGTATTTCGCAACTTAGTTTCAGATGTCAGCATCTGATTGCGGTTGCTACACAGTTTCTTTGTGTTATAACTACTAAGTAACTTTTAACTTAGCTGTGCTCTAAGCAACTGACTGAAACTGAATAAAGCAAAATAAATGCGTTGCCAAAACCATGAACGAAAACTTTAATAAAAGGGATTTCCCCACTTATAGTCGTCGGTAAAAAAATCAAGTTGATCACCCTAAAGGGGAAGCCAGGAGATCCATAGCACAGGGTATCCTAGTTTGGACTCGTCTCCCATGCTCTTTGTTTTGTGGAAAAAATATGTTTGAAAAAGATAAACTGCAATGTACTATTTGTGGGAAAAAATAATAAAGGTCATTATTATTATTATCGGTAATGTGGACTAACATCTAACAGTGCTGCTATAAAAGAGTTAATAACTCGCTAGTCGCTAAAATATTGAAATGTGTGCTAAATACACCAAAAAGCGCTGGATTAAGCGCTAGGTGCTAATATTTCGAAATGCGCGCTATACATTCCAAAAAAGTGCTAAATCTAGTTCCCAAAGCGCTAAAATGGCAGTTCTGATTTTGCGTATATGATAATTACAATATCACGACATTTCGTTGCTAAATTTTTAATTTTTGGTTGGGTTCCTTTGAATGGCTTCGATGAATACAAATTTCTTCAGTAAGTCTCAATACGATTCATCGGCGAAAAATCTCAACACCGCAATTCAGAAAAGTTTGTAATTTGTACAACTCCATCTATTACGTCCTTTGTGTGAGAAAACATCCTATCTCTTTTTGTGTTTTAAGTATAAATATATTAATTATTATGGAACGTTTTTTTTACACAGAAATCTTTTTATTACTATTTCTGAGATTTTATGGCGCCATTGAACTAATTCGAACCTACATTTCAAAATAATAATCATTACTTTCGATAGAATTAACCAATTTTAATAAAACAAAGATTAAATGTAACTCGAAGATACGCTTTATGATATTCTTAAAGATTTCTTTGAAAATAAAAGATGTTTACTTTAGACGTGATGCGTTCATGCGACAAATAGACAGACAGACAATTTTAAAAATTATATAATGTTCTTATTTAATTATTTTCAGTTCCCCATAATGATTTTAGCCACCAAAATATATATACAATGTACAGAAAGAGACACATGTTATCATCATTTTTATTATATGTTTATATTTAAAGAGAGATGGCGCTGCTAACATCATCAATTCTAAAAATAAAAGAGATTAATTGACGCGATTGATACATTATATAAAACGCAAGAGAACTTATAAATCAGTGCCTGCACAGTAAGCAAAAAATAAAGTTTGACTCTCGCCAAAACCAATGCAATTGTTAATAGCTCTTTTAAAATTTGATTTACCACATAGAGTACTCGGCGGTAAAGAATAAATTGAGTTTGTCAACACGCTGTAGGGCAGCGAGTAATATAATAAAGATTAGCAGTAAATATGAAAACTCATCTACAGGAAAAAAACACATTTGCAATTGCATTACATTTTCACAACACCACCATCTATCGAAGAAATGGGTTAACTATTGTGCTTCAGATTTAGTTAATAAGGTTAATATATTTTTGTATAATATATTTAATACGTTCTTTATTACTTTTGTTTACTGCGTTTTAGATATACATAATTATATTATTATTTTACATAATTTAACTATGGTTTATGATATGATATTAGTTTAAAATGCACTTGATGACTCAAACAAAGCCACCGTTGAGCAAATTCGTACCTATACTTCCCTACCCATACTTCAGAATATTTATCATAACTTTTGATGGAATGAACTGATTTTAATGAAATAAAGACTAAATGTAACCCGAAGATACACTTTATAATTTCCTTTACAATTCTTATGATATAAATTAGTACTTTATACGTGATACGTTAACAAACAAACAGACAGACAGACAGACAGAAAATTCTAAAAATGGTAGAAATGTATTTAATTACTTATTTTTAGTACCCCTTAATCACTTTTATTACAAAAATATAAAATGTACAGACATCTGCTATTTACAGTTTTATTATATGTATAGATTTATTATTTTAATTCTTTATAAAAACGTTACTCTCACACTAAGACTAAGATTTTTGCTGTATCGTGGAGGCAGATTACTTACATAAATTGAACAAGTACATGCATCCAGAATACATAGTATTTGGACTATAATCCAAATAATTGTTCCGTACGGGATGCGAACACACGGCCTTCAGTGATTATTTCAGTAAACATATGATTCTTTTAGTAAAATATAATTAAAAACACTTTACTGAGATCCCTGGTTACATCATGATTATATCATGTACAAACATTTTCGTTACCTTCCAATATTCTAATTTCAGAAGGCTATTTCCAAGGAAGGTTCTTAACACAATAATTCTCTCCCTATGCCTTACGGCCTGAAGCGGCGACCTCCTCTTTTATTTAGGCCTGAATGTATTGTGTTTTGCTCCGACTCTGTTTCTTAAAAAAAACAGGATGAGGCAAATCAGCACGAATACACTAAAGGTTAGTGATCATCTGCATCACCAGGACTATTAGGTGCTTTGCTTGAAGATAATTCATTTTTTAATAGAAATACCTTAGAGAAGCTACTAGCAGGCATTATGATGTACCCAACAAAGTCTTGCTGTGGTTGTAGTTGCTAACTGGCTACTAAATTCATGCGTACAGAACTAATTTCACTTTCATCGAAATTAAAGTAACAAACCGAATTCAATCCATTAAAGGAACTTCCA
Source organism: Parnassius mnemosyne (assembly GCA_963668995.1). Classification (NCBI taxonomy): domain Eukaryota; kingdom Metazoa; phylum Arthropoda; class Insecta; order Lepidoptera; family Papilionidae; genus Parnassius; species Parnassius mnemosyne. The sequence goes on from CAVLGL010000002.1 coordinate 50,414,770, forward strand.
TTACTGCATCAATATATTACTGGACCAAAAACAGTAACGAAGTCTCGGTCTATCAATTACTCCATTATTGTGCTACTCCATCTTATTCTAAGAATCGATGTGTCGACGTACACAATGGATGGTTTTCCCGATGACCTTTTATATGTCTGCTAAAAGCAACATTGTTGTTTAGAAATTGTGAAAATACGAATTGACTTGAGCATTATTTACTAAGATATTTCTGGTTTTAAATTATTTAACATTTTAGGTTCTGTTTGAAAAATATTTTGGGTTTTTATACAGCATCTTCCCGATAACAACTCGTAATATGTAAAAAAAAGAAACATGTGTGAGTGTCGTAGAACACTCGGTTGGATCGAAGTTCCTTTCGTAATATATTATTATTTAAAAACGTATTATATTATTGATTAACAAATACAAATAAATGAATTACTAGCGTGTATTAAAATGAAGAGTCATTTAAAATAAAATAATATTCCTTTCATCTCAAGATGAGAAAAAGTGCGAGGGAGATGGATACTATTCCATCTCGCTTCCTTAAAGGCGCCAAGGCCGTCTACACTACGTCAGAAGGGATCGTGACGGAAAGATCTTATATTTTTTATCGCCTAGCCCCCATCCGTTAAATTCATATCGTCCGATAAGGAACTTCGTTCCAACATTGGGGTTGCAAACCCTCCTGCTCCTGCCAAGCTTGATAAGTATGGTAAATATTTGATGCAACCTAGGGGTATGTTCAACAGTGGACTTTGATAAGAGGCTGTAGTTCTCCAAACGCAGCATTGATTTTGTGAACTGTTGCCGCTGCATTAGGACTAATTCGACAATTACTCGTAATAGTGTTACATATATACTCTAATGTTTGAGGTCTCTACACTGAACTAAAATATTGAATGTAAAAACAATCAAAAGTCAAACAATAAAATTTTATAAATTTTTTAAATAAAGAATGTTCTTTTGTGTAATATAATTTTAATATAAGATTTTGTGTAAAGAAATAAATTACTAATTATTAGTTAGTTATATTTCTAAGTGGCCACGCCATTGAAACGGTAACTTTATACTTTTAACCACTTGTATTTTGTATGTGATACTTGTATACATCGACGCAGTGAATACTACGTCGAAGTGAAAGTTTGAACGGAAATCCATTCCTCCCGGAACATCTACTGTAAACTTTGCGTAATTGAACAATTTTCTTCTTATTTGCTTGTGAGATTACTTGCTAAATAAACAAAGTTATAATGTAAAATCGTAAAAGTTATTTTTAAGTGTTTTAATAACAATTTAGTTTATTTACGTATTAGACAATATTAGATTAAAATGTAGTGAAATAAAATTAAATGAAAACTGTATATTACGACATAAGAAATTTAAATTTTCTGTTGTCACTGAATACCTTTTCTATTATTTCAAAATAAAGTTCGTCTGTACGGAGAAGAACGGCGAAAAAAACTCCAATGTTATCCGCTTTTCTGTTACACTTTTTTAAAAGTCACGGTACTTATTATTGTTATAAAAGTTAACTGGAGTCGCTATATTAATTCTTTTATTATACCGTAGCATCGACTTCACAATGTGATGTTATTCTATTCTTTTTACCTGTTAAAAGTTTTTGTCTGTTGATTGTTTTTTTTTTCACTCTTTTGAGTTGACTAAGGTATATCACAATTTCAATTTAGTCTAAATAGTTACATTAAAAATTCCATCCCTTATTTTGCCACCCTCAGCGGTAATTTTTTTTTTAATTTTTTATGCGACCATCACAAAACATAGCCTTTTAAAAAAATATTAAATCTATTCACAATTGGCGAAAATATAGTGTTACATATATGCAGAAAAAAAACATACAGTCGAATTGCAGCCTCCTCTTTTGATGAAGAGGAATATACTCGTATATTTATACTGGTATGTTACCAAAAACTGTTATTTAATATAATTACACAAAAATAAAATATATGCAAAATTAAAGCTATTAATTGTTTTGTATTACATAGGATAATGGTGACAAACGAGCACATAGTTTACTTGATGCTAAGTGGATGCTGTAACCCATAGACATCCATACACGATTAAAAATCAAAATGCAGATACGTTGTCCCTCCTGAGGATTAAGATGGAATGCCTCGTTTTCAGAAAAAAGGGGGTCTCCGGTTCTCTACACTCACCATAACCAACAAACACACACGTAAACACAGTAGCATTCTGCTGGCTATTTTACATTGGTATTCTGTGAGAGCGTCGTCCTACATCGGGCGAGCCGACCCCATTAGTGCTGAAATTATGAAATTTTGGTATAGTTAATATAATATGGTTAAAACGCAGTCACCTAATATAGAAGTGAAAGTTCAAATTTGAATATTTATGGGGTTAGTTTTAGGGACTAAAATCCACATAAATTTTTACTGTAATTTTTATCTATCGACTGTCTGCGTGTTTCATAAGATTACTCGTCACTCCATCTAGTAGGGGGTCGCCCAACATTGCGCTTGCTGTATGATCTTTTTTTTCCTTTCTTTTATAGGATAAGGGTGACAAACGAGCACACAGTCCACCTGATGGTAAGTGGTTGCTGTGGCCCATAGACATCTACATCTATCCTCGATTACGAATCAAAATACAGATGCTTTGTCACCCGTGAGGACTAAGATGGAATGCCTCGTTTCCAGTAAAAAGGGTCTCTGGTTCTCTACCCATCATACGAAACAGCAGCGTTAAGTTGCTATTTTACGCTGGTATTCTATGAGAGCTTGTTCCTTCCCCGGTCGAGCCGACCCATTCGTGTTACAACTATAACAGAAATATAGCTGCAGCATGGCTCTACCACGTATGAGGCTGCTGTATGAGGCTGCCACTTTCTTGAACACGGGCATAAACTTTCTTCCTCAGCAATTGTCGATTCTTCGAGCTATATGATTAGAATAAGGGTGCTCGTAGTACAAAATCTACCTGTGATAAGTGGATGCTGTGATCCATATTCTCTACACTCACAATACAAAACACACCAGAATTAAGCTGCTATTTTGTGCTGGTATTCTGTGACAGTGTGGTCTTTGCCCAGTCGAGCTATGTATATTATGGTTGTAGCACGAATGACGAAGTCTGTTCTTCCATCAAAACAAATTCGAACCCACTCTATTATTGTACCACTTTGGTATGGATTTGATATGGAACTTCTTGAGGGTGTTGAAGCCGGATTGTACGATACGAAAGCACCACATGATGAGGTTCTCAGTTCACATGTTCTCTAGCCCATTGCAGTATTTGTCCACGATTTCCTCTTCTTGAATCTGGAACCCAAAGTGGTCTACGAGCATGAATGTTGGCTTCTTTGAGTTTCCTTATCACAGTTTGATCACTTACAAACACCTGGTGTTCAGACTATAGCCAATTGTATCGTCGTGACATTTGGTCGCAGTCTTGGTTGCTTCTCTGAACAACCTCTAAATCACATTTCAACTGGTGCCCATTGCCGCAATGACGTCACATTGAAAAGCTCTAGTCTGCAGCATTCTCGAGAATGACGACGTTTCATTGCAATTAAATGTCAATTTATCTCAATCAAACCAAGTTGATTCAAAAATATGTTTAAATAGCGGTTTTTAACAAAAAATATTACAATTAGTCTGAGTACAAAATTCGGCCCTTTTAGTTCAACCCAATTTTTACAGCCAACACATTTTATTTTTTCTTTTATTTAAATTTGAATTCAATCTGGAATTAAAATTACGAACAATTTAATATTAAAAACGTTTTAAAGTGGCCAGTACGTTTTTAGTTTGTCAATGTTAATAAAAATATCGTTGTATTGTGTTGATGTGTTTATATAAAGATTAACATTAACATTTGATGGTTAAACGTGAAAATATTTTAAAAGCCCTTCAACCAAATGTAACGCACAAAAAGAATTTCTATTACAAAAAGTCAAAGCTATTTCAAATAATCATTAGCTATATTTTTTTGATCAATTCAGCTTGATATTTTTGATGTTAACAGCGGAAGCCCTTTGAACGTTCCGCTAACTAACAAAAGTTAAATTCGCTTACAAGAAATTATATAAGATTCGATTCAAACTTTAACAACTTTGACAGTTATTGTTTTCGTTATCATAATGTTGACACTTCACGATAGTCCAAAGTCCAACCATCCAACTACGAAATTTAAAAAAAAATAGTGAAAACTAGTGATACTAATTATACATAAAAATAAAAACGACTGATATATAAAGGGGCCTCTCTCGGTTTAGCGTGGTTTCTCAGTTTATCAGGTTAGTTCAGTCACTTTCTTTAAGTGTGGTTGCGATGTTAAAATATTAAACGCACTCAAATTTCACCTCTACACGTAGGAGGCCATTGTAGTTTCTTCTTCCGTTAATGCTGTATTTCTACCGTGCAGTGGCGGTGTAAAAATATTATCTACTCCATATCATCCCTTGGGTGCTGTAAGAGGCGACAGAGGGTAAAAATCAGAAGATGAGCAACAGCGTCTTCTTAATAACGACTAAAAAAAGGTAACTACGGTTGCTAACCCGCTTGTCAAGCGTGGTAACTAAGGTAAATATCCCCCCCCCCCCTCTATGAGGGAGGTTTATGTTCAGCACTGGACTGTAATGAACGGTAACGTAAACGGAATAGTGATTAGACCAACACACAAAGAAATTATCGTAAAATGACAGGTTGTTATAAAGATAATATATTTTTGCTGTTTATAGGGAAAAAAGAAATTAATACAGTAGACTGTTATATATACTTGTAGTATTTTAACGTTGAATGTATAATAAATTATCTATGTATTCCAATGGTACAAAATATTTTATCGTGATTATAATACTATAATAATTATCAATTTATTGGTTTCTCACCACAACAACAAATTATATCATATGGAGTGAATTAACGGTTTAGTAACAAAGAAATAAATAAAACAAAAGCCATGTATGTATGTATGAGTGTGTGACTGTTAGTACAGTGTGGGCCATCTAACGTTTGGAATTGGAACTATAAAGTTATTTTAGTCGGAAGGTTTGATAACATTTCCGATGTAATAGAAAGTTAGTGTTATGTTTGACATTTATGAAATGGGTCGCTTTTCGCTTGAACAAAGTTGGGAAATATTAAAAACTTATTTTCAAAGTGGTGAGTCTTCTATTCAAACTGTAAGAAATTTACGAAAAAAAGGATGTGCCAAAAAAAAAGTTTGTTGATCAATTTGTGAGGCGAGTATGTGAAACTGGAACGTTGTTGGATAAAACAACCCGTGTACGTACTCGTTCAGTACGCTCAACCGAAAGCATCGCTGCTGTTGATCAGAGTGTGCGTGAACAACCATCCACATCAACTCGTCATCGTTCCCAAGAGTTGAACATTTCACGCACTTATTTGAGAAAAATTTTGCATAAAGATCTCTGTGTGAATTCGTACAAAGTTCAATTAGTACCAGAGCGGAAGCCGCATGACCATCCGATGCGTATTCGGTTTGCTCAATGGGCCGAAGATGGATTGATCGAAAATGAGCATTATTACAGAAAAATCATCTTTTCAGATGAAACTCATTTCCACATTGGAGGATACATCAATACACACGTCATCGTGGAGAAACCAATGCATCCACAACGAGTGATTGTCTGGTGCGTATTTTGACCATTTTTCTTCGAAAATAAGCAACGAAACGCGTTACAGTGAATGACGATCGCTACCGCACCATGCTAAGCGATTCTTTGTTTCCCAAAATTAAAGAAGATGACTTAAATGACATTTGGTTTTAACAAGACGGCGCAACGTGCCACACAGTTAACGTAACAATCGAAAATTTGCGCACTGTTTTCGAAAATCGCATAAGAAGCTGCGATTTGACTCCGTTGGACTTTTTTTGTGGGGAGCTGTTAAGGTTATACTAACCATCCAGAGGCAATTAACGACTTGAAACATAAAAACGAAGTTGCTATTGACGAAACAGAGGCCCAAATAATCGAAAATGTACTGAAAATTTGGAATGATCGAATGGGGTATTGTAAGGCTAGCCGTGTCAGTCAATTGAATGATGTAGTCTTCCATTCCTAAATAGAAAGGTTCAATCATTCTTATAAACTCATAACTTTGAAAAATATTCATTATTATTTTTATAGCCGATTCAAATTCCAAATCATAAATGGCCCATCCCTTATGTGCGTATGTATGTTTGTGTATATTTATGAGATTATTTTGAGTAATTGTTCAGTTTCTGTGTACGAAATAGTCTGAAGATATTTCACGAGTCTATTTTTACATGACAATTTGTTGACTTCATAAATAGACAATTTTTGGTGTAATTTATTGTACAAATACGGTCCCAAAACCGTGAAGAATCTCCTTGCAAAAGATATGTTATGTGTGATCTCTTGCAAAAAAAGGCATTGATTGAGCTACGAGTACAAGATGATTACGGCGATGTCCCGTTTGAGTTATTTTTGTAATTGTGTTTTGTAATAACTGTCGAACTGTTAGAACTTCGCTAATTTTATATAGATCAAAGTTGGATATAGGTAAGGTGTGAAATGGATAACTTTTAAATATATTGTATTGTATTATATAATTAAATGAATAATAACACACATGTACATTTAGATTTTAAGTTTTTGTAAATTATTTTTTTCATAATATGTTACTTTGTACTTAGTTTAGTTACTGAGTTTACGTGTGTGATTGGAGAAACAAATAAATGCTTTATCTATCTATCTATCTATAATAATGCAAACGAAACAGATAAAAAGATCTCTGTAATGTCATAGACTTTTTAGAATTTAGAGTAAAAAAAATCGTTGCATACTTTTTTTGACGGCTCCGTGGTGCAGTGGCTTAGCAATGAGTTGTTGCACTAGGGGTCGCGGGTTCGAAACCCGCACGGAACAAGTATCTGTATAGCCTACAGATAATTGTTCCGGGTCTGGATGTTTGTCCCCGTGCAATTGCATATTAATCATTTATAATAATTTATTACGATTAAAAGTGACAGATTTTAAATAAAACTAATTTTACGGATTCTATTGCGTATATTAACTTATTTTTATATATTCCCGACGTTTCGGGTGCTTTCCAGCACCCGTGGTCACGGGAAACGTCGGGAATATATAAAAATAAGTTAATATACGCGATAGAATCCGTAAAATTAGTTTTATTTAAAATGTGTAGTGTTCGCGTAAATATAAGAAATCATTAAAAGTGACAGACTTGTACCTACGGGTAAGCATAGTTTAGGACGGGCCCTCCGCTATATGTAGTGACGTCCAGGGCCTATCAATAAAAGTTATATGTAATTAACAATTTATAATTATGATCACATTTTACATTTTAACATATAACACAAGTTCAATAAAAGTTATCATTGTGGAAAATTTTCAAAATTGTTAAATTATTAATTAATTTGTTATAGATTTATTAAATGGTATCAAGTCGGATGCGGGAAGTAAAGACTGTGTAAGAACCTCCGAAGGAGGCAGAGCTAAAGTCAAAATAAGAGTTTTAAATTTTTTGTAGTTTGGCCATTTTGACCCCCTAGGAGTGTAATGGGAACTTTTTGCCCCTATTCAACCATGACCCCATGACGTCCTCTACATGATAGGCTATTCAAACTGACTAGGCCTAAATTTGAGCCACCCCCCAACTCATTTCTAAAGTCTTTTCTCCCAACTACTTCCAATTACTGTTCAATTCGAAAGTTATGTCTAATTTCAAGTTTGTCAGAATGTTACGTTTCCTGATATATATATATATATATATATTCCTGATATGCAGGTGGCTCAGGTCCGTACTATGTGGCATTTCTTGGGATAGGCCCATGTTCAGCAGAGGATTTGTGAAGGGCTCGTGAACGGAATTTATGATGATGACGATTACAATTAATTGTGAAATGTTTACATAATTAGCTTAATTGAAGTAACAAATTGCTATTTAAATTAAAATAGTAATTAAATTGCTCTTCCTGTGTGCTTACTTAATTATAAGCTAACCACAGGCTGTTGAAATGAAGTTACGAACGTTAACGCCACAATTAGGGCATTATGAAGCTACTAATGGACTTTATTTACTTTTGATAGAGCTACACTGCAGCTATTTTGCACCGACTTCAAAAAAGGAGGAAATTCTCAATTCGACTGTATTCTTTTATGTGTGTTACTTCAGAAAGATTTTTCTAGGTGAACCGATTTTGATGATTCTTTTTTGTTTAAAGCTGGTGCTTCTCATGTGATCCATAAATTTGATCAAGATCTAACAAGAAGTCTTTGAGTAATTCTTTATAATGCGTATTTAATTGACTTCGACTACATTATAATTAATAGAACCAGGCGTTACTTTGCGGAAATCCATTTTATTTTATTAAATTACTTTGCGTACACCCGCAAATTATTTTTACCAACTTCGACTAAATTGATGTTGTTTTTATTATATTCATATTGAAGTCGGTTGTACAAAATTTTTAATTTTACCTCTTGTATGTAGAGCGAATGGGTCGACTCGATCGGGGAAGAACCACGTTCTTAAAGAATACCAGCGTAAAACAGCAGCTTAATACTGTTGTGATTCTTATGTAGAGTGTAAAGAACCGGAGAAACTTTTTAATGGAAGCTGGGCGTTCCATCTTAGTCCTCAGAGGTGACAGCGCATCTACATTCTGATTCTTATTCGAGAAAAGAAGAGAGGCATCCATATACACAACGTCAATTTACTATTAGATGGAGTTCTAAAAAAAATTGCTATTTTCTTATATCTCAAAACTGGGTCTATTTTCCATTTTGAGTTAATAAGATTATTTAGTATTAAAAAATAATCTAGCTAGCTGCTTTCATAGCTAGGAGCTACGAATTTGTATAGAATTGTAGCGCGCGCGAATGCGCGCACGCGGCTGCGGCATGCGGCTCATCTGATGGCAAGTGACTACAGCCGCCCATGAACAACAGGGGAACCAAGGGAATTGCAGATGCTTTGCCAGCCTTTTAAAAAGAAGGCTCTTTTCTTGAAGGTCCTTAAGTCGTATCGGTCCGGAAAAATCGCTGGTGGTAATCTATCCCACAAGGAAGTTGTGCGAGGAAAAAAACATCTTCTAAATCGCAAGGTCAATAAGGCAAGAAACCAATTATCCAGATGATGTGGATGGTATCGGGAGTTCTGCCATGATGTGCGTTCGTGAAATTTGGTGACTGTGATTAATCCGGACAATTCCTCAGAGCACCCCCTTGGTAAATGCGAAAGAAAATGCAAAGGCATGCAACATCTCTTCTCAGCGCTAATGAATCTAGGCAATCGGAAAGGACTCGGTCATCCACAATTTGAGCCACTCTGCGCTGGGTGCGGTCAAGTGGAAGAAGTTGGCACTGGGGAGCCCCAGCCCAGAGATGGGAACAGTATTCTATGTGAGGCCGAATCTGCGCCTTGTAAAGTTGCAGGCGGTGTGCCGGCATGAAATACTGTCCCGCTCTGCTGAGCATGCCAAGCTTTTATTTTCAATTTGGCCTTCTCTTCCAAGTGACCACGAAACTACACATTACTCGATATGTCGACGCCGAAGATTCCGAAACTGGCTGAGGCAATAAGGTGAGTGCCTTGAAACTGAGGAGATATGACAAAGAGGTTCTTTTGTACTGTGCCTTCTGAGGATTAAACTGGACTAGATATCAGGTTTCCGTCTATGCCCCTCTCGGCTCTTCGGATTGGCTATGTCTCAAAACTATTATGTATCTATTCTGAACCTAATCGTTACATTTATAATCGTTATTTCCGTATTTCCTGCTTATTTGTAGTTTTAAGACTTTCGTAAAAGCTGTAATGAAATTGTGGTATCACATTAGTAGTACAAAATGATATATAAAAAAAATTTTAAAGTAATATACATTTATAATTTATTGAAATACTTACATTAAAAAACTAGATTTGCTCGGTTGTGAACCCGTCTGCAAAGCATAGCAATTATAGAAAATTCCCCCTTATATGAGACAATCGATGGGGAAGGCCTATGTTCAGCAGTGGACTTTTGATTGGATGTAGTGAATGCGCAATGAAAAAATATATTTGCTAGCGAATTATAGCTGCAGCACAGATAGGTAGGCTCGACCGGGGAATGACAATGTTTGCACAGAATACTGCATAATGCTGCTGTGTGAGTGAGAGAACCAGTGACCCTCTTTACTGGAAACGAGACATCCATCTTAGTTCTCAACCTCAAACCTGATAACTCATCTGAGTAAAAACTAAGTTCAAGTAAAAAATAAATAGATTCAGCATAAATTCTGAATCAATGATGGAGTAGGTGTAGAATATGAGATTGAGATGCCTTCATTTACGATCTGAGGGATTTGTGGTTGCCTATCACACTTATATAAAAATACTCTACAGGTTAAGGTTTTTTTACCATAGAATATTTCTATTTAATATACATTCTTTTTTATAGAATAAAGGTAATAAACGAGCACACAGTTCACCTGATGGTAAGTAAATGCTGTGGCCCATAGAATCTACATACTCGTATATCATGCCTCATTTCAAAAGGGTCTCCGGTTCTCTACATTCACTATACGTAACATAGCACCATCAAGCACTTCATGCTGGTATCATGTGAAAGCGTGGTCCTTCTCCGGTCACGCCGACCCTTTTGTGCTGCAACCATAATATAGCTGCAGCATGGCTCTACCACGTAGAGTAAATAATATTTTTTAAAGTATTTTTTTATTGCATACCATAAGCGAAAAGCTTTTGAAAATATCAATTGCTTAACTCAATCTATTTTTTAATCTCTTCATCTATATGGGAAGCCACTGAATGTAAATGGCAGTGTAACTTTGTTTTGTTTAGCTATAATTAATTTTTTTCGGCTCCAAAATGGCGAAATTTTCGTTGATTTGGTAGCCTTGTATGTAAATTATTTCTGTAAATGGGGAGCTACATCCACAGAGTAGTTTACACACACTCACATAGATTACTGTATATATTCTAGTGACACACACTCAGTTTGGCATCAATCGCCGTCGTGAGTGGACATTGTTTTGGTTGTTTGCAGCGGCTCAAAAAGATCGCTGTATAAATACACAATATTCGAATAACCAAATTTCTTAAATACTTGATTATAATAATAATAAGAGATTTTTTTATTACAATATTTTAAAAGCACAGAATAAATAACAGTAGTACGTACTAAAAGTAAGTAGTATTAATTTTTTTGTCATGGGTGACATTTTCATGGTTTTCGAGGGTATTAAAACCGATAGGGTTGTCGAAATGTAAATCCAAGATGGCGGCCGCAATAGGTATAAATTTTTTCATCATGGGTGTCATTTTCATGGTTTTCGAGGGTGTTGAAGTTGATAGTGCTGTCGAAATGTAAATCCAAGATGGCGGCTGCATTAGGTACCAATTTTTTCATCATGGGTGTCATTTTCATAGTTTTCGAGGGTGTTGAAGCCGATAGTGCTGTCGAAATGTAAATCCAAGATTGCGGCTGCAATAGGTATCAATTTTTTTATCATGGGTGCCATTTTCACGGTTTTCGAGGGTGCTGAAGCCGATAGTGCTGTCGAAATGTAAATCCAAGATGGCGGCTGCAATGGTATAAATTTTTTCATCTTGGGTGTCATTTTCATGGTTTTCGAGGGTGTTGAAGCCGATAGCGCTGTCGAAATGTAAATCCAAGATGGCGGCTGCAATAGATATCAATTTTTTCATCTTGGGTGTCATTTTCATGGTTTTCGAGGGTGTTGAAGCCGATAGTGCTGTTGAAATGTAAATCCAAGATAGCGGCTGTAAAAGATATCAATTTTTTCATCATGGGTGTCATTTTCGTGGTTTTCGAGGGTGTTGAAGTTGAAAGTGCTGTCGAAATGTAAATCCAAGGTGGCGGCTGCAATAGGTATAAATTTTTTCATCATGGGTGTCATTTCCATGGTTTTCGAGGGTGTTGAAGTTGATAGTGCTGTCGAAATGTAAATCCAAGATGGCGACTGAATTAGGTACCAATTTTTTCATCATGGGTGTCATTTTCATAGTTTTCGAGGGCGTTGAAACTGATAGTGCTGTCCAAATGTAAATCCAAGATGGCGGCTGAATTAGGTACCAATTTTTTCATCATGGGTGTCATTTTCATAGTTTTCGAGGGTGTTGAAGCCGATAGTGCTGTGGAAATGTAAATCCAAGGTGGCGGCTGCAATGGTATAAATTTTTTCATCTTGGGTGTCATGTTCATGGTTTTCGAGGGTGTTGAAGCCGATAACGCTGTCGAAATGTAAATCCAAGATGGCCGCTGCAATAGATATCAATTTTTTCATCTTGGGTGTCATTTTCATGGTTTTCGAGGGTGTTGAAGCCGATAGTGCTGTGGAAATGTAAATCCAAGATGGCGGCTGCAATAGATATCAATTTTTTCATCATGGGTGTCATTTTCATGGTTTTCGAGGGTGTTGAAGCCGATAGTGCTGTCGAAATGTATTTAAACTACTTTAAAAAATTATATTAATAATTATAACCATGTTATACGGAATTTTTTTAATGCGCTTAAGGTATGCCCAATTGGATTTACCAATATATTTTTACTACTGAATTAGGTAAAAAGTCCAGCTAAGAATCACAATATGATCAACACATTTTCCTAACGATAAGTGAAAGTTTTTTTTAAAAATAAAACTGAAGTGAAACACTAACAGTCCACCTGATGTTAAGTGGTTACTGCAGTCTGTGGACACTGAAGACACGAAGATAGGTTACAGATTTTTTTTAAAATTAAAATACTAATAATGTCATTAAACATTACTAATATTCCCTTTAACCACTTCTGGTAAGCTTAAAATGCTTGTATTAGAAGTGGTTCACGACAGTAGTCGAATGGCGGATTCGAACCCACGACCTTTCGAGTTCGCGGTCCGCGCCCTACCATTAGGCTACTGACGCTTTTTTGACGCTTATTGTAAGCTCTGAGGTTCAAGATGGAGTGCCTCACAGTCTGTAACTACACCGGCTTTCAATACCCTTCCGATTGGAACACAGCCGTGTATGTAGACCAGAGGGTGGTACCTATATAACGAACTTCTTGGCAGAAAAGCAGTTCGACTATCTAGCAAATAGTAAGACTAGCAGAAAGATGAAGGAGGTACTGGACCGCGTTTTGTGGAATTCCTTGGATGATTATGTTCATTAGTGGACTTGTGTTGTTCTGTAATAATGATGATATGATAAATATAATACGGCATCACAATGGTGAATGACGGGCAATCATTGCTTCAAACGTGTACGTGTAACACAGCTTAAATTTGAGGACATAATTAAAACCTAAGTTCGATACTGGTACATTAACATGTTCGTTAATTATTCAGAGTCACCGGTGGCTACGCTCGAGACCAAAGGCACTCGCTTTAGTGATCCAATTTAGTTACGGTTTCATGTTGCGAAATTTGAGAGACATCCAAACTAGTTAAATTGCAACGATATTATCTATAACTGAATATATCTGTCATAATGTTTTTAAAGATCGTGTATATAATTTAAGAACATTTTGAATTTCTGGTCTTATAAAGGCAATATTTGCCATAGTTACCACTCTTGGCAGGTGGGTTATAAACCAACGTTGGTAGAGCCACGTTGCAATATTATAGTTTGTAGAACAACTGGGTTAGCTCGACCGGGAAATAACCACGATTTCACAAATACTAGCGCAAAGTAGCAGCTTAACAGCTATGTTTCGAATGGTGAGTGTAGAAAACAGGAGACCCTTTTCACTGGAAACGAGCCATTCCAACTTGGTCATCGGGGGTGATAACGCATCTGAATTTTGATTCTAATTTGAGGATAGATGTAGATGTCTATGGGCCACAGTATCTACTTACCAAAAGGTGAACTGTGTGCTCATTTGTCACCCTTAAGCTTTAAAAATACCACATTTTCTTAATTTCTAGTCGATAGAAATACGCTGCTGCTTTTTACTGGGTTCTTTCCCTCTGTCACTTCTTACGACACCCGCGGTACGTTATAGGGGATATTCATACACCACCTCTACATGGAAAAACGTAAGAAAAAATGTCTTTGTATATTATACTTCTTAAGACATTATTCAAAAAAATTAAATAAATTACATTATGGTGTCCTTGCTAATGTAGTTTCCTGATTAATGTCTCAGTACCTGGGCGACCAAGATTTGGTAGGCGTTATAAAATAATTATAATTTCCAGGGCTAAAATCTGTATAAATAAATTTATGAAGTAAAAATTATCCAAGTACGAAATTTCATCTAAATCTTTAGAGCAGTTTCCGAGAAATCAATTACGAATATAGGCGGAACCTTTCCAAAGTCACAAAGATACATGTACGTCGCAATAACTTTAACGGAAACTTATATACTTTTTCAAACAAATCGTTATTGATCATGTTTAATATGTTAAAACTTTTGATGAGAAACAACAAAAAGTTTTAATTTTCGAAAAAAAAATTTTATCGACAGAAATCATCATCTGTGGCCCTGTACCAAACATCACTTATTTTCTGATGAACGAAATGTGTAAGATTGAGTAGTGTTAGTATGTACTATAATTGCATGCCTACCTGCTAGTTTGACCAGTTGGGCCATTTTCCAGGTATCAGGTAATCAAGGTATGTAAAAATACTCCCCACCTCACGTTTATTCCCCCAGCTGATTTTTACATATGTATATGTTAGATAATATCGGTAAAAATTAGTAATCAATACTCCCAGACACTTTTCGTCATAAGTATCGCTTTGAAGACGCTTTAAAGCTCTCAAAAAATTACTCAATTTAACTTACATTCTGAAGCTTTATTTTTATACATGTTAGCCAGAAAACTATTTAAAAACGTTTTACAAGAAAGTAGACCGATCCAAGGGGTCAATCATCCCATATCGGATCGATTCTCATCACCGCTCTGGAGGTGCAAAGAGTAAAGATCACGGGGACCTAACTTTTTTCCTGATGGTCACTCCTTGTACATGCAAATGTAATTTTTGTCATCATCATCATTACATCCTTTCACAAGTCCACTGCTGAACATAGGCCTCCCCCAAGGAATGCCACAAAGCACGGTCCTGAGCCACCTGCATCCATCGACTTCCTGCATGTCTTACCAGGTCGTCACTCCATCTCGTGGGGGGTCGCCCTACACTTCGCCTACCGGTACGAGGCGGACACTCAAGATCCTTTCTTCCGGTTGTCGGTTCTTCGAGCTATATGGCCGGCCCACTGCCAATTCAGCTTACTAATCCGTTGGGCTTCGTTTTGTCCATGTTCATCCTAAGACCTTTTCGTTGGGAGACACTATTGAGGTCATTGAGCATGGTGCTTAGGCCCTCCAGCGATTCTGCCGTAATGACTATATCATCGGCAAATCGAAGGTGAGTGATGTACTCGCCATTGATGTTAATACCGTATCCTTTACAGTCCAGAAGCTCGAAAACGTCTTCCAATGCAGCTGTGAAGAGTTTCGGGGATATAACATCACCCTGTCTTACACCTCTCTGCAATTGGATAGGTTTCGTACTCTGGTTCTGTACTCGGATAGCCATCGTAGCTCTACTGTACAAACACTTCAGCACTTCGATATACCGACAATCAACTTGGCACCGCTGAAGGGACTGCAGCACCGCCCAAATTTCGACGGAATCAAAGGCTTTCTCATAGTCTACATACGCCAGCCATAGTGGCAAATTGTACTCCTCGGACTTCTGTAAAATTTGCTGAAGGGTATGTATATGGTCTATGGTGCTAAAGCCCTTTCGGAAACCGGCTTATTCGGGAGGCTGGAAGTCGTCAATTCTGCGCGCGAGACGATTCGTAATGACTCTCAAAAACAGCACGTAGACGTGGCTCAGAAGGGAAATCGATCTGTAGTTATTCAAGAGAGCGTTGTCACCTTTCTTGAAGAACAAGACCATCGCACTTCTGCTCCACGCCTCCGGTGTAACGCCACCATGGATGACGGAATTAAAGAGCTTCTGAAGGACTTCAAGTACCGGTCTTCCACCCGCTTTCAGAAGCTCCGCTGTAATTCTATCCTCGCCTGGGGCCTTGCCGTTTTTAAGGTGCTGGAAAGCCATTATATTCTAGCTCAGACTGACGTCCGGGATATCTTCGGACAGTGTCGGATAAGACTCGCTCTTGGATCGTTACTCACACTTGCGTGTGGCTCCAACGATGACGTGTACAGCTGCCCATAGAACCTCTCAATCTCACTCCAAATCTCAGGTGCCCCGGAAACGATGTTGCCACACTAGGTCTTCAGCTTTGACAGTTGGCTCTTTCTGGCAGACAGATCTCTGGCAAAGACTTTGGAGTCTTGGTTCTGCTCGATCGCTTCTTCAATACAAGCTGTATTGAAGTTGCGTAAGCCCCGCCGCATGCATTTGGAGATCTGTCTAATTATAGTTTGGGCGGGGGTTTATATACTCCAAAATCTCAAGTTTCTTCTGCTCTCCTGTCTGGCGAGCAGTTTGGCGAATGGCGCTGGGGAAGAGCGCAGGTCGTGTTAATCCCCAGGGCAAGTCGTTCTTCCTTCACGTGGTTTCCGCCTGTTATTTGGTTTGGTTCAATAGGAAACAGAGAGAACAGAAACACTCAGACGATCCTCTTTTTCTTTTCTTTTTATCCCAACACTTTTTGCTTTCTTAACCCAACCCAAGGTGTTAAGCGTACCGTACCGATGGATGCGTGGCTGGGGAGAGTCCAGTCGCAAACGGTGCCTACCCGAGACCAGGGCGATTCGGTTAGTATTTTAGCCCTTACCTCGGCATGCGGGGCTCTGCCGGGGTGACCGAATTTTTCCCTAGCTAATCGTGGGACCAAAATGGACAAAAATCGATATTCGGACAAAATTATAAACTCTCCTTTAATGGAACTATCTGCAGGTCTGAAAGAGGCTCTCTTAGCCTCACCCTGCAACTCTACGCTCCAACCTGTCAATACTAAAAGCAGCAGACCCAGATTTTGTATAATTTACAATAAAAATATTGAATTTTTAGCTGTTGCAGAGTATTGCAATGACGACTTGATCACAATCTTGAAAGGAATGCACGGGGGCCAAAGTAATCATTTGCTCAGGCTATCTTCCCGGAGAGAACCCAGATCCTGCCATCGAATTAGAGCGATTGGTGGAGTTCGCCTGAAAGCACAATGCCAAAATTATGGTGGGATGTTGATCTAAAAATGTTGACTCTGCAACCATTAGGTGGGTGAAGTCGATGCTTTCAAACAGAATGGCAAAAATAGCGCCGTTTTAAACTTCGATTTAGGTTGCAACTATAAGAGACTGTCCACAAGGAGGTGTTTTGTCACCCGTCGTTTGAACTCTTATGGTTGACCAATTACTGCACAAGATGGCAGCAGACCTTCACATTGACACACTAAGTTACGCCATATCTTCATTATCTAGCTGCGAGAAGAGACTGGAAGAGCTGGGTTCAGCTGTAGCTCAGTACGACAACCGAATCAAACAGTTGGAAGGCCATGAGCAACAGACGGAAATATTAAAAGCCACTGTAAAAGATCTGCAACAAGAACTAAACATGCAGGCTCAAAATCATCTGCGAAACGAACTTGAACTGTCCGGTATACCAGAAACTAATAACGAAAACCTCCATCACATAGCGCTCTTGGCTGCCCGTAAAGTGGGCGTGGAGCTTGATGACCGTGATATTGACTGGGTAACTCGCGTTGGCCCCGTGGCAAGCCTGCAACTAGCGCGGAATATAAAGCTAAATTTCCAAGACCAGTGGTTGTGCGCTTCGCACGAAAGTTTAAACGGGACGAAATAGTTAAAGCAGCAAAATCAAGACGAAACATAACAAGTACAGACATTGACGTACCCGGATTGTCACAAAAGATATTTTATAACGAGCGTTTGACAAAATACAACCGTGAGCTTTTTCGTGAAGCTCGAAAGAAAACTAAAGAAATGGGCTTCTCTTATTGTTGGTGCTCCCAAGGTACCGTTTTTGTTAGACAATATGAAGGTAAACCAGCTCGCCCTGTTCGCAATCACGATGAATTGGCTGGAATTTTTTCTACAGCTAACAAACAGTAAAAACCTCGATATACATTATAACTATTATAGCAAAACTTCAAAATTATTTGTTTTTTGTTTCTTCAACTTTGTTCATTATCATTGTTTATTTTTAAAAAATTATATAATTTATTTAAAAGAGATTAAAAGTAATGTTGCCCAAAATAACATAATTTCCTTTGTTTATTATTTTTGATTATTTTTATTATGTTGTATACTATTTGACATAAAAGTCGGGCATTATTTTAAACTGATTAGAATTAACGTTGCTGAGTATAACATAATTTCCTCTCTTTATTGTTTTTGTTTATTTTTGTAAGTTGTATAATATTTTATATAAAAGACGAGCAGTATTTAAAAGTGATTAGAATTAACGTTGCCGTATGTAACATAATTTCTTCTGTTTATTATTTTTGTTTATTTTTGTTAAGTTGTACAATATTTTACATAAAAGTCCGGCAGTATTTAAAAGTGATTAGAAGTAATTTTGCTGAATATAACATAATTTCCATAGTTAATTATTTTTGTTTATTTTTGTTAAGTTGTATAATATTTTACATAAAAATCTGTCTGTATTTAAAAGTGATTAGTAGACACGATGCTGATTATAACATAATTTCGTTTGTTTATTATTTTTGTTTATTGTTGTTAAGATATATATTTTATTTAAAAATCTGGCACTATTTAAAAGTGATTATAAGTCACGTTGCTAAAAATAACGTAATTGTCGTTGTTTATAATTATTGTTTATGTTTGTTAAACTGTAAATTTAACATAAGAGTCTGTCAGTATTTAAAAGAGATTAGAGGTAACGTTGCTCAAAATAACAAAATTTCTAGTGTAGCATTGCAATTTTCGAGTCCTTATTCCAAAACTCACAATGGTTCCGTATGTATAAATATAGCCCGAAGGTGTATTACTGTTCTTAGTAGTCATAAACAATGTAAATTTTCTTGCGAGCAATTCTATTCTAAAGCACTTCTATACTTGGTTATACAGAGCCGAGCAAGACTTCTGTGTGGTGGTTTTAAAATAAACTTCAACCATGATATTTTACTAATAGATAATAGTTTTAACGGGCGATAGTCATATGATTAATAATTATGAGTTAGAAACATTATGTATAAACTGCCACACAATAAAAGAACCCGAGCAATGTGGAACCGTTTTAACGCAGGCTTACAATTTTAAAGTACTAAATTTTAACATAAGAAGCTTAAATAAGAACTTTAATAATTTTCAAACTACCTTAAAGAGATTTGACACAATTTTTGATATAATTATTTTAACTGAGTGCTGGCTTAATCACACCTCAATCATTCCTAAAATAGAGTTTTACACTGCCTGTTATACAAAAACGATAGTTAACCAAAATAGCGGTGTTATAGTTTACATTAAGGATACATGAAATGCTTCGGTTTTGGAACCAGACCTTAAGGATGCCAACTGCTTGCAAATACAAATTTCAAATTTAATTACCATACTTGCAATATATCGTCCCCCCTCTTTTAAAAATACAAACAATTTCTTGTGTTCTCTTTCATCATCATCATTACAGCCCTTCACAAGTCCACTGCTGAACATAGGCCTCCCCCAAAGAATGCCACAAAGCACGGTCCTGAGCCACCTGCATCCATCGACTTCCTGCATGTCTTACCAGGTCGTCACTCCATCTCGTGGGGGGACGCCCTACACTTCGCCTACCGGTACGAGGCTGCCACTCGAGAACCTTTCTTCCCCATCGGTTGTCGGTTCTTCGAGCTATATGGCCGGCCCACTGCCACTTCAGCTTACTAATCCGTTGGGCTATGTCGGTTACTCTGGTTCTACTGCGGATATCCTCATTCCTAAGTTTATCACGCAGAGAAACTCCGAGCATAGCCCTCTCCATAGCTCGCTGAGCGACCTTGAGCTTCCTCATACGGCCAGCAGTGAAGGACCACGTCTCAGTTCCATAAGTCATTACTGGCAACACGCACTGGTTGTACAATTTCGTTTTCAGGTTTTGAGGTATGTCTGACGAGAAGATTTGTCGTAGCTTCCCGAACGCTGCCCAGCCGAGTTGAATCCGTCGATTGACCTCTCGGTCGAAGTTGGACTTACCTAGTCGGACTATTTGTCCCAGGTAAACATACTCGTCAACAACTTCGAGCTTAGTGTTCCCAACAACTACCGGCATAGGTGTGACATGGACATTAAACATGATCTTTGTTTTGTCCATGTTCATCTTAAGACCTATCCGTTGGGAAACACTATCGAGGTCATTGAGCATAGTGCTTAGGTCCTCCAGCGATTCTGCCATAAGGACTATATCGTCGGCAAATCGAAGGTGAGTGATGTACTCGCCATTGATGTTGATACCGTATCCTTTCCAGTCCAGAAGCTTGAAAACGTCTTCCAATGCAGCGGTGAAGAGTTTCGGGGATATGACGTCACCCTGTCTTACACCTCTCTGCAATTGGATAGGTTTCGTACTCTGGTTCTGTACTCGGATAGCCATCGTAGCCCTACTGTACAAGCACTTCAACACTTCGATATACCGACAGTCAACTTGGCACCGCTGAAGGGACTGCAGCACCGCCCAAATTTCGACGGAATCAAAGGCTTTCTCATAGTCCACATACGCCAGACATAGTGGCAAATTGTACTCTTCGGACTTCTGTACAATTTGCCGAAGGGTATGTATGTGGTCTATGGTGCTAAAGCCCTTTCGGAAACCGGCTTGTTCGGGAGGCTGGAAGTCGTCAAGTCTGCGCGCGAGACGATTCGTAATGACTCTCGAAAACAGCACGTAGACGCGGCTCAGAAGGGAAATCGGTCTGTAGTTCTTCAAGAGGGCGTTGTCACCTTTCTTGAAGAACAAGATCACCGCACTTCTGCTCCACGCCTCCGGTGTAATGCCACCATGGAGGACGGAATTAAAGAGCTTCTGAAGGACTTCAAGTACCGGTCTTCCACCCGCTTTCAGAAGCTCCGCTGTAATTCCATCCTCGCCTGGGGCCTTACCGTTTTTAAGGTGCTGGAGAGCCATTCTAATCTCGCTCAGACTGACGTCCGGGATATCTTCGGAATAGTGTCGGATGAGACTCGCTCTTGGATCGTTACTCACACTTGCGTGTGGCTCCAACGATGACGTGTACAGCTGCCCATAGAACCTCTCAATCTCACTCAAAATCTCAGGTGTCCCGGAAACGATGCTGCCACATTCTGTCTTCAGCTTTGACAGTTGGCTCTTTCTGGCAGACAGATCTCTGGCAAAGACTTTGGAGCCTTGGTTCCGCTCGATCGCTTCTTCAATACGAGCTGTATTGAAGTTGCGTAAGTCCCGCCGCATGCACTTGGAGATCTGTCTGTTCAGATGCCTGTATGCTGTCAAGTCTGTTGAAGAATGTAGCTTCATCTCCCGTCTAACAGCCATGAGATTAAGAGTGTGATCGGAGAGTTTTTGTGTTCTTCTGCGGCGGGTCTTGCAGAACTTAGCTCCGACCGCATGGACAGTTTCCACGAGCTTGTCATTCATATCGTCCACTTCATTGCAGTCTTCTAGGCACTGAAAACGGTTTTGTAACTCGAGCTGAAAGGTCTCGGGACTCTGGAACAGAGCACGAGGGGGACGGAGCGTTGACTTCATTAGACGAGACCTCTCCAACTTAACGTTTAGGTTCAGTGTGCCTCTAACCATTCGGTGATCGCTACCAGTTTTCACCCTCGCGATCACGGAGACATCACTGAACAGTTGTCGTCTGGTCGTCATAATGAAGTCAATCTCATTTTTTGTCGAACCGTCGGGGCTCGACCAGGTCCACTTCCTGTGGGGCCGCTTCTGGAAGAAAGAGTTCATCATAAAGAGTCCCTCTTTCTCCATGAAGTCGGCCAGCTGCTGGCCCCTTGGGTTCCGTTGCCCTATTCCAAATTTCCCTACTTTCAGCTCACCGTTCTCTCTTGTGCCTAGTTTTGCATTGAAGTCTCCCATTAACACCGTATATTGGGTTTTGGAGGAATGCATGGCTCTAGAGATATCCTCATACATTTCCTCCACCTCCCCATCGGGGTGTGCCGAGGTTGGTGCGTAAACCTGTATGACCTTCAGCGAATACCGTTTGGTGATTCTGAGTATAAGGTACGCAACCCTCGTCGACACACTCCCGATCTTTACAACGTTGTTAACGAGAGACTTGTGGACGATAAATCCGACACCTCCTTGGGACAGATGGTCGCCCTCCCGGTGATAGAGCAAGTTGCCGGATTCGAGGATTACCGTGTCCTCCCCCTCTCTTCGGACTTCGGATAATCCTATAATATGCCAGCGCAACTTGTCTATCTCTTCTTCCAGCTCCACGATCTTCTCGTCAGTCCTCAGAGTGCGTGCGTTGTACGTTGCCAGGTCGAGTCGTCTAAGGTGGCAACCGAACCTCCACCGGAGATTCTTAGCACCCCCTGCCACGCCGTTACCATGGTCGCCACCGTAGCCAGGAATAGCGGGGCCGCCGGGGACTGGGGGCCGTCTCTTAGTAACTTTATTCATTTGGGGGGTATTTGCCATAGTTGCCACGCTTGGCGAGCGGGTTGGCAACCGCAGTTTTTTTTTTTTATTGTCTGGCTATTATCAGGAAGATGCTGCTGCCCATCTCCTGTCTGTTTCCCTTTGTCGCCTTTTACGACACCCACGGGAGGTATGGGGTGGGGTGTGTGTTCTCTTTACTCAATATTAAATACACATACAAACTCTAATACTAATCTTGTAGTGGCCGGTGACTTAAATATAGACTTGTTATCCGCATCAAGTAATCAAGATTTAGAATACTTGTGATTAACAGCAGAACATGGTCTTTTTCCTGCTATAACAAAGCCAACAAGAGCGGAAGCATGTATTGACCATGTCTTTGTAAATAAAACTGAGGGTGCTATTGGTGTAGTCTGTTGTAGTGACATAACTGATCATGATATTACAATATTAGGTCTATCATTAACTTTGCATAACTAAATGATACTAAATCGCGTTAGGCTTAAACACGACATACATGCGATCAGAAAAGAGCTCAATAAAATTGACTGGTCCGAATCATTTGACTCTCATGACCTTAACAAAACAGTTAATACTTTTTGTCTTCGCGTATTTCAAACAATTAGCAAGTACACAAGTAAAGTAACATTAAAACGTAAAGAACATAATATGAAACCTTGGATCACTTCCGGATTAATCCGCTGTATGAGACACAGAGACCGTTTGCACATGCAAACGCGAGAAAATCCACATGACACACTCAAACGAATTATATATACTCGCTATCGTAATTTTTGTAATGATTTGTTACGTAAACTCAAAATAGAATACCAAAACAAAACCTTATCTAGTAATTTAAATAATCCAAAAAAATTATGGAGATCAATAAAGGACATTTGCCATTTTTCTGCAAATAAATATGAACCTCACGATTTACTAAAGATTGAAGGGACCACAGACGCTAAGCACTCCTTGGACAAGTGCAATAGCTACTTCTCAACGGTGGGACAAACTCTAGCAAATAGTATTCTACGCGAATTACAAACTGAGGAAAAAAATCTAGCGACAAAAATTTATCCAAAGAATCTTATAACAAACTCACTCTTTATGCACCCTACAGATGAATATGAGTTACATTCCCTTATTCTATCACTGCAAAATGATAAAGCCCCGGGTATTGATGGCCTAAGTAATCCTCTTTTAAAAGAAATTAAAGACATAATCATCCCTCCTCTTACTGCCATATTCAATCTAAGTCTGTCGACTGGTACTCGTATTTTTCCAGAAAACTGGAAGCAGGCATGCATTAAACCTATTTATAAAAATGGGCCTTAGGACACCCTGCAAAACTACCGTCCTATTTCTTTGCTGACAACATTCTCCAAATTACTTGAGAAGGTGGTTAACAAAAGACTAACAAAGTCCATTGAATCGAATAATTTAATATCACCGAGGCAATTTGGCTTTAGAAGTGGAAAGTCAACAGATGATGCTGTCAACTTGTTAACATCTACAGTAGCCTCCCATTTGGATGCTCATAAAACCAGTATTGCTGTATTTTTGGACCTGTCGAAGGCTTTTGATACAGTCTCGATTCCAATACTCTTAGCGAAGCTGGAATCTCAATTTGGCGTAAGAGGCGTAGCAATTGATTGGTTTCGTAGCTACCTGACGGATAGAAAACAATGCGTTAGAGTCGGTGGCTTCGTCAGTGGTCAGGAAACAATCAATTTTGGAGTACCACAAGGCAGCATCCTTGGACCTACGATTTTTATTATGTATATAAACGACATATTCGCTAATGTCGAAAGCGAAATAATTTGTTACGCAGACGATACAGTTTTAATATATGAAGGATCCACCTGGCCAGAGGTTTTTGGGTAGGCTGAAGTGGGTATGAGACGAATATGTGCGTGGCTGCGGAATAATCTTCTCACGCTGAACTCATTTAAAACTAACTACATTTGTTTTCACAAAACAGCACTTTCTGCACCTAGCCCAATACTCCAATTAAAACTGCACACCTGTGAACATGG
Organism: Parnassius mnemosyne; assembly: GCA_963668995.1. Taxonomy (NCBI): domain Eukaryota; kingdom Metazoa; phylum Arthropoda; class Insecta; order Lepidoptera; family Papilionidae; genus Parnassius; species Parnassius mnemosyne. The sequence continues at coordinate 50,439,326 of CAVLGL010000002.1, forward strand.
CCGGAAATATTGTAGCTGTGTGGTGTTGACTAAGACTGACGTGGCAAAATACTTAGGTATCTTGATTGATCAAAATTTAAACTTCAAAGATCACATAAGATCTCTTTCAGGACGAGTGAGAAAAACTATTAACATCATGAAACTGCTCCGACACTCAGCATCTATAGAAATTCTCCGGTCTGTATATTTTGCCCTATGTCAGTCCTTGATCACTTATTGCTTAACATCCTGGGGTAGTGCCGCAAAAACACATATTATACAACTAGAAAGAGCCCAACGATCAGTTCTTAAAACTATGCTAAAGAAACCCTTTAGATATCCAACAGATAGATTGCATCAGGAAAGTAAAGTCCTTACTGTGCGTCAATTATACATTTTAAAATTAGCTCTCAAAGTCCATCAATCTGTAATTACATGCAAAGACTACAAAAAATTACTCAAACGAAGAGTATTCAAGGTCTCCTTACCCAAAACCAATTTGTATTTTGCCAGACGTTTCAGTCCCTACATAGATTTGGTAATTTACAATAAAGTAGTCAGCGCTTGCGATATAAAACATTGCTCTGTAAAAGAAGCTAAAACAAAAATTGTTTCCTGGCTCGCTTCTTTAAATTATGACTCGACCGAAAAAATATTCTTACACCTAGCATAAAGGCAACTACCATTTTTATTAAGAAATGCAACGTTTTACTCTATCTCTTATTATACTTTGTTCATTTTATACTAGTTTTTAAAATTTTAATTTTGTGATTAAGTAAACTAAGCGAAAACTAAACATATATAGTCAATGCTAAATAGGTACCCACGATACAGGATTACCTAGTGTGGGTACCAACGGATACTTCAATGAGTTGTAGTTGTTTTCTGTAAAATAAACATTTTTCATTTTTCATTTTCATTTTCATGCTGATAACCGTGTGATTAATGCGATGGGTTTTTTAAAGTACTTATCATTAATCATACAAAGAGCCCTAAACACCATAAAGAACTGGTGCAGGGATAACAGTTTATCAATTAATGCTGACAAAACTGTTATAATACCCTTAACCAAAAGGAGACAGTTGGACAAATTAGTCACACCAAAACTTAATGGTAAAGAAGTAACATTCTCTACTGAAGTTAAGTACTTGGGTGTAACAATCGACCAAAAAATAACGTGGAACTCTCGCTTGCTCACGCTAAAATTGCTTTCGGTATGTGCAGTCGCATGGCCAGGAACAACTTGGGCTTACGTCCCAGTACGATCCTATGGCTGAACAGCAGCATAGTGATTCTTACCTACGCCTCAACTATCTGGTGTAATAAGGCCAACCAAAATAAGACTGCGGACGGACTAAATAGTATAGAAAGGACTGCCTGCGTTATGGTAACTGGAGCGATGCGATCATCGCCTGGAGCGGCTCTTAATGCAATTCTGGGCTTAACGCCCCTTGATCTTTATTTAGACAAGGTGTCGAGGACTAGTATAGGATAAACGCTCAGGGCTCAGCTTTTATTAATTAACCTAAATTAACCTACCGAGAGATGGCGGTAAAACCATATCAATTATGCTGAACGTATATCAAGAAATTCTCAGTAGCAGCCCGAAGTCAAAAAGTTGGCGGCGTCCTATCCCCATGCCTCGGAAAATACGTAAAGCCGACGGTCCCGCGCCTGATTTCTCTCCGATCGTGTTGAATAACCCTCCCATCAAACTATGAGAACGAGGGAATAGAGAGTGCACCTGTGCTTGCGCATACATTTGGGCACTATAATCCTGTCCTGCGTCTATGGCTAGTCTCCAAATTGTCAGTATATAACTGACAATTTAATAATACCTTAAAAACACAAAATAAAATGAAGCGTTTTAATAATCATCAACATTTATAAATATATTTCGCAAAACCTCCATAGCGGGGGAAGCTTATGCCCAGATATGGACATTTACGAGCTGGTGATGAATAAAAGGAAAAAACATATTATTATATATTCGTTACAAAGTTCAAAGGCGACGGTTGCTCACATATACTTAAATGCATTTTATACAAATTCAATTAAGCGAAATGAGCAGTAGCTGGAACTTTTTAATCTCTCTATGAACGCTGTTATATTGCTTGAAACGAATCGCCGTGTGTTACCGCTTGACATGTATAAATTACCCTCAAATTTAATTTCAGAAATTTCTTGCTAAGTTTAAAACGATATCAAAAAAATCATAAAAATGAAAAATAATAAAGATACCTGCGGAGTTTCATCTTTCGTTGGACAAAGGAATCTCATTTTATGAAGGTAATAGATTAAAAAAACATATTGACGTTTGACAAATGAAGTTTAAATAGCTACATCGAAAATAAAGTTTTCATTATTAATTTTTTCAATATTTTGAATATACACTCTCATTCCGTCATAACAGCATATCAAAGGTTCACTGCTGAACACAGTGTGGGCACATGAGTAAAGAAACCGACCAGAGGGGAAGCTACATACAAACGCCTCGCTTCGGGTACAGCCACACATAGCGCAGCGATGTGTGCGTGAGCTCTCACCGACAGGTTCACCGATGCTCCGTCAGGGTACAAACCGGTTTGCGCCGGCTCAGTCAGAGTGTGAATGAAAGGGCTGTTAGTCACGCGCATTGTAATAAATAGACGAATAATATTTCGTGATTTTATAGATCAATAAATCTATAATTTTTTTTACAATTAGAGTTAAGTTTAGAGATTGTGTACTATAAAATAATACATTATAGATTTATAAGTATATATTTATATTAGATAATTAGTGTTCGTATAAACTAATACCTAAGTTGTACAGTATATATGAAAAATCCGAGAGAAAATAATACAATAGCCAGACAGTGGTGCAGTTAGTGTTAGTGGTAGCAGTGCTGGTAATGGTGATGATGGTGGATGGTGGTGCTGTACGTGCTGGTTATGGTTTCGGTAATTGTGGTGGTGCTGGTAGTATCATTGGTAGTGGTGGTGGACAGAGGCACTACCACCACGATCAGCATCACCACCACAGCCCCTACTACCGCCACCATCATCCTCGTAGTAACATTGGTGGTATGTAATGTGAAACTAAGCATTAAAATAAGCAAAATATACAATTTATGCAGTTTTTAATTACAAATAACAGACATGTTATTATATTAACTTAAGTTATAATGAATACATATGTTAATTTATACAATAACATAATAACACATTTTTATTTTTTCCTTAAAATTTTCACATGCATTAGGTGATAACCCTATCAGAATAGGTATAGATTTTCGACGTTGTTAGAAAGCTTCCCCTCTGGCCTTCTTTACTCTGTGGTGTGGATGATGCTGACACAGCACACGCAGGCGTCACCCGTGTCAATGTATGTGTAATTCTAGCGAAATACGGTAACGACCGACGCCGGCGGGACGGCAGCCTGTAAGCGAAAGCGAGTAACACTGTCCCTTTGGAGTTTACTAAGCGATCACGCGTCTCGGGTTCGATAAAATAAATCTACTTTAACCAGTTATGTGAACAATCCAATCATTTTCCCCTCTACACATGCCTTTATGACACACCTGTACTCCAGTAACACAACAACAGGTATCCTCCACAGAATGCATGATTTTCATTATTGCTTGGCAGGCGTGTTGGCAACCGCAATTTTTTATTATTTTCAGTAGTTATCAGGAAGATGCTGAGGCCCGTCACCTGTTTTCTTTCCCTCGTTGCTTCTTACGACACCCACGTGTTAACATAGCATAAAGCCACAACAAGCGTTGGCTGTAAAATATCGGAGGGCATCGGGTCTTCTGACTTTGCCCTGTGACGCCATTTACGATAACCATGGGACAAAATCCGACCGTATAGTGGTGACGTAAGAGAATCCATTATAGCATATCATACCGTGGGTGACGTAAGAGGCGACAGACGAATACTGAAGCAGGAGATGGGCAACATCTTCTTTATACCACTGCAAAAAATAAAAAAGCGCGGTTGCCAACTCGCTTGTTAACTATTGGAAATATGAGGCTGTGGGGAAATCTATGAGGGAGGCCTACGTTCAGCCGTGCTGTGATGAATGAATCAATGACGTCACTGGAATGTTTATTGCGACTTACAAAAAACTTCCAATTAGATAATGTGAATGATGTGTTAATTACAGTGTTTCAAATTCATCATTTTCATATATTTTTTTTAATACATTATATATCCATTAATAATGTAATCCCTATTTTTAATACCATCCATTAATCATCTAATCCTCAACAATTGCACTGGTTTTATTCTCCTCTACACCGCAAATACTCTGTGCTCCAACAAAGGCCGAGCAATCAAAAAAAAAATCACTTACGATCTAACGACTGCGGCGTGATTAGTTTTCAATCAGCGGTATCCGAGGGCAACAGACGTAGGCTTTGTAACTCAATAATATTGATTTCAGAAGGGACATTTAATTCAGCTAAGCGTCTTTAAGCTTTTTGCAGGGGGTAATAGAAAAACGATGAAATCATTTTATGTATACCCCAAAGCGTAGCAATAATATAATAAGTGTACTCGTATTAAAAAAATCATCGTGTCATTTTAAAAAATAGTGCCCGTCGAGACATATATTTGAGGATGAACGTACGTCCATCCTCAAAGATATGTCCACTACTGCTGCCATTGTGATGATACCAGTGTGACGTAATAATTTTATATCTAAGTACAAGTATTACTAGAAACTAGTTCGCGTTACGTAATAACTTTTTTTATTGATCAAGTTATAGTTCGATGTGCAATAAAATGTAATCTCTCTATCTTTTATATTGTCAAAGTTTTTAATAAATAATGTCCTTATTTGCTAGAAATAGAAAAATAATTATAAGAATTTTATACGTGATAGAGCTATGCTGCAGCTATATTTCTGGTATAGTTTTAACACATTCGTGTCGTGTAGCACGAATGGGTCGGATCGACCGGGTAAGGACCACGCTCTCACAGAATACCAGCGTAAAATAGCAGCTTTTTGTTGCTGTGTTTCGTATGGTGAGTGTAGAGAACCGGAGACCCTTTTTACTGGAAACGAGGCATTCCATCTTAGTCCTCACGGATGACAACGCATCTGCATTTTGATTCGTAAACGAGGATAAATGTAGATGTCTATGGGCAACAGCATCTACTTACCATAAGGTGGACTGTGTGCTCGTTTGTCACCCTTATCCTATAAAAAAATTATAAGAAAATTATTTCGAAGACATGTTTTGAATTCCGCCAGCTTGCATATCGTGGCGGACTACTATTATCTATTATAATCTTCTCCGAAATTAGAGGAGGCCTGTGCCTAGTAATGGGACGTATATAGGCTGTATATATATGTCCATAATCTTACTTTACTTTTTATGTACAAGAAATACCATATAGCCTTAAGTGTCAAGATATATTTTTCAGTTTTGCCTTATAAGCATGAATTTAAACCTTATTTATCACAACGAAATTTTCATGGATTAAAACAAATTTTACGGATTTTAACTTTTTTTATTTCCGAAATTTCGGGAACTTTACAGTACCCTTGGTCACGATAGTGACTGAAGTAGTTGACGTCCTAATGTCATAGTTAAAGAAAGCTACCTTCAACATTTAACCTACCTTCGTTAACTTCGTTAAAATACGCGTAAATATAAGAAATGATTAAACATTTGTATCTTCCTTGCTGACGTCAGTCATCGTCTACAATAAAAAGAGTGGAAAGTTCACAGTGCAATATATTATTGTCATAGTGATCGAATGCTGGAACAAACTAGTAGATTATTAATCTTCTAAAGGATAGGATGCTACCAGCTGTAAATTAACAATAGACTTCGTAAGTGCATCACTTGCAATTATTAGCTGATAGAATGTTAAAGAAAGAAAGCATTCTTTTAATTTTATTTCATTCATTACATATACGAGTAATTCATCTCCCACAAATTGCCTCATATATTTGCCATAGTTGTTGAGAGTGTTAAATGCCCACTTATTTAAACTAGTGCCCGCCTACTGGTCTAAATTCGACATTAATTCAGTAAATTTTTAAGTGTGTTTACTGCATTTCACTTTCAACTGCACATTAATAAACAAAACAAAGGTATTTAATATAAATGTAATATAACTTTTTTTGCCTTGATACATTCAAAAGACCGCTAAAAAAGGAATTCACACACTATTTGTGTGTGAATTCAAACGTTCCTTTTGTTGAATAAGGGTTATTATACTACTAAAGACATAATTAATAATAAATGTTACAAATTTTTTTCATATTTAACTGTACAAAATATACATAATATTGTAAATTAATATGTAAAAAAACCTCCCGCTGGGTTTCTTGCTGGTTCTTTACAGCACAGATATTATGATTTCTTATATTTACGCGAACACTACACATTGAATAAAACTATTTTTACGGATTTTATCGCGTTTAATTAACTTATTTTATATTCCCAACGTTTCGGTTGCTTTCCAGCAACCGTGGTCACGGGGGACTGAGGTGATTGACATCCCGATGTCAGAGTTAAAGCGGAGTACCTTCAGCTTTTTTAATTAATAATTTTGGTCCGATCTACGCAGAATGAAGTAACTGTGTCTTGAAGTCTTACAGTGGTATGCTTGGGTTTAGTTTTAATTTTATGAATTACAGGATCCCAAGCAGGTGGTAGTACCCAGCCTCCCTCTCTATTGAAATTAGGAAGTTTTTTAATTTCAATTGCCTCACGTATCATCCTTGGCAGGAATCGATGTGCTTTCGCGAGAATTTGTGGTTTATCAAATCTAATGTAATGGCGGGGGCAGTCTAGGATATGACCACAAACTGCAGACTTCCCGGAACGTTGGTGCTTCACGTCAGCTATGCGTTCTTTTACGCGGGTTTATATAGATCGTTTTGTTTGCCCTACATATGAGAGACCACACTCACAATCAAGCTTGTACACTCCTGCATCTTGTAGAGGAATATTGCACTTGACGGATGGTAAGAACTGACTAATCTTTTTCGGCTGCTTGAAGAATGTTCTAATAGAAGCTCGCTTCAAGATGTAGCCAATCTTGTCTGTGACACATCTGACATATGGTAGTACAGCAGGCACAGGCTCGACTGTGGCCGGCTTCACTCGGTCACTGTGACGTAGGCGCGGAACCCGAAGCTTGTTGTCGCGCAGAACCTGCTTGACGTGCTGAAGCTCGGCGGCCAGGTGTTTGCTGTCACAGATCCCTCGTGCTCTCTGTAACAAAGATTTGCCCACGGTAGCTAACTGTGAAGGGTGATAGTGGAATTCACCGTTTAAATATTGGTTTGTATGGGACTTTTTTCTATACACAGTGTGACCTATGGTATTATTAGGATTTCTAATGACTAACACATCTAGGAAAGCTAAAGAATTATTTGCCTCTAACTCCATAGTAAATTGAATTTTAGAGGTTATGGAATTAAGATGTTCTAAAAATTCAGTTACCTTGTCTGATGGTAAAATTGTGAAAGTATCGTCTACGTACCGCTTGTAGAAACTTGGAGTTACTGGTGCAGTAAGCAGGGCTTTCTCCTCAAAGTCCTGCATGAAAATATCGGCAACAATGGGAGATACTGGTGAGCCCATCGTAACACCATCTACTTGCTTGTAAAACTGTTCCTTCCACAATAGATAGCCAGATGTAAGGCAATGTCTGAATAATACTGCATATTCTGCTGGCATGTTGTTTTCCTCTAGTTTCCTAGTTACAATTGAGATGCAGTCTTCAACAGATAGGCATGTAAATAGAGACTGAACATCAAAATTGACCATAGTTTCATTGTCAGTAAGACATAGGTCTTTTATCTCACTGACAAAATGGTATGAATCCTTCGTGTGTGCTCTTGTATGTCCTCTGAGTGGTGATAGTACTTTTGCTAGGTGTTGAGCCAATTTGTAAGTTGGCGAATCGATCTGACTCACTATTGGACGTAATGGAGCGTTCAGTTTGTGTATTTTTGGTAACCCATACAACTTCGGTGGTTTCGCACACGCAGGTATTATTGAATTAACATCTAGATTCAATTTCTCGGAGTATTTCTTTTTGAGATCGCTAGTTGTTTTAAGCGTATTAGTTGTAGGGTCTGTTTTGACCTTAACGTACGTACCTTCATCCGATATAAATATATATATAAAAACCCGCGTAAAAAAAAAACATAGTTGACGTGAAGCACCAACGTTCCGGGAAGTCTGCAGTTTGTGATCATATCCTAGGCGCCCCCCGCCATTACATTAGATTTGATAAACCACAAATTCTCGCTAAAGAACATCGATTCCTGCCAAGGATGATACGTGAGGCTATTGAAATTAAAAAAAACATCCTAATTTCAATAGAGAGGGAGGCTGGGTACTACCACCTGCTTGGGATCCTGTAATTCATAAAATTAAAACTAAGCCCAAGCATACCACTGTAAGACTTCAAGACACAGTTAGTTCATTCTGCGTAGATCGGACCAAAATTATTAATTAAAAAAACTTAAGGTACTCCGCTTTAACTCTGACCTCGGGACGTCAATCACCTCAGTCCCCCGTGACCACGGTTGCTGGAAAGCAACCGAAACGTCGGGAATATAAAATAAGTTAATTAAACGCGATAAAATCCGTAAAAATAGTTTTATTCAAAGCACAGATATTTGTTTCTGAATCAATGGTATCAGCATAAATAACTTTTAATAGGTATTCTTATAATCTATAAAAAATATTCTATAACGTAACGTAATTTATATTTAAGTTACCTAATCAAAGACCATTTATTTAATAAAAAAAAGTTTAATCAAAAAATTATTCAAGTATTTTTGGATAAAATATAGCCCATATCGTTTAAGTATAGACTAGGGGCCATATCTTTCTTTAAATATTACAATACTAGCGATTCGCTCCAGTTTCGCTTGGATAGTATCTCTCTATGAATGTGGCGTTATTTAGATTTAAAGTAATCAAAGACAATTTTTTTCACCAATTTTTCAATAAAAAAAGTCAAACTTTAGGGATAAAATATAGCCAAGATCCATTTGGGATTGCTCTCTGTCTGTTCCTAAAGTTTCATAACAATTGGTTCAGCTATTCCCAAAAATAGTCCGAACACACATTCAGACAAATTTAAAAATAAAATGGTTATTCATGAGCATGCAAGTAACCCTCTCGGCTGATACGGCAATTATATCTGTCGGAACGTCTATAAAATACCCGCTTGGATCGAGGTAGAATGGAGGGTATATCGAGAAACTCCCTCTTGTGTCTATAGTATAAAGTTCACTGTAGGTGCCGTGCGCGAGATTCCGCTTCAGTCATTCAACGAGTGTGGTCATTCGACTAGTGCTAAGATAGTGTCGTGGTTCTGTTCGTTGTTGTAATTCTTCTAGTGCAGGCAAGGAGGATTGGTGTTGCTGAGAGGCTGCCCTGTGTTACATTGAGATAAGTAGTGTTGCTGTTGGTTTGCATATTTTGGTGTTATCATGTAATTACGTACCTCACGTTACACTGGTGTGTGATTGTGGCAGAGACGTGTTACGGTGTGGTCGAACTGTAATTTCACTATACTGAATGTATAGTGTGTTACGTTGTCTTATTACTGATAATGATTAAACTGCGTAAGCAAGAGAGCAAGTTGAACATCCGCTCTCACACTTTTATTATTTTTAACAGTTAACGCTATCCTGATGTATTTCCAAGATCACAAGTGGAATATTCTGTTGAATAATTCTCCGACATCAGAAGTGGGATCTCCTGTTGTCGTTTCCGATATCAGAAGTGGGATAAAGTCCCTGTTACTGTCCGCCTATAAACTTTGAATAGTGTGAGGGTTATTTACGTTGGTGAAATACTATGATACGCCTCGCGTTTTTTTTTTGTGTTTAATTTCTTAAATAAAGTTTGTTGTCGTATTTACGACACTGACGAATCATTAAAGTGTAGAATAAAAGTTTAAAGTGAAATGTTTTAAGACAAAAGTTAAATCTTTTTGGTCGATTTATAATAAAAAGTACCCGCAGGTACATTCATTGTTTCTTAACGTACCCAAATATGATAAGAAATGTCGAAAGAAATGTTGGAGGTATTCTAAATGAGTTATAGTTTGCATTCAGTGGATATTTAACTTGCTCAAATTATGTTATAATTTGATATTTCATACGAGGTGTGATTTACATGGGCTAGTTTTAAAGTTCAAAATGTTTAAACGATGTACCGAAAAAAATGTTTAACTTTAACGTGCTATTAATTAAAAACTCTAAGTAGTATTTTTGTGTTCTAATGTGTTGATAAGTGTTTCAGTTTACTCCGAGTATTACGTAGTCGACAAAATTGGGATTTGATGTTGAGGGTTAAGTGAAACGCGTGGTGCTGTGGCGCTCGCTCTTGAGTGGAAATATGCTGTCGGCTTATGACGCCGCGGACACATTATTTGTCACTGCTACCGATCACCATTTGATACACGAGTTAGTTACGAAAAATACCAGAAGACCAAAGTATAATTGATGAAAGTTAAGTAGAGCAAATTAGTTCTGACATTGAAGAGAGTATTTAAGTTTACATGAGGATCGGACCATACCAGAGGTTGTCGTGTAGCCGCAGCTCATTATTTGATGTCCTGGAAAGGCGAATGGTGTCCCGAGAGTAGTGCTGCCATTGTTTGAAAAAAAGTTTATTACTGAATCTTTTTAATGTTTTCTTTTGTGTTACAGTAGCACGTGTGATGTGACTACATGTGCGTGAGTTTGAGGTGAGTGTGTGTGCCTCGCTGGTCGGAACGGACTGCCAGGTCCAGCTATTACATGGCCTGGTTTCGACAGACGCGTATACGCAGGCGCCGTCCCGGCCGTGCCTCGGAAGTCGTGTGCGCAGAAGGGTTATATTCTGTATGCGCGGAAGTCGTGTTCTCTGAACATGCATCAAGCTCCGTCCTGGCAGGCACTGTCCTGGTTCACGTTTTTTTTTTTCGTGGTTAACGTAGGATCTCGTAAGTTCAAGTACGAGTATGTGTGAGATACTTCGTATGGAGATGTATGCTTCTGAAAGCGAAGTGCTTTATTATAGTTCAAGGTATGAGAGCGTATTTCTGTTTGAGGGCCTTGTATGTGTGATGGATGAGAGAATAGGCAACTGTGTATGTTGTCCTGATAATTAACAACTTGTTTTTAACGCAGATCACGATGACTGCAACCTCGACGATGCCTGTGAACCCTCAGGTGCTCCTGCTGTTCCCGTTGACGCTTTGGAGTGCGTGGTACGGTGCAGCGTCTCGCTGGCGCTGGTGAGATGCGACGGCTTGCTGTGCTGGCGCTTGCCTCATGACAGCTACCTATGGCGTGTGCTGTGTTCTTTTAGCCACTTGAGCTTGCCTCATGGCAGCTAATTATGGTGTGAGCTGTTGTTTTAGTAGCCACTTCCGCTAGCCTTATGCCTGCCGCAGCGGCAAGCAGTGAGCGATGTGTTTACGTCTGTTATGTGAGCAATCTCAGCGGTGTGCTGATGAATACTGGTGAGTCGTACCCATTTTGTTATGATTCTGGGCCGAATGCCCTCTCATCAAAGATGGTGCTGAGGCAAAAGTTTAAATACTATCGTAAATTCAACCGGAAGCGGTCATGTAAGTGTGCAAAGTACCCCACAAATACCCCCATGATCATGTGAGGAAGATCTCCGATCACCAAGTTCCTCGAGAGTTAGATGTCATAGTTGATGACAGTGGTAGTGAGACCAAATTTGATTAAGAATGCTTGTATACTCATACTCAAAACTTTAGACCGCACCTCATGAGTAACATGTGGCGATGGGTCTGTAGGAAATCGTTGGTGCGATTTCTGTCTGTGTTGGTGCATATTTGGCGGCAGATATGTAGGGAATCGTTGGTGCGATTCTGGCATATGTGGCGGCAGATGTGATGTAGCATATTTGGCGGTGGATATGTGGAGAATCGTTGGTGCGATTCTGGCATATGTAACGGCAGATATGTAAAGAATCGTTGGTGCGATTCTGGCCTGTGTTGGTGCACAGAGCCCCTTGTGTATTGTAGCATATATGACGGCAGATATGTGGAGAATCGTTGGTGCGATTCTGGCATATGTGACGGCGGATATGTAGGGAATCGTTGGTGCGATTCTGGTCTGTGTTGGTGCACAGATTTCAATGAAAGTTTCAAGAGTTGAATATGCATTGCTTATGAATTATGGTAAAAGTAACAAAATTGTGAGAATTACTGTATTGGAACTTGTTGATCGGACCTTCCACGATAAATCATGTTGTGCAGGAAGCACTGTGTAAGAAGCCTTAATAACAAGGCATTGTCAATTATGACAGTTGACTTTTGTACGTAGACTTAGGAGAAGTAAAGTACAAATTGGAATCGACCTTGTTTCTATTGGCAGGATAGTCGAGCTAGATTTCCGATATATCGATATTACAGACAGATACCTACTTCAATTTTATTTCTATGTCTAGATCATAACGCTACTATCAAATCATTGGAATTGCCGTATAGAACGAAGCCTTAAAAACTTACACAATCATACTGTCTAGAAGTTTTCAAATAAAACTTTTTACTTGGATTTGGAGGATTGAAGCGATGTGAGGAGACGGTTAAAACTTCATCGTGAGATTATTTTGCTCCTTTGAGGTGGGGTTGCTCAGATGATGCACAATTGTTTTACAAATGTATTTCATCATCATCATCATTACAGCCCTTCACAAGTCCACTGCTGAACATAGGCCTCCCCCAAAGAATGCCACAAAGCACGGTCCTGAGCCACCTGCATCCATCGACTTTCTGCATGTCTTACCAGGTCGTCACTCCATCTCGCGGGGGGACGCCCTACACTTCGCCTACCGGTACGAGGCTGCCACTCGAGAACCTTTCTTCCCCATCGGTTGTCAGTTCTTCGAGCTATATGGCCGGCCCATTGCCACTTCAGCTTACTAATCCGTTGGGCTAAGTCGGTTACTCTGGTGCTAATGCGGATATCCTCATTCCTAAGTTTATCACGCAGAGAAACTCCGAGCATAGCCCTCTCCATAGCTCGCTGAGTGACCTTGAGCTTCCTCATCCGGCCAGCAGTGAAGGACCACGTTTCAGTTCCGTATGTCATCACTGGCAACACGCACTGGGTGTACAGTCTCGTTTTCAAGGTTTGAGGTATACCTGACGAGAAGATGTGCCGTAATTTCCCGAACGCTGCCCAACCGAGTTGAATCCCTCGATTGACCTCTCGGTCGAAGTTGGACTTACCTAGTCGGACTATTTGTCCCAGGTAAACATACTCGTCAACGACTTCGAGCTTAGTGTTCCCAACAACTACCGGCATAGGTGTGACATGGACATTAAACATGATCTTAGTTTTGTCCATGTTCATCTTAAGACCTATCCGTTGGGAAACACTATTGAGGTCATTGAGCACAGTGCTTAGGTCCTCCAGCGATTCTGCCATAAGGACTATATCGTCGGCAAATCGAAGGTGAGTGATGTACTCGCCATTGATGTTGATACCGTATCCTTTCCAGTCCAGAAGCTTGAAAACGTCTTCCAATGCCGCGGTGAAGAGTTTCGGGGATATGACGTCACCTTGTCTTACACCTCTCTGCAATTGGATAGGTTTCGTACTCTGGTTCTGTACTCGGATAGTCACCGTAGCCCTACTGTACAAGCACTTCAACACTTCGATATACCGACAGTCAACTTGGCACCGCTGAAGGGACTGCAGCACCGCCCAAATTTCGACGGAATCAAAGGCTTTCTCATAGTCCACATACGCCAGACATAGTGGCAAATTGTACTCTTCGGACTTCTGTACAATTTGCCTAAGGGTATGTATGTGGTCTATGGTGCTAAAGCTCTTTCTGAAACCGGCTTGTTCGGGAGGCTGGAAGTCGTCAAGTCTGCGCGCAAGACGATTCGTAATGACTCTCGAAAACAGCACGTAGACGCGACTCCGAAGGGAAATCGGTCTGTAGTTCTTCAAGAGAGCGTTGTTCACCTTTCTTGAAGAACAAGACCACCGCACTTCTGCTCCACGCCTCCGGTGTAATGCCACCATGGAGGACGGAATTAAAGAGCCTCTAAAGGACTTCAAGTACCGGTTTTCCATCCGCTTTCAGAAGCTCCGCTGTAATTCCATCCTCGCCTGGGGCCTTACCGTTTTTAAGGTGCTGGAGAGCCATTCTAATCTCGCTCAGACTGACTTCCGGGATATCTTCGGAATAGTGTTGGATGAGACTCGCTCTTGGATCGTTACTCACACTTGCGTGTGGCTTCAACGATGACGTGTACAGCTGCCCCTAGAACCTCTCAATCTCACTCAAAATCTCAGGTGTCCCGGAAACGATGCTGCCACATTCTGTCTACAGCTTTGACAGTTGGCTCATTCTGGCAGACAGATCTCTGGCAAAGACTTTGGAGCCTTGGTTCCGCTCGATCGCTTCTTCAATACGAGCTGTATTGAAGTTGCGTAAGTCCCGCCGCATGCATTTGGAGATCTGTCTGTTCAGATGTCTGTATGCTGTCAAGTCTGTTGAAGAATGTAGCTTTATCTCCCGTCTAACAGCCATGAGATTAAGAGTGTGATCGGAGAGTTTTTGTATTCTTCTGCGGCGGTCTTGCAGAACTTAGGCTCCGACCGCATGGACAGTTTCCACGAGCTTGTCATTCATATCGTCCACTTCATTGCAGTCTTCTAGGCACTGAAAACGGTTTTGTAACTCGAGCTGAAAGGTTTCGGGACTTTGGAACAGAGCACGAGCGGGACGGAGCGTTGACTTCATTAGACGAGACCTCTCCAACTTAACGTTTAGGTTCAGTGTGCCTCTAACCATTCGGTGATCGCTACCAGTTTTCACCCTCGCGATCACGGAGACATCACTGAACAGTTGTCGTCTGGTCGTCATAATGAAGTCAATCTCATTTTTTGTCGAACCGTCGGGGTTCGACCAGGTCCACTTCCTGTGGGGCCGTTTCTGGAAGAAAGAGTTCATCATAAAGAGTCCCTCTTTCTCCATGAAGTCGGCCAGCTGCTGGCCCCTTGGGTTATGTTGCCCTATTCCAAATTTCCCTACTTTCAGCTCACCGTTCTCTCTTGTGCCTAGTTTTGCATTAACGTCTCCCATTAACACCGTATATTGGGTTTTGGAGGAATGCATGGCTCTAGAGATATCCTCATACATTTCCTCCACCTCCTCATCGGGGTATGCCGAGGTTTGTGCGTAAACCTGTATGACCTTCAGCGAATACCGTTTGGTGATTCTGAGTATAAGGTACGCAACCCTCGTCGACACACTCCCGATCTTTACAACGTTGTTAACGAGAGACTTGTGGACGATAAATCCGACACCTCCTTGGGACAGATGGTCGCCCTCCCGGTGATAGAGCAAGTTGCCGGATTCGAGGATTACCGTGTCCTCCCCCTCTCTTCGGACTTCGGATAATCCTATAATATGCCAGCGCAACTTGTCCATCTCTTCTTCCAGCTCCACGATCTTCTCGTCAGTCCTCAGGGTGCGTGCGTTGTACGTTGCCAGGTCGAGTCGTCTAAGGTGGCAACCGAACCTCCACCGGAGATTCTTAGCACCCCCTGCCCCGCCGTTACCATGGTCGCCACCGTAGCCAGGAATAGCGGGGCCGCCGGGGACTGGGGGCCGTTTCTTTGTTACTGTCATTCATAGGGGGGTATTTGCCATAGTTGCCACGCTTGGCGAGCGGGTTGGCAACCGCAGTATTTTTTTTTATTGTTAGTTTGTTATTATCAAGAAGATGCTGCTGCCCATCTCCTGCCTGTTTCCTTTTGTCGCCTTTTACGACACCCACGGGAGGATATGGGGTAGTGGATATTCTTGACCGCCACTACACGGCAAATGTATTTAAGCAACCCGAATTATCTTTCCTCCATCACTGATGGTATTTTGGTAAAATTGTTATTTTAATTCATAAAAACTTGTAGTTTAATGTATAAAATAAGTGACAAATTTTTCCAAAAAAGAAGTCGCAGTCTTACTTCAAAATAAGTAACAAAATTCATCTTTTAAATACTGGTATTAAGTGGAGTAAGTAAGTATGTAATAACTAATGAGGTATAAGGTGGATTGCCTCGTTTACAGTAAAATGGGTCTCAGGTTCTCATCAAACCATACGAGTCTTTAATATGAATATATAACGGAATTAAGCTGCTATTTTACTTATGACTTTGTTTTAATTTTTTTCTTGTTTGTGTTGATTTAAGATTCAAAGTAATTGTTATATTAATTTACCTGTACCTACTCTAATATGTAAAGAATAGCAAAGTAAATTACATCTTCTTTGTTTGTATAAAGTATGTATAAATAAATGGCCTTACCAACGCAATAAGCGTTGATATATCGTTAGTAAAGGATTTCTCTTGGGTTCGAGACACCCAAGCAATTACTAAAGGTTCTGATTAATTTTCCATTAGCGCAATGTGTACGCGGCAAACAGCCATGTTGAATGTTATTTATAGTTTTTTTAATATTTGTTACTCGTGTTAGTCGAGTGTTGTAGTGCGTTATAAGAATATATCGTCGTAAGAGACGACAGAGGGAAACAAACCAGTAGATGGGCAGCAGCGTCTTCCTAATAACAAAAAAAAACTGCAGTTGCCAACCGTCAAAAATCCCCCTTATAAGGCAATCAAAAGGGAAGGAATCTGTCCAAAAGTTGATCTGTATTGTCTATAACACAGAATGTCGTAGGATCGAATCTACCATTCGACTACTGTCGTGAACTACTTCCAACACAAGCACTTTAAACTTATTTATGGTTAGTGGGAATATTATTACTGATATAAAGTCAATAGCGTTACCACAATTGAAGTGAATACTTCTTTAGAATCGTTATGATTCGAAACTCGATGAAATGAAAAAGTGACACTAAAAAGAGACAAACATATACACCTATAGGATTAAGCATGCGGGGGGATGAGACAGAATACAGTATTTCCTATTATCGGGGTCTCCTTTTCTGAATGTTGCATTACTATAGCATAAATATGAGGCAATATGTAGAGAATAGAATAAAATAATTTTATTCAATATAGATGAAATTGTGGTTTTGGATGGGGCTTCATCACCAAATGCAGAAATAATCCGGTCAACACACTGTTTTTGTGTTAAACCACTTCGAAAGTCATAATAAATTATCGCTCTTGAATTTTCTCGAGTCAATTCCATTTTCTCAACGACTAAACAAGTTTGACAAAACCTTGGGACAAGACCGAGAATCTTTTTTTAAATAAATAAATGGTATTCGGTTTTTAAAACCAAGTACTTTTCAATTAAAAAGATTTTAATATGACAGGAACAGTGGAAATATTCCATTCCCGATACTTTTAGTGCAGCCTCTGTACCACATAGTAACTCTTATTGAATTTTTTTTCTTTTACCGCTAGTTTGGAAAAAAAAACATCCGTCCTTCAAAGAACCAGCATGAAATCCAGCGGAACGTAAAATTTTACAATAAAACCGCCTTTTAATTGCACACACGGTTTTTATTTATAAAAAAAAGTACCGTAAGAGCATCTACTCAACAAAATTTATTATTATTTTTATGTAAATTTCTATATACCACAACGTTCATTCCATTAGGTGGACTGTGTGCTCGTAAACACTATACGAGGCATCGTCAGGAGAAATTGACTGCGATTTTTATATCTATACAACTTTTAAATTATTACGCAGAACATTTTTAAAGCAAATCGTCTGTGGCACTCATACGGACGGAACGAAGTGATTCCATAATTATTCCGTTTTGGTACTCAATACTAAAACTAATGTATAAAGACAGCTTTGTGGTGCATTGCTTAGCGTTATGTTACGTCGCTACGGGCCGCGGGTGTCTATCCCGTACGGAACAAGAATTTGTATGGCCTAGAAATAATTTTTCTGGGTCTGGATATTTGTCCGTGTGAAAGTTATGTATGTCAACTGCCTCCTTTGTTTTCTAACCAAAAAAAAATCTATTCGAATATATTGGCAAACGTTTTGACAAAAATATATAAATACCTAGTTACCTATTAGTTTTCATGACCTTTACTTCCTTCCCTCGGGAGAACTTTACGGCCTCCAGGCAAATTGGTTTTCTATCCTTCCATTACAACTTCTGGAAACATGTTCTTTGACAAACTACTGCCTGCTTTGGGGTATGTTCGCCATTTCCTAACAAAAAATTAAACTTTTAGGAAAAAATAAAAGTTAATATCAATTAATTTAAAAAAGTAAAATTATTTCCAAATAATAGCTTCAGAAGTCGGTGGTAAGACATGGAGAATGGAAGATTTAAAGCCCCGACTTCTGAAGCTGTTATGTACAAATTGTTAATTCTATTTAGTTTTTTGAAGGCGGCCTTTACTTTGGAAGTTATACTTCTTTTGGAACGTTTGGACTAAACCTCAAGGTGTTCCATTTTCGCCGCGTATTGGCAAGGCCATGGGAACGATTTCGCGTACATCCGCATCCTGACTGGCACCGGCCATACCACGGCAGCCCCTCCTCAGGAGAGGACAACACCTTCCCCGCCACAGTT
Source organism: Parnassius mnemosyne (assembly GCA_963668995.1). Taxonomy (NCBI): domain Eukaryota; kingdom Metazoa; phylum Arthropoda; class Insecta; order Lepidoptera; family Papilionidae; genus Parnassius; species Parnassius mnemosyne. The sequence continues at coordinate 50,457,826 of CAVLGL010000002.1, forward strand.
CATCAATTAGAAGTGGGTACGGTGTTCGCTGAAGATCATACAGGTTTATGCACCAACCTCAGCACATCCTCATGAGGAGATGGAGGTGATGTATGAGGATATCTATAAAGCCATGTATTCCTCCAAAACCCACTATATGGTGTTAATGGGAGACTTCAACGCAAAACTAGGCACAAGAGAGAACGGCGAGCTGAGAGTAGAGATATTTGGAATAGGGAAACGGAACTCAAGGCGCCAGCAGCTAGCTGACTTCATGGAGAAAGAGGGACTCATTATGATCGACTCTTTCTTCTAAAAGCCGTCCCACAGGAAGTAGACCTGGTCGATCCCCGACGATTCGACAAGGAATGACATTGACTTCATTATGACGACAAGACGGCAACTGCTCAGTGATGTCTCAGGGATCGCGAAGCTGAAAACTGGCAGCTATCACTGAATGGTTAGAGTCACACTGAAAGTAAACATTAAGTTGGAAAGGTGTAGTCCAATGAAGTCAACGCTCTGTCCCCCTCGTGCTCTAATCCAACGTCCCTAAATCGCTTTTGTCCATTCTCGTCCGTTTTTAAAGTGCTGGAGAGCCATTTTAATCACGCTCAGACTGACGTCGAGCAGAAGTGGGGTGATCTTGTACTTTAAGAAAGGTGACAACGCTCTCAAGAAGAACTACTTATAGACCAATTTCCCTTCTGAGTCGCGTCTACGTGCTGTTTTCGAGAGGCATTACGAATCGTTTCGCACGCAGACTCGACGACTTCCAGCCTACTCAACAAGCCAGTTTCCGAAAAAGCTTTAACACCATAGATCATACCCTTCGGTAAATTGTACAGAAGGCCAAGGAGTAAAATTTTCATATGCATAAAGAATTATTTTGGAGAGAAGTGAGGCAGGAACTTATATCATTTATAAATATCGATCGAATACAAATAGCGATCCCTGTGGCGATATGAGTTCAGGGAGAGATGAAAGAATGATATATTTCTCGGAAATGCAGCAGATCCCAATTTTGATTACGTTTATACATCAGGATAGCGTTTATTGTTAATAATAATAAAACTGTGAGAGTGGATGTTTAACTTGCTCTCATGCTTATGCAATTATTCATTATCAGTAATAAGACAGCGTAAGCTTAACTATACATTCAGCATAGAGGAATCACAGTTTCACCACTGCCATAATCACACATCATTGTAATGTGAGGTACGTAATTACATGATAACACCAAAGTATGCAAAACAACAGCAACACTACTTTTTTTTTATTGGAGAGGAGGCAAACGAGCATGCGTCTCACCTGATGGTAAGTAACTACCGCCGCCCATGAACAGCTGCAACACCAGGGAGGGAATCGCAGATGCGTTGCCGGCCTTTTAAAAAGGAGTACGCTCTTTTCTTGAAGGTCCCTAAGTCGTATCGGTCCGGAAAAATCGCTGATGGTAATCGATTCCACAAGGAAGTCGTGTGAGGAAGAAAACATCTTCTTAACCGCACAGTGGTGGACCGCCAATCATCCAGATGGTGTGGATGGTATCGGGAGTTCTGCCGCGATGTGCGTTCGTGAAATTTGGCGGCTGGGATTAATCCGAACAATTCCTCAGAGCACTCTCCGTGGTAGATGCGAAAGAAAATGCAAAGGGATGCAACATCTCTTCGCAGTGCCAATGAATCGAGCCGATCGGAAAGGACTCGGTCGTCGACGATTCGAGCCGCTCTGCGCTGGATGCGGTCAAGTGGAAGGAGCTGGCACTGGGGAGCCCCTGCCCAGAGATGGTAACAGTATTCCATGTGAGGCCGAACCTGCGCCTTGTAAAGTTGCAGGCGGTGTACCTGCATGAAATACTGTCCCGCTCTGATGAGCACGCCAAGCTTTTTAGAGGCCAATTTGGCCTTCTCTTCCAAGTGACCACGAAACTGCACGTCACTCGATATGTTGACTCCGAGGATTCCGATACTGGCTGAGGCAAGAAGGAGAGTGCCTTGAAACTGAGGAGATACGACAAAGGGGTTCTTTTTAGCTGTAAACGCGCAAACTTATCTCAGTGTAACACAGGCAGCTTTTCAGCAACACCTTCGTCCTTGCCTGCACTAGAAGAATTACAACAACGAATAGAACTACGACACTATCCTAGTAGAATTACTACACTCGTATATAAGGGGAATCTCTCGCGCACGACGCCTACCTTAAACTTAATACTGCACCATAACAGTGGTAGAGCCACGCGGCAGCTTTTGCTGTCGCACGGATGGGCGGGCTCGAACCGGGGTGGTACCACGACCTCACAGAGTACCAGCGTGAAGTAGAGATTTACCTCTGCGTTTCGCTTGGTTAGTGCAGGTGGCCGGAGGCCCTTTTAACTGGAAATGAGGCATTCCATCTTAGTCCTCACGGGTGACAACGCATCTACATTTTGATTTGTAATAGAGGATAGATGTAGATGTCTATGGGCCGCAGCAACCACTTACCATCAGATGGACTGTGTGCTCGTTTGTCACCCTTATTCTATAAAAAAAAACCGATAACTGCTCAATAACGTCATGATTATGATCAAATATTCTCACCAGCTACATACATCATAGCTAATGATCAGAACGTGATTTCCGAAAGTATTGAACTCAATTATTATTTTATAAAACAATATTTTAACATTGTTTATATAAGCAACAGCTTTTTAATGAACGAAAGTAAATACAATATGATATAAGGAGTGAATAATGTTCTTTATTTCATCAAATAGCAATCACGCTTGTCAAATATTCTTTGTTTTACACAAAGAAACTTCCGGATAATTTTACACTTGACATTAGTGCCTTAAACGAGACGACAGTAATTGTGTACCCTTCCTTATCTTTACTATCCGGCTCCAAGTTGTCATTAAATTTGGAGAACGACGTAACATGAAGTTCAACTTAATCAACATAATTGTCGGTTGTTTTTGTTCTGGAACTTATAAAAACCGTAATAAAATCCTTTAAGACATAAGTAATAAAAATATTACAAAAAAATATTTTTATTACTTATGTCTTCTACTTTATAACCCTTTTGTAGGGGCCTTATTGCCTCATTGTAGGAAGGATTTGCCTTTATTGGCAATACAACACTTAACATTTGATGGGTTGGAGATCCGATGATACCAGACGTGTATACCTTTGACGTCGCTGCTCGTTGCCGGTCTGGGTTTTTATTTTACGTCTGCCTCTGTAAATGGTATATCGCCATTAATCATTTGTTCGTGTTAGAGCCAAGCTGCAGCTTTATTATGGTTGTAGCACGAAGTAGTCGGCTAGACTGGGGAAGGACCACGATCTCACAGAATACCAGCGTAAAATAGCAGCTTAATGCTGGTATGTTAATGACTACCTGGCAAGGCATGGAGGAAGTCGATATTCAGCAGTGGACTTGTGAAGGGCAGTGATGGTGATAAGATCTAGTTCAGGGGTAACAGTTTGCAATTAAACTTTACAGTGGATACGTTAGCAGAGTCACCCTCCCACCCACTGTCTCTACCGAAACCTTTAATTGTATATTAATCACGTTCTCGAACAATCATACTCAATTTCAAACTGTTTAACATTTTTGTTTTTAAAACTGTGTGTTCTAAAACAAGGAAGGCATTTAATTGTGACTGTCAAGAAAAAATATCTTAAATCTGGCATTATGTTCTTTAAGACTCATTATGGTTTTTAGGTTGAAGGAGTAAAGTAAGAGCAAAGCATTACGAGCGGTAATAAGCAGAAGTTATTCATGTTCAGTGCGACGTAAATCTGAGAGTGGCATCCTTTTATATTGCTTTGCTCCAACATCTTAATTATAATATAAGTTAAATGAAATGGCGTAATCTTTTACACTATAAAGAATTGAAAAAAAAAGGTTTTCGTTAAAAAAGCTTTTCCACTTGTCAGAAGTTCTAGTAGTTCTTTCTCGCTGTAGAGAAAATTAGTCTAGGATGTTCTCCAATTCTTTCTCCAATGGAACATAGACCTAATTCTATGCCAGCAGTGGACTTTTGCAAGCCGTTAAAAAAGAATGAATAGAATTTATCGTCCGATAGTGAGTAAAGCAAATAGCGAGCGTGCTTCATTGATTCATAAATTACTTAGGTTCGGCAGGCGCACGTGACTGGATTGTATTTGTGCCCCGGAATGTTTGCACTTTCAATTATAAAACTCCTTAAGTTCGTGATCCTTAGAATAGTTTAGAATGATGAGAAGCAAAAGCAGCATAATTTTTATATTAAATTATCTTATGTCTATGTTGGATGTGCTCGTAGATCTTTTTTGGAGAATATCCTCGATTAGAGATTTACGAGACGTCGTCACAGTTATTTATTTTTATTTTTAAGGCATTACAGAGCATGAAAAATAATCTTTACCTATAAAAGTAAAAATTATATGACTTAAGTATGCGATATACACACACGCACACACACGCGCGCGCACACGCATGCACACACACGCACACGCACGCACACGCACACGCACACGCACACACACACACACACACACACACACACACACACACACACACACAAGTAGAATTTGTGCGGCAAGTATAATTATCAAAGATAGTGACTGTACGAACTTTACGTTTATGAGCAGTGTGTGGTACTACATAGCTAACCTTGGCCGTTAAATTAGTACAATCATAATAATTATGATGTAATAACGGTGAACTGGTGGTGAAAGAATTTCCTATATCATCCTGTGGGTACCGTAAGATACAACAGGGGGAAACTAAAACAGTAGATGGGCAATGGCATCTTCCTGATAACCACTCAAAACTATTAAAAACTGCGGTTACTTACCTGCATGCCGAGCGTGACAATTGTGAAAACATTCCTCATTTGAAGCAATCTATGGGTAAGTTAAGCAGTTTACTTTTGTAAGCTGTAATGGATAATTATAATGCATGATGCTTTAAAGTACCTTTGCATCAAGATATTTTATCAAGATATTTTTTATTATCCGTGACAGCTAGTGATAAAAGGGCTGACTCTTGAATAAAATTACTTTTACGGATTTTTTTCGCGTTTAATTAACTTATTTTTGTTATTTTTATTAATTCCCGACGTTTCGGGTGCAGCACCCATGGTGACGGGGGACTGAGGTGATTGACGTCCCGATGTCAGAGTTAACCCGGAGTGGAGTACCTTCAGCTTTTTTAATTATTAATTTTGGTCCGATCTACGCAGAATGAACTTATTGTCTTCGAGTCTTGCAGTGGTATGCTTGAGTTTAGTTTTGATTTTATTAATTACAAGATCCCAAGCAGGTGGTAGTACCCATCCTCCCTCTCTATTGAAATTAGGATGTTTTTTAATTTCAATAGCCCCACGCATCACCCTTGGCTGGAATCGATGTTCTTTCGCGAAAATTTGTAGTTTATTATATCTAATGTAATGGCGGGGGCCTTCTAGGAAATGATTACAAACTGCAGACTTCTCGCTCAAAGACCAAGTGTAGCCATTTAGTGAGAAAACGCAACCACCATTCTTGACATTTTACCGTGGGGACTGTATGATCATTTGTTTTTAGTTTTAGTTTTTTTTTTCATTATGGTAATAGTGTACACATTTGTGTGTTATGTAAATGAATTAATAAATATATAGCAAAACAAATATTTTTCCTTACCTCAAGTGATATTATATTTTAGTTATTTAATTATCATATGTACGTTAAATAAAGTTTATGATATCTGCATTGCATGGAACAAAGAAATTATGTGAAACTTTGTTCATTTCTTCCACATATTTAAGATACGATAGAAAGGGATTGCTTGCATTGATGGGAAGTACTTCGTCACAGTTTGTGCATTTTGTGTTCAGCATTTTGAAGGGATAAAATGTCATTTGTCGGTAGCTAGTCTCATCATTTTCTATGTACATACATGTAAATAAAATTGAAGTCTTTTTTATTAAAAGAATGCTGCCCTCATCTTGTTTAATTTTCCTCTCTCGCCTCTCACGACACACGCGGGTTTAAATAACTTACAATGAAAGTTGTAAATTTAAATCAGTGCCATTAATTTTATAACGATAATCAAGCGTGACTTTAGCGGGTTTTAAATATGTAAGTCTATTTTCCACCTACATTCTGTGCTAATGGAAAATTAATTAAAACCCCGTAATAAGACCGTATACTCGAAGCCGATAAAATTTCTTCAATAATAATTACATAACAGTAATGTTAGTAGCTCAAGTAAAGTTAGCTTATTCTGGTTATTTTTTAAATATATAATAAGTGAGCACACAGTCCACCTGATGGTAAGTGGATGCTGTGGCCCATAGACATCAACATCTATCCTCGATTAAGAATCAAAATGCAGACGCGTTGTCACTCCGCAAGAATGGTATGCCTCATTTCTAGTAAAAAGGGGTCCCGGTTCTCTACATTCACCATACGAAACAGAGCAACATTAAGCTGCTATTTACGCTGGTATTCCGTGAGAGTGCGGTCTAATCGAGTCGAACCATTCATGCTACAACAGTACTTAACACCATTATAATTTAAAATTAAAAATGTTGTACAACCGACTTCAATATAAATTATTAAGAATAACTCAAAAACTATTGGTCAGACCTTGATCAAAATTATATGGGATGGGATCAAATTTTATTTACCACATGTGAAGCACCAGCTTTCAAATAAAAAAGAATCATCGAAATCGGTTCACCCAGTAAAAAGTCACGAGGTAACACACAAAAAAACATACAGTCTAATTGAGTACCGTCTCCTTTTTTAAGTCGGTAGAAAATACTGAATATGATTTTGAAATGGAGTTGCTGCTACATGTTTCCGGTCTACTAGACTACACTGAACTAGATTGAATGTGGCTAAAGTGTATCCATCCAATTATTTACAACGACACTTCAAGCACTCTCTGATAGTTATCTTGGGTTGGCTGTACGCTTGTGTCAGTTAGGATTAGTTCTCGACATAATATACAATATTTTATTATATACAATATTAAAAACTATAATAAAAAAACTAAAATAGTAACTGACGGCTCCGTGGCGCAGTGGCTTAGCAATCAGTTGTTGTGCTGGGGGCCGCGGGTTCGAATCCCGCATGGAACAAGTATTTGTATGGCCTACAAATAATTGTTCCGGGTCTGGATGTTTGTCCTTGTGCAATTTATGTTTGTAAACTGCCTCCACGACACAGTAGAAAATCCTAGTGTGGGGGTAACGTTTTTTAAAAGAAGAAAAACTAAAAAGAAAAAATTATCATACAGTCCTACTCCTCGCGGTATCGTGCCAAGAACGCTGGCTGTGTTTCCCCGCTGAATGGCTATACTTAGCTTTTGAGCGAGAAAAGAACCACGCCCCTTATCACCAGCAGCAACGACCAGTCGCGGATAGAGTTCCTTTAGGAACTTCACCGCACATGGACCCCACCGACCGGTAGTCTCTACAGCAAATGGCACAAATATGTAATCATCTCTTAGAGTCTCATATTTGTGCCAATTACTCAGTTCAGCTGCCTTTGATGTCGCTCCGGCTTTAAACGATGTAACCCTGAGATGAGAGGCCGCCAAAGTGTCTACGCAAGTAGCATCTCACACTAGAGCTTTACTTTTCTCCCAAGGGACCAATGTCATATCGTCGGGTCTCTAAATATTCCACAAGGTTCTAAAACCGAGCGAACATTTATAGAGACAGGAGCCCTTCGGATATCATTGTTCAAAGAACCGTGCCGTGAAAACCTACCAGCACTTATCTTATACGAAAGTCCGTGGAGCCTAAACTTGTCGATGCTGCTACCACAGGGGCACTGAAGGGTTGACAAATTGATGCTCCTAATCGTATTCCTACGGCGATGCGTAAGCTTTCCCCATCAAGTAATGTTCCGGGATTACTTGATGTTAAAGTATGTAACCAGTGACTAGATTTCTTAGTTGGAACAGCTAGAAGGCGTGCCTGATCTTGGTTACTATAGAAATTATGAAACAAATCTTTCTGCACGCTTTGTACCAACTCTACAGAGAGTGCAGAAAGACGAACCGAATATCACACTGTTTTTGTTGGTTAACTTGCACTGGAACATTTTCGCCGGAACACCGTTCGCCATGTCTGCCTTGCAGCAGAGCCAAAGTTTTATTTCATTATTTAAAATTATATTACATAAGTCACTGACACTAAGCACGAAGCAACAAAAGCAGGAAATGCAACGCCAGAAAGATTTCTCACACCAATACCACAAAATTTTGTAGGTAAAGTTAGTTTGAGTCCAGGCTATAGTATTTAAAGTAAAATTTAGAATTTTTTCTAAAGCAATTTTGAGATTATTACCAATATCTTTTAAAATATCCGAACATTTCCATGCTGCACTCGAGCGGAGTAAGTATGTAAATCTAGGTACAAGGATACAATATTTTAAAATAGTAAGAGCGATGTGGGGGTTTAAGTTATACAATTTATGAATGTGGTTGAAAAGCTGATCAAATTTTGTTTTTAAGTCAGGTTTAATACTATCGAAAAACAACGGGGCACCTAGCAGGTATAGCGATTCCGTACTGACAATTTTTATTCCTGGAGAAATTTTGAATTAGTGTCTCTGTTAGAACTAGATAAATTATTGGAAAAAATATTTCACATTTATTGCTATTAGGTACAAGACCAATATTTTTAAAATTTCGAAAAATATGAGTAAGATCACTGAGAACGTCATCTGCTCTACCTCCCAGTGTAAACTTTGAGTAGGATTGACCGAAGGATGCTTCTGACGAAGGCCTTCGAGAGTTTTGACATTACGCGAGGCCAGAATGTCGACTGAGAATAAAATACGGCATGCATTTTTTAAGTCGCCATCCATTACTTTCGACTCAACTACTTTTTTTTAAAAAGGACGAGGTTGAGTATTAATTGGGTAATCTAAATTTTGTAATGATGTTTCTTTTAGTTGAGTCGTAATTGATTTATTTATTGTTTTATTAAAATGAAAATGGGAATACGCGAAACTAAATAATTTTTACCAACTCTTTTCACTATTAGTAAAACAATTTTGAATAGTGCATGACAATGCTTTAGCAAGCTGCATCCTCGCACCTCTAGAAACTCTTCTAACCACTGGTACATTACTGATAATTGTAATCAGTAATGTACCAGTGTGATAATTGTAAATTTGCTCCGAAAAAAGGGAAAACTTTGTGTCATTAGAGGAATTACTAATGAATTTCTATGTTAGGCTGTGAAGTTTAAGATGTGTTTCAATCCCCTTTTACCTTAAAATATCCTACCGTCGGTACAATTTTGACACTGTAGGGAATCCGGCTGTGAATGCAGCGGAGCGAAGATATTCATTAAAATATATAAACAGATCTCTACAGCACTCAAAAGTCTTAATATTACATATTTTCATATTGACTTGAAATGTGCTATATCCACATTTATCCGTGAAACACAATCATTTACGGCCTAAATAAAAGCACTTTGCTGTATAAATGAAATAATATTATCACAATTTTTATGCTTTGACAGCCGACAAACGACGTAGCAGAAATATTTTAATGACGGAAGTATAGTACGTGTATTTACATGATTTTACTTTATAAATGAGTATTGCGTCTGAAATAATGAAATAATAATTATATATTTACTGAACGTTTTGTTGAAATTTCTAAGTTAAATTGGCTTCAAAATAACAAATTGAAATCAATTAAATATACGTAGCTTTTGACAGTTGGAAAATTTTGACAAAATCTCGACTTTCCTTACTAAATATACTAGTTTTCTCTACTATTACGTACCGTTACATAAACCCTCCCGATTAGGGTTAATTTGTTACTTTCTCAGTTGAGACTAATGCGTTACTGTTGCTAAAGTACTTCGTCTTTACTCTTACCGATAGCATGTATGATATCATTATTTTCATCATCATTCAAAACCGATTTTATTAGCTAAAAAGCTAGTTACTTTTGTAAAGGAAGTTTTTGTGTGTGTTTTGACTGACTCGTTGGTCGTAAATGCAGCTGCTCATAGTGAATTCTCGGATAATCATCCCTTGAGTTGCTGTTAAGTAATACTCAGTAGCAGCCTGATGTTCACACTCGTGCCTCAGAAAATACGTAAAGCCTGTCCCGCGATCTCGTCGGTCGTGTCGGATTGGCGTCCCATCGGATTATGAGAGTGCACCTGTGCTTGCGCATACACTCCGGCACTATACAGCTGTCCTACGCAAATGGCTTGTCTCCGGTGAGATTGGTGGCCGTAACCGAAATTCGGCTTGAAGGTCATTATTATTAGTTATTTTAGTAATAATGTATTATAATATAGAAGTTAATGAAACAGTTAAGTACTATGTTATGTATTTTATGTTCATTTAATTTTTAAATTTTATCACATTGGCTTGAGGACTGGCTTCCAAAATTGTTTAAATAAAAATATTTTTCTTAAATTAATCACACACAATAATAATTTTACTTATAATCTGCTGAATAATGCTTATATATCTTAAGAATATCTTAAGCCCGGTTTACATTTTGAGAAGTGACAAGTTCTAGTGGCAAATGCAACTCACAAATGACAAGTGCTTAGTGCGTGTGAACAGGCAGTGACAAGTGCGTGTAAAAAGTAACAAGTGTGAAATGAATAGTATCAACTGAATATTAGCCTATTCTATTCTTTGGCAAGTAGTTTTGCCCCGCGCTACCCTTACTACCCCTCGCTCGCCCACCGTCCCCGCTCTAGCGAACACGTCACAAAATACACGTGTACGTGAATTATTTTGGTTTGCGTTTTAATAGTTAATTTTGGTTTGCGCTATTGTTTTAACAATGGTGAAGAATGGGAAGTCAGAGAACGATAACATTAAATTTGTTCAGGAATTACTGAAACATGATTGTTTATTTGAAAATGAAGCAAGACGCCGATATGCTATCATAAATTACCTTACTGCATATCCACTTGCCAAATGTGTGAACGCCTACTTGCTAGTTGTCACTTGACATTCTTCTTCTTAATAACTGGCTTTACGGCTCTGGGATCTAGCCCTTCTGAGCCTGTATTTACAATATTATATTATAATAATTATTCTTCATAGTATACTGCTTCACAATATGTTGATGCGTCATATTGTGCAGCCCTTGGGAGATTTTGACGGCAACTTGAGCCAGCAGACAGCTGACGGTTAGCGATTGTATCTCAAGGCACCTAAGCAGACAGGCACCTTATTTTGAGAATCACATCACTATCAGAGCACTTGTTTCACAGTTTCCACTAATAGTTCACATGCGCAGACACTTAATACACAAAATCGCACCACTTTTAAATATCAAAGTCCAGTTCAAAACCATTATTTAAACAAAAAAACAGGAGCAGCAAACCGCAGCTGGTCAAGTTCCCGCCAAAAACTCTGTCACTTGACAGTGTTTACTTGTCAATCTCACTCGCACTTGTCACTTCTCAAAATGAAAACCGGGCTTTACACTCCGCGTCAATCGTCACGTCAGTTCTCTGAGACAGGTTTATTCTCGCATCGCCTAGCTTGTTATGTAAAAATACAAACAATAAATAAACTGCTGCAGCCTTCCTAACGATTAAATATTTAGTACTTATTAATGTTTTGAAACCGTTTATCTTCAATTTTATTTTATGCTTAGACAAAGTACTTCAAAGTAAAATATTATAATATGATTATTGTTTGTTAACAAACAATAGCTCAAGAAACTTGTGTTACTTGTGTAACTAAATTCAATCTTGAAAATATTGTCGAGGCAACTTGAATTAAATTAATATTTATATTTTTTCTCAAATCTAAGTTACCTCGTAGTATTAAGTATTCTGTGTGAATTTACGTGGTAGAGCCAGGCTGCAGCTATATTAATAGTATAGATGTAGCACGAATGGGTCGGCTCGACCGGGGAAGGACCACGCTCTCGCAGAATACCAACGTAAAGTAGCAGCTTAATGCTGCTGTGTATCGTATGGCGAGTGTAGAGATCCGGAGACCCTTTTTACTGGAAACGAGGCATCCCATCTTAGTCCTCACGGGTGACAACGCATCTGCATTTTGATTCGTGATCGAGGATAGATGTAGATGTCTATGGGTCATAGCAACTACTTATCATCAGGTGTACTGTGTGATCGTTTGTCACTCGATCCTATAAAAAAAAATGTTATTCACATAAATATAAGGAAACGCATTGGATGTAAATTGAGTAATGATTGCCATTCACAATGAAGTCTAATGTTTAATTAAAAAATGGTCCTTTTGTGGCAGCGCCAAGTTTCACAGAACGCGGAATAATTACTTTGTAATACCAGCCCATTAAGTTTCATACTTGTGTTAATTGCGAGAGTAATTCCGTTTAAATTGGCTAACGTCGGAAGAAATATGAAGCCATTTGTTATGGAACATGAGTATGTAATTAAGAAAGCTAATATTTTTTTGGGTTCTCATCGATTTCTATACTTGGTAGAGCCATGCTGCAGGTATATTATAGTTGTAGCGCGAATGGGTCGGCTCAATCGAGGAAGAACCACGCTCTCACTAAATACAAGCGTGAAATAGCAGGTTAATGCTGCTGTTCTTCGCGTGGTGAATGTAGAGAACCGGAAACCCCTTTTTCTGAAAACGAGACATTCCATCTTAGTCAGGGGGTACATTTAAATTGTTTGTGACGGATAGATGTATAGGGCATGTATAGGGATGTATTTTAACAGTAGTAGAGCCAAGCGGTAGCTTTTGCTGTCGCACGGATGGGCCAGCTCGAACCGGGGTGGTACCACGACCTCACAGAATACCAGCGTGAAGTAGAGGTTTACCTCTGCGTTGCGCTTGGTGAGTGCAGGTGGCCGGAGGCCCAATTCCTCACCCCTCCCCCTCATCAACATGGTAGTGGAATTAAATAAGAGACTAGCCCAGGAGGGTACCAGCACCCCTGGAGAATCCCTCGCTGAGCATCCACGACCAAACTACTTCACTCCTGAGCGTGGGTGCTCATGCTGCCCCGCGTATTCTGGGGGAGGCAAAATTCCGCTCGCGACTAATGCTGCTCGGGGCAAGCGGAGCAATACAACCAAGGCGACCCCTGTCACGCTATCCGTCTCACTCGATGACGACGACTCAGGTGTCTTCTCCGGCTGATACTTCATATCTCTCCTACCCGGGATACAAATTGGAACACTCCTTTGTACCCCAGGCTGGAGTTTGTGTAAACGTCAGAGAGGACATCTGTTTTCGACGCCTCGGCAGCCTTGAAGGTACGGACCTGTCCATCCTATGGCTGCGCGTAGACAGCGACGACCATCCCCGCGTCTACGGGTGCCTCTATAGGTCCCATAGCGGTAACGCCGACACAGACCGACTCATCGACCACGTCCAAATGGCTGCAGATTCCGTGCTACAACAGGTCCCATTCGCAGAGATCGTGATACTCGGTGATTTCAACGCCCACCACGCTGAATGGCTTGGTTCTCGTTTAACCGATCATGCGGGTAGATCTGTCTACGACTTTGTTTTGGCATATGGTCTAACACAACTGGTTACTTTGCCTACGCGGATCCCAGATGTGGAAGACCATGTACCTTCCCTGTTGGACCTTCTGCTGACCTCTCATCCGGACGGATATCAGGTCTCCGTCGATGCCCCTCTGGGCTCTTCAGACCATTGTCTAATCCGGAGCACGGTGCCACTCACACTCCAATCGCAGTTGCGATCTGCAGCTTGCCGCCGTATTTGGCACTATAGGTCAGCTGATTGGGACAGGATGCGGTCTTTTTTTGCATCCTACCCTTGGGGGCGGGTTTGCTTCTCGCCGGAAGATCCCAGCGTTGTTGCCGATTCTGTTGCTGATGTGGTACTTCAGGGTATGGAACTTTTTATTCCATCCTCTGTGGTGCCCATCGGAGGCAGATCCCAGCCATGGTTTGTTCGCTCCTGTAAAATAGCATCACGCTATAAGCAGGAGTGCTACCGGGCCTGGGCTGACGCATCAACGTCTCGGAATTTAAACACCAGCGCACTTAAAAAGAAGGATAATTCCGCCTCCAGGTCCTTCAAAAGCGTCATTGCCAAGGCAAGGTCTGAGCACATCGGCAGAATTGGCGAGAAGCTAGTTCGCCTTCCTTCGGGAACTCGTGCATTCTGGTCTCTCGCCAAGGCTATCCAAGGGAACTTCTGTCAGCCATCCCTTCCATCTCTGCACAGAGAGGACGACTCACTGGCGCATGCCACAAAAGAGAAAGCCGATCTGTTGTGCTCTCTTTTTGCGTCTAACTCGACTCTAGATGACGGGGAGAACACACCGCCGACCATCCCGCGATGTGAGTGCTCCACGCCGGATGTGCGATTTATACAGCGCTCGGTTCGCAAAGCACTCTTCTCCCTGGACGTCAGCAAGTCGAGAGGGCCCGATGGAGTCCCTCCCATTGTGCTGAAGACGTGTGCTCCGGAGTTGGCACCGGTTTTAACGCGTCTTTTCCGGTACTCCTACTCCCAAGGCGTAGTCCCGAGTTCATGGAAGACAGCTTTGGTCCACCCGATCCCTAAAAATGGCGACCGCTCAGAACCGTCCAACTACAGGCCTATCGCCATTACCTCCTTGTTCTCCAAAATAATGGAGTCCATTATAAACTGCCAGCTCATGAGGTACCTTGAGGATCACCAGCTGATCAGTGACCGTCAGTACGGTTTTCGTCGGGGTCGATCAGTAGGTGATCTTCTAGTTTACTTAACTCATAGATGGGCGGAGGCAGTAGAGTCCAAGGGGGAGGCATTGGCCGTTAGTTTGGACATAGCGAAGGCCTTCGATCGGGTCTGGCACAAGGCGCTTCTTTCGAAGCTTCCTTCCTATGGGCTTCCCGAGAAATTGTGCAAATGGATCACCAGTTTCCTTGCTGATCGGAGCATCAAGGTCGTAGTGGACGGTGCATGCTCTGATTTCAAGCCTATCAACGCTGGTGTTCCACAAGGCTGCGTGCTATCACCAACACTGTTTCTCCTGCATATCAATGATATGTTGCTAGCTGGTAGCATTCATTGCTATGCAGACGAAAGCACTGGGGATGCCTTATATACCGGCCGTGCCAATATTTCTCGGGAAAACGTTTCCGAGTACCGGGACAAACTTGTGTCTGAAGTCGAGTCTTTGCTTAGCAAAGTCTCGGATTGGGGCCGACTAAATCTAGTCCAGTTCAATCCCCAGAAGACACAAGTTTGCGCGTTTACCGCTAAAAAGAACCCATTTGTCGTATCTCCTCAGTTTCAAGGCACTCCCCATGCTGCCTCAGCCAGTATCGGAATCCTTGGCGTCGACATATCGAATAGCGTGCAGTTTCGTGGTCACTTGGAAGGGAAGGCCAAATTGGCCTCTAAAAAGCTTGGCGTGCTCAGCAGAGCGAGACAGTATTTCATGCCGGCACATCGCTTGCAACTTTACAAAGCTCAAGTTCGGCCCCACATGGAATACTGTTCTCATCTCTGGGCCGGGGCACCCCAGTGCCAGCTCCTTCCACTTGACCGCATCCAGCGTAGAGCGATTCAAATCGTCGACGACCGAGTTCTTTCCAATCGGCTCGATACACTGGCACTGCGTAGAGATGTTGCATCTCTTTGCGTGTTTTATCGCATCTATCACGGGGAGTGCTCTGAGGAATTGTTCGGACTAATTCCAGCCGCTCAATTTCACTATCGTACATCGCGACAAAACTCGCGTTACCATCCATACCATCTGGATGATTGGCGGTCCACCACTGTGCGATTTAGAAGAAGTTTTCTCCCTCGCACAACTTCTTTGTGGAATCAATTACCACCAGCGAATTTTCCGAACCGATACGACTTAGGAACCTTCAAGAAAAGAGCTTACACCTTTCTAAAAGGCCGGCAACGCATCTGCAATTCCCCTGGTGTTGCGGTTGTTCATGAGCGGCGGTAGTCACTTACCATCAGGTGAGCCGCATGCTCATTTGCCCCCTATTCTATAAAAAAAGGGCACACAACATCCACTTATCAGGTGGGATGTGCTCATTTATCACCCTTATTAGATGAACATAAAGATGTATGAAACACTAACATTGTAAATTGAGTATGTATTCTGTGAGGAAGGATATTGGCATCTTCATCAGGATTCATCATCCCGCTCCAGTGTTGGTCAACAAACTCCATAAGTTCTTGATTTTTTTAAAAGACATATTATGACTATCCTACCTACTTTTCCCATCATGTTTTAAACTTGTCCAAGTAGGCAAAAAATGACTCGTTCGATTTCTTGCTTGTTCTTCCCACGATATTTATTTTTCAAGCCTGTGGTAAGTTAAACATAGGAATAACCTTCAATAAATATAACGTGTAATCAACTTTAAATGTAAAAATTCTATTTCAATTTAAAAGATTTCATCATTTAATTGCCAAAACTTACTTCGTAAATGCTATAAATTGTCATTATCTATAATCTATACAAATAACTAAAATCGAATTGTCTGTTTGTAATGTCAAAATAATAGCTTTTTACTTAATGCATATGAAACTATATATTATGGTACTTATAACAAAAAAAAAGAATTTTTAAAATTATTGTCTGTCTGTCTGTCTGTTTGTTCTGACTAATCTCCGAAATGGCTGGATCAATTTTGACGAGACCTTCACTGAAAGGTAACTGATGTTATAAGGAGTAACTTAGGCTACTTTTATTTTAGAAAAAGAATTAGGGTTCCGCGCAAAAATATCAAAAACCCTGAAAATCCAATCGTAATAAATTCCACGCGGTCGAGGTCGTGGGAACACCTAGTCTATAAATATAAATGTCTGTGATACCCAAATAATTGTCTTTTATAGAGCTGAGGAGTTATTTGCATGACCTAACATTTTAAAAGTTTTTGTTTGTCTGTCTGTCTGTCTGTTATTACGGAGTAATCTTCGAAATGGCTAAACCGATTATAATGAAACTTCACACATAGATAGAGAGCAATGCTAAAAATGATTTCGCGATTGTCACAATCTAAATAGCTTTATAGTGTTTTCTAAAAATCAAAAAAGTTTTAGTAGTATAGTTGTAGCACGAATGGGTCGGCTCGACCGGGGAAGGACCACGCTCTCACAGAATACCAGCGTAAAATAGCAGCTTAACACTGCTGTGTTTCGTATGGTGAGTGTAGAGAAACGGAGACCCTTTTTACTGGAAAAGAGGCATTCCATCTTAGTCCTCACGGGTGACAACGCATCTGCATTTTGATTCGCAAACGAGGATAAATGTAGATGTATATATAGGCCTCAGTAACCACTTACCATCAGGTGCGCCGTGTGCTCGTTTATTACCCTATTTCTATAAAAAAAAATTAGGTAGCTGACACAATCATAAATGAATTTTGAATTCGTTACATAATTATAGTAGAGTCAGAAAACATGGTCATTTTTCTGTTATTAGATATTTACTATATTATTATTAAAAAAGGCTACATTCGAATTAAAAACCTCTTGTTTTATAAAGACAGCTAAAAAAAGAGAAATATAAGGGGACATAATGTTTGTACGTGGTAGAGCTACGATACAGTGTTGTAGCTGCAGCACGAATGTGTTGGTTTGACCAGGGAAGAACTACGCCTGATACTCTTAATGCCAGCATAAAATAGCAGCATAACGCTGCTGTGTTACGTATAATGACTATAGGTAGAGCACTGACGACCCTATTAACTAGGAATAAAGAATCACATTGAAGTACTCGGGGGTGAACTGACAACGTAATTTTGATTCTTATTCGAGGATAGATATCTTTACAGTATATTCACTTACCATCTTCACCACTTACCATTAAACAAAGTTTGTATAAAAAGGGATATTATAATGTTAAGGAATTTATGGACGATAATAACCCCTGGGAATGAGGTGATCGCTACCAAGCTATTTCTAATTTGTTTTGTGTGGTTAATTATGATTACATGACTGTATGCTGCTATTTAAAAACAAGGTCGCGCTGGGTTTCTTGCTAGTTCTTCCCAGGACCAGGTTTTTTTTTCTGAACCAGTAGTTATTAAATAAATGAGTGACTTTTAAGAAGTATTATTAATAATCTTTATTGAATAAAAAGTTTATGTTTCTGTTTCATCAAGTGGACTGCGGGCTTATATGAAAGTAATTTACAAATCAGTGGATATTTGACTAAGACATCGTAATTTGAGTGGAAATATTTTGGGAAATTTCAAAGGGTACTTACTAACAATGCCTTGAATTTGTACTCAAACACAATTTATGCCGTTCCCAGTAGTTAGTGACAGCTTAGAGAGGTCTACATCAGCTGAAATTTCAACCGACACGTTTCATCAGAAAATTATTTTCCCGAAAGGTGGCTTGGCTAATGTAATTAGGCGAGAACAAAGAGCGAGATAAGCCGTACTCTGTGTTGTTTCACAGAACACACAAACTTTCCAACATAGCTGGTAAATAAATCTGACACAGAGCCGTGGTAGTTTGGAGATTAGCGCCCGTCTTGAATTATACATGACGCTAGCAACTCTGGTTCGATTACGTAGCCATCAATATTTTATTTTATTTTGTGTAGGATACGGGTGAAAAACGGTTACACAGTCCAGCTGATTGTAATTGGATACTGTGGCTTAGGTATAGGTTGGTTGGTTGTGATTATATGTTGTTAGTTGTTATCATCCTTAATTATACCAATTTTGCGATGGTAGCTATTAAAAATAATATTTTATGCGTATAGACGTCTGCAAGCACCAATACAAACCGGTTTGCGGTTTAATGGTGCTGAATAGTAACTTTGCACTATTGTAATATCATATCATATCATTAAATAAAAAATCGGCAAACTGCGAGTCGGACTCGCGCACCGAGGGTTCCGAACAAATCTGAGTTTAAAATTATTAAAATGTTTTTATTATATGATGTAACTAAAAATTTATGCTTTTCGCAATTTTTCCTTTATCTGTGCTATAAAACGTTGCTTCGTACCAAATTTCAAGATTCTGAGTTCACGGGAAGAACCCTGTAGGTTATGATTCCCTTGCGAATGTCGAAAATTTGCGGCATAAACGGCTGTATCTTTTGATTGCGTTGGCTTAGAAGTTTGATTTTTTTACAGCTCTAAGGGACAGTAGACTTGAGTATTTGATAAGAATTTCAGCTTTATACCTCTATGCGTTCCTGAGAAAAAGGGTCCTGACAGACAGACAGACAGACGGACATCAAAGTGATCCTATAAGGGTTCCGTTTTATCCTTTTGAGGTACGGAACCATAAAAAAATAAAAAAAATATAATCTAGAGATGAGTTCTCACTCCTGCGAACTTCTATTTTAGTCCTCAGGACTGTTTCCAGTAAAAGTCTCCGGGTTTCTGTGAGAGCATGATCCTTACCCGGTCGAGCCGACCCATTGGTACTACATCCTTATTTAGTTGCAATATGGCTCAAAATTAAATTGGTATTTGCAATTTGAAGAGCTCTTTACTGACATCCCGACAGTGAAGGAAAACATCTAGAAAGCAACCTGCGTGTCTGATATATAAAAAATGATTAAGGAACGTGACATCCTGAAACATGCAGATTTCTAGACGAATAGTTTTTTAATCGTGCTAAATAGAGATAAAGTTAGAGTAACAGTTACAGCTTATATATGAGCACGTGGTAAATCAGCACTTAAAATATTGCAATTAACAATTTCATTGGTGCCGGCGGGAATATAATCTGGGTTGCTCGCGTACTGTGAAACTTACAACGAGCGCTAACCATCTGAGCTACCACGTCCCGGCTAAATAGACATAATTATTCATAATTTCTAATACTTGGATGTTCAAAGGATTCATAAAATATTTACGATTATATTATGCATTGAATAGAATTTATCGACCTTCAGTTCCTTTGTAGTGCCTTAGTCTATTCTCCACCATATTGGAGATGACGCAGACTTGATAGACGAAAAGGAATTTTATAATTGAACGCCTAATACTTCGGAATCAGATTCGTAATCAAATCTTGTAAGGCTTCGGAACGGAGTAATTAATTGTTTTGAAATTAATTTAGAATGGATCTGGATATATTTATTAATTAACGGACCCTTTTTAACTTTATTTTATAAGCATACGGATCACCTGATGGTAAGTTATCACGGTCGTCCATAAATATCTCCAAGAACAAAGGATTTTATAGTGTGTTGTAGTCCTTTTAGCAAGGTGAAAGTATGGAATAATGTATCTGTCCGGAAAAACCTTTAGGAACAGTAAATTCTACTATGTGTTCGTGCCTGGCAGAAAATCCCTTGTGAAATACACGGTAGTAAACTACCGATTACTTACCTAAATAGGTATGTTTTCTAAGTAGTTTGTGCTTTCTCATTATATAATTTATTTTGAAATAAATTATATTATGAAAAACGTCCCACTAGTTCTTCTCTTGGTCCTGTTCTTCCCAGAACAGAGTTCTTTTTTTCAAATCAGTGTTAAAATTAAAATAAAATTCTACTGAAAAAAAATCTGTTCTATTCTACCAACCATCGAGAAGACGTGCATGGAACTTTGAGTTCTGTCACAGTTCGAGTGAATCCTACCCTTTTTTTTATAAAATATAAGACAATAGAATGCTTTGTCATAAAATAATATGATTGGTATACACTGTTCAAAGTCCACAAGTAAAGTTTAAAACTTCGAAAGATAGAGCACACCTTATACACTGCACTCTTGTGATTACTTTGAAAATAGGAACTTTTTACTTTCAACTTTGGATATAAAAACAGCTAAAATACGAAGAACGCTCAGCGAAATTGCTTCTAGTTTAGATTGAAAACAAAAAAGCGTTCAATGCACGGAATTCTCATTATTTTTTTTATTAAAATTATATATATTATTTGTGCACGACGCAAACATAGCAATACCTCAAACGAAATGACTTACGGATTGCTTGTGGTAACCATCGCTAGTTGAACAACCTGGGGACGGTGGGCGGAGCCAGGAGAATGTTATGATCGTCGGGGCGCGCTCACGGTTCCACAACTAGCGGTGGTTGCCCACAGCAACGCGGGAAAAGCCGTAGCATTAATATTAAGAAATATAACATTTATTGTTAAACAAATGATATTGTGACTATGGAATAACTCTCGCAATAAAGGCACCGACCAACTGGCGAGAGTTAACATAGATTTAGGATATAGACATTAATCAATACCAAATTATAGAATAAGTATTATGTGTAAAGTATATTCCCTTGTATAGTTCAATTTAATTTCATATATATATTAAGCCCTTAGGCACGATAAACAATAAACAGGGCATGTTACCGTGACGAGGCCGCGGAGCGAATGAGGCTACGCGCGCCGCGCCACGACGTTTTATATTTATAGTGCTGAGGCGGGGGGCAGGGTTCTCAGCTCAAAATTGCGGAAATAATAACGTATTAACCTGTATTATGTAGAAAAATTATTATATAAGTACTAGTTAAATAAGCAATTGTAAAAATATAATATATTTAAGTTTGTACATTAGTTTATAAGAAATTTGCCAAATAAAGAAAGGCGCGGGGGTGAGGCAAGGGTCCGCTGGCCAGCAATGGCCGAATCATATAAAAGACGGGCCGGTCGGAACGGTCGGCATACTGAATGGACATGCCGTACTACCACCCGTAGTGGCAAGTTACTGCTCGATATCACGCAGTCTCTTGATATTACCGTCCACAGTCCTCTCGGTGTTACTCACTTTCCCGATAACACCGACTATGCCCCCGATGTACTAGATTTTGCGTTACTCAAAGGAGTTTCTCTCAACCTTAGGGCAATCGAGACACTAGACGATCTAGGATCCGACCACCGACCGGTCTCTCTCATTCTTGGCCATCAGCCACCACTCCCAACACCCTCTACTAAAACCTTCACAAATTGGAAGGGTTTCAAGGAGTCCCTAGCGAAAACTCTGGACTCACAGAACTCTCCCATCTCCCTATCGTCTGACTTAGACAGTCCCGAAAAAATCGACACCGCGGTCGATTCACTCTCCACCCTTATTAAAACCTCCCTTAAGGAGAATGAAAAGGAAGTCCCGGTGCTAAGAATAGTGGGCTTCCCCTACATATTAGCAACCTATTAAAAGCCAAGAAAGCTGCTTTCCGGAGAGCAGCAAAATATCCCACGCCCGAATATAGGCGCACGGCCAATCGTCTTCAACGAGAACTCCGTTTCCGCCTCTCTGAATTTCGAGACCTCGAAAAGAGTAAACTCATGGAGAATATATCTCCCTCTCATACAGCGTACTATCAGATGGCTAGAGCCCTCCGTATAGACGCTATAACCCACACTCCCCCTCTCTCCCGCCCCGACGGTTCGGTTGCCTTCGAGGACGAGGAAAAGGCTGAGTGCTTTGCAGACAGTATTGCCGCTCAATGCTCTCTTAGCTCTCAACCCGTCGACCCTTCACACGTCCAGGCAGTGGAGGATGAGGTCCGCCGCCGGAACTCACCCCCTACGGCCTCCGAACCTATCTCTGTGTCCAATGATGAGATTTCATCCCTCATTAAAGGACTTAAACCTAAAAAGGCTCCGGGCGCGGATGGCATATCCAACCAAGCCCTTAAAAACTTTCCCGAGCAGGTGTTAACCCTTTTATCTATTATCTTCAACGCCTGCTTCAACCTTAGTTACTTTCCCACTACGTGGAAAGAGGCAACTGTGATTGGTATTCCCAAGCCAGGCAAGCCTCTCAACCTCCCCTCCAGTCATCGCCCCATTAGCCTCCTCAAGGCCATGGGCAAGCTCTTTGAAAGAGTCATCCAAAATCGCATGAGGCGCCATCTGTTTCCCACAGACGGGAACCCCTCTTATCATTCCCCATCAATTCGGTTTCCGAGCGAAACACTCCTGCCCCCAACAAGTTCACCGTATTGTGGAATATATCCTCAGCGGTTTTTATCCCCGTCGTCATAAGACTATCGCGGTCTTTTTCGACATCGCCAAAGCCTTCGATAGAGTCTGGCATACAGGCCTTATCTACAAACTATACAAAATAGGTCTCCCCGATCGTCTAGTACGTCTCGTGGCCTCTTATCTTAATCATCGTACCTTTCGTTTTAGACACGAAGGCACGCTATCTTCACAACGCCCCATCAAAGCTGGTGTCCCTCAGGGCTCAGTTCTTGCTCCTCTGCTGTACATACTGTTCACCAACGACATTCCCATTCCGCCGAAAGGTGTTCAGCTCTCCCTCTTCGCAGACGACACTGCTCTCTACTGTAAAGGATCTCGCTACCTTTCATACGGAACAAGGTCCAAAAGTCAGTTGATGACCTAGGAGCTTGGTTCAAAAAATGGCGCATCGATGTGAACCCGGAGAAGAGCTCCGCCGTTCACTTCGATTATAAACGACGCCGTCTCAAAAACACTCCACCAATACGTATGCTAAGGACCCCTGTCCCCTGGCATACGTCTGCCAAATATTTAGGTGTCACTCTAGACACAGGGCTAACTTTCAGGCCCCACGTCAAAAGAGTAACCCGTCACGCACGTTTTTACCTGAATAGGCTCAACAGTATGTTGGGCCGACACAGTAAAATGTCCCTCAGAAACAAGCGTACCCTTTATAAGGTCTGTATACGACCAGTCATGACCTACGCGGGCCCCATTTTCGCCCACTCTAACCCTAAAATTATTAATGAACTCCAAGTAGTTCAAAACCTTTTCTGTCGTCGAGCTGCGAACGCACCTTGGTACGTCCGCAATGCCGACCTTCATCGGGACCTAGAGCTCCCTACAATTCAACAATTCCTTAAAAAACTCTCTGAGAACTTCTTCAAAGCCTCAGAGTCGCATTCTAATCATTTTATTCGTGAGGCTGCTAATTATGCAGCCCCACTCCCCTCCCGCTATAGCGTCCGCAGGCCGAGGAACTCCCTCTCGGACCCGCCTAATAAACTTTCAAACGACCTGAACTGCCTCCTGGCGGCTCAGGCCAACTCTAATTAAGTTATTCATAATTAATTTGCCTTCGTAGGCACTCCCTCAGCGGCTAATAGCCGCCTGCGCCCTCTTTTCCCAAAAGAGGGTCGCTTCCGATACGGCATAAGAAGCTTTAAACAGCTAGTTGCCAGTCCCCAAAGGCGGTTTTAGTGGGTATCACTTAGGTTCCCCAGTAGGTAGTCACAGTGAGTCCCACATAACCACGATAGACCGGCTGTCGTGGTATGCGTAATGCATTTCCGCCTCCCTCCGGGGTAGCCCTTTTCCAATTGCTTCGGGCGCAAAAAAAAAAAAAAACGGTCGGCAGTCGCTCTCCAGCTACAGTAAAGAAAACAACAAGAAAGAAAAGAAAAAGTTCCTCCTCACCGCCGCTTGCCTCCAGTAGTAAGCAAGACCAACGTGTTTCACTCATTTTTCGAACGGCGTTACGGCGATCCGTAATATTAATGGTCCTTCGAGAAGCCAGATTACTGGAAGAAAAAGACAATATCGTTCTTGGTATTGCCGGAAGAAAGAAGCAAACCGCAAGAACGAAAAAATATTATTGTGAAGAAAAATGGTTATTACACGTAGTAACAACGGAGAATCATCGAAGCGTCGCAAGGATGAACAAATAACCCAGGGGGCCACAGAAGAGGCCTCTGGGGGCGATTCAACCGCTAGTGGTACATCCAACACCACGAGCGAAACCACAACGGTCAGCGATACAACCGCTACCTCTGCGACCGATAACACGGCCGCAACGGAAGAAACCCAGCAAGAAAAGGATCGAAGATCGCAGCGCACATTAAAGCCCGACGAAGCTAGGTCGCGCCGCTCCGTAGCCTCACGCAAGAGACTCCTCGCGGAGTTAGAGGCGAAAGAGCGGTTAGCCGAACTCAAGCTCGAGCAGGCTTAGTTGCAAGCAAGAACGGAATTGCAAGAAATACACGTGCAGCGATTACAAGCAGAAGTCGGATCAACCGATGACGAAGATGAAGAAATAGAAGACGATTTGGCGTCAGTACGCATTAGTACATGGTTGCAAGAAAAACCTACATCGCAATCGCCGCAGCCTGCGCCGCAACCCACGTCGCACTTCGCATCGCAACCCGCTCCGCAGTCTACATCACAGCCCGCGCCGCAACCCACGCCGCACTTCGCATCGCAACCCGCTCCGCAGTTTGCATCACAACCCGCGCCGCAGAAAGAAGACAATGGGCAGGCGCAGCAACAAATCGACGTCGCTACCTTAGCCGCTGCTCTATCACAAGCAGTACGAAGCACAAGGGAGCCGCTGAAATATGTGCAAGAGCTACCTACATTCAATGGTAGCAGCAAAGAATGGCTCAGCTTCAAAACAACGTACGAAGAATCTTCAAAGTACTTCACGATGAACGAAAACATAGCGAGAATACGCCGAAGCTTAAAAGGGACAGCAAAAGAAGCCGCCGGTTGCCTACTTATAAGCCAACCAGATCCCAGCCTGATAATGGAAGCTTTGGAAAGAAGATTCGGACGTCCAGAAGCATTAATCCACTTGGAAATAGAGAAGCTGAAGCTGCTGAACAAAGTTACGGACAATCCCAGGGAGCTATGCATATTCGCAAATCGCATAGCAAACGTGGTGGGCACCGTGGAAGCACTCAAGAAAGCACACTATCTGCATAGTCCGGAAATGACGCGAGTTATCACAGACAAACTCACGCCTATATTGAGAAGCAAATGGTACGACTATGCAGCCAGGAAGAAAGAAGATATCCCAGAGCTTAAGAAGACATCAATGTTCTTAAACGATGAAGCGGACAAATGCAGCGCGTATGCCTTGCCGGAGTTCATAGCAGAGGACAGCGAGACAAGAGAGCGAAGACCAAGAAAAATAGAACGTGCCTTCGCCACAAGCAAGAAACAATATGAAGAACGCTGTCCTCAATGCAAACAAGAACACAAACTGCCCGATTGCAAGTCATACGCCGCTCTGTCCACTAATGACAGATGGGAAGTAGCAAAGAAAAATAATATCTGCTACCGCTGTCTGCGAGGAAAACATCGCCGGTTGCTGTGTAAAGCTCCACCGTGCGGAAAAGGCGGATGCATGATGAAACACCATAAATTGCTGCATCACGATAGAACAGCAGAGATTGAAAAGGAACCCGCTATGGAAACCGCAACATCGGCAAGGGAGGTCATCAGAGCGACTCAACCGTACAAGCACCGCCGCGCTTATCTAAAGATTGCGCCCGTTACAATAAGGGGGCCGCTAAGCTGCGTCGAAACATACGCATTACTGGACGAAGGAAGCACGGTCACCTTAGTCGATGCCTCAATCGCTGACGTCATCGGCGCCGACGGCCCAGCCCACGCAATGTGGATACAAGGGGTCGGCTCGGAGGTGAAACATGAGAAGAGCAAGATCGTCAGCCTTAAAATAAGAGGAAAGTACGCGCAAGAAGAACACAACATAGAAGCAGCGCGTACGGTAGAACGGTTGGACTTCGCGCCAGAATCCGTGAATGAAAATCACTTAGAGAATTGCCAACATCTGTGGGATATCAAAGAAGCTATCACCTACGAACGCGCCTCACCGAAAATACTAATCGGACAAGATAACTGGCACCTCATAGTGTCTAGAAAACTGCGCGTCGGTCGTCGAGACCAACCAGTCGCATCACACACCAACCTGGGCTGGGTTCTGCATGGCTGTCATAGCTCATTGACGTCGACGGTCACCTTCTGCGGCAGACTACATCAGAGGGAAGATACACAGCCGATAGAAGAAGAAATAAAAAAATTATTTCAAATTAGAATCGCTGTGCATCGAGCCAAGAAGACCGAAAGAAGATCCCGAGCAGCGAGCTATGCAAATGTTGAAGGAAACCAGCCAGAGGTCGGCGGACGGCAGATTCGAAACAGGGTTGTTGTGGAAACAAAAGGATTTCCAAATACCAAATAATTACAAGGACGTGGAAAGGCGCCTGCACACCTTAGAGAAGAGGCTCGACCGAGACAGCAATCTCAAGCTACAGTACGAAGAACGCATACATAACCTCTTCAACTCGGGTTACGCAGAGCGCGCGCCTATGCCACCACCGCAAGGAAGGACATGGTATCTGCCACACTTCCCAGTCGTCAACCCTGCGAAACCAGACAAGCCGCCGAGATTGGTGCACGACGCCGCAGCAAAGACAGCCGGAATATGTCTCAACGATATGCTTCACTCGGGGCCCGACTTGTTACAATCATTGCCCGGAGTAATCATGAGGTTCCGACAGTATCCGTATGCAGTGAGCGCCGACATAAAAGAAATGTTCATGCAGATCAAAGTGCGCAAAGAAGATAGATACGTTTTACGTTTCTTATGGAGAGGCAATCGGCGGGAGGACCAACCGGAAGAATATAGGATGACATCAATCATCTTTGGAGCGACATCATCACCGTGCACAGCATTATACATCAAAAATAAAAATGCTGAAGAACATGCAGAAGCATACCCAGAAGCTGCGGTCGCCATAAAAAGAAATCACTATATGGACGACTACTTGCAGAGCTTCCACTCTGTCACGGAAGCTCAGCAAACGGTAAAAGCAGTCGATCACGTCCACAAACAAGCGGGATTCGTACTCAGCGGGTGGACATCGAACGAAGAGAAAACAATAGAAGAAATAACGACAGAACATAAACAACACGACGCGACCGTGAGCCTGGGCGGAAAAGAAACTGAGAAGACGCTCGGCCTGCTCTGGCATGTACAAAGCGATCATATTGGATTTAATACTCACAATATGAAGATGCCTGCCGACGTAAAAGAAAAACAACGCTTGCCAACTAAACGTGAAGCGTTGAGCATCATAATGGCATTATTTGATCTGCTGGGATTAATATCACCAGTGACCACCCCAGCGAAGAGAATATTCCAAGACACAAGGCGGACTGGGACGACCCTCTGCCCACGGAATTAAAAGAAAAATGGGAAGACTGGATTACTTCACTTAACGCCATAGAACAACTGAGAATACCGCGATGCTACGACTACAACCCGGTGTCGACGCGCCAACTACACACATTCGTCGACGTAAGCGAGAAGGCCTACGCAGCAGCCGTGTATTGGAGAACGGAGCGAGCAGACGGCAGCGTTAACGTATCATTGGCTGCCGCCAAGAGCCGCGTAACACCACTGAAGCCAGTCTCCATACCACGGCTCGAATTACAAGCAGCACTGCTGGGAGCTCGTCTCGCGCAGACCGTGGTCGATGAGCACGATGGTGATATAGCGGGCAAGACATACTGGTGCGACTCTCGTACAGCACTGGTATGGATAAGATCGGAGCCTCGCGCGTACAAAGCTTTCGTCGCTCATCACCTGGCGGAGATAGAAGATACGACCAAGAAGAACGAATGGCGTTGGCTACCGTCCAAAGAAAACGTGGCAGACGACGCGACCCGATCCACGCCAGAAAGATTCAACGAGTCGCACCGGTGGTTCCGAGGGCTCCCGTTTCTGCAACGTCCACCAGCAGAATGGCCGCAGGAAGAGAAAACGACACAATACGACACCGGGGAAGAACGAGAAGTATGTAACATCGCAGTAAAAAGGGTAGACTCGCCAACAACACATCTGCCACAAATAGACAGATTTTCGAAATGGATTCGCCTCATAAGGGCGACAGCGAGAGTCCTCCTATTCATCGACATGTGCAGACCAAACAAGCACTTGGTGAAGGCTGGGCGTAAACGCAACCGAGCAAGACAAGATAGCGACCCTGGCTGGCAAAGAACAAACAAAACGCAACACCCCAGCCAAGGAGAAAAAGGCAACTCCTACTGTCTCATCACTTGTAGGAATACCGGCCGCTTATCACGTAAGAGCCGAACAACTGTGGGTGCAAGCCAGTCAGCGGGAAAGCTTCACGAAGGAGCTCAAGAGGATCGCCAACGGAAGTGTTCCGGGAGGTGACGACAAATTAGGCCACCTGAGCACATACATCGATGAAGAGGGGACCCTACGCCTCAGAGGTCGAATAAAAGCAGCATCAGAAGTAGAAGAGGACACGTACGACCCTCCCATACTAGACGGGAAGCACGCATACACTCGTCTGTACATAACCCACGTACACGAGAGGTTGCATCACGGAGGCGTGGAAACAGTCGTGAACGAATTAAGACAGAGACTGTACATAAGAAAAATACGTCCAGTGGTGAAAACTGTCGTCAAAAGCTGCCTACCGTGCCGTCTAAGAAAAGCCAAGCCTGCATCACCATCTACAGGGAACCTGCCGTCCGCACGTCTCGCTCATCACGCACGTCCGTTCACATACACCGGACTGGACTACTTCGGGCCAATAGAAGTCACAGTGGGACGACATCGTGAAAAGCGCTATGGCGCGTTATTCACCTGCATGACATCCCGAGCAATACACATAGAGGTAGCCCACTCTTTAAGCGCTGACTCAGCCGTATCGGCGCTCAGACGTTTTATGAGCAGAAGAGGATGCCCAAAGGAAATATGGAGTGACAACGCTACGTGCTTCAAGGCAGCCGACAAGGAGCTGGCCGAAGCAGCACTCGCAGCCATCGAGCACGAAACCACATGTCGACAAATTGTGTGGAAGTACATACCACCATCGGCACCATTCATGGGCGGCGCGTGGGAGCGAATGGTTCGCTCCGTGAAAGAAGCTCTACGCGTCACCCTCAACGAGCGCTATCCCAGTGACGAGACCTTGGTGACCCTGCTCGCCGAGGTCGAAAACACGGTCAACTCAAGACCTCTCACACACGTCTCAGTCGACCCAGGAGACCCAGAAGCCATCACGCCGAATCACATTATCATCGGTCCCAACTCGCACGTGCAGGTACGTGCCGGGACACTTCAGCGAGAGTGACGTGACGGCCCGCCAGCAGTGGAAACGAGCTCAAGCCCTGGCCGACGTGTTTTGGAGAAGGTGGGTAAAGGAATACCTGCCCCTACTCCAACACCGGCAGGAGCCCAGCAGCATAGGCGTATCACCGAAGATTGGGGACCTAGTCATCATTTGTGACTCCAATCTACCACGCAACATCTGGCCCAGGGGAAAAATCAGCAACGTGTATCCTGGCGTCGACGGAGAGGTACGAGTAGTGGACGTAACCACAAGCACGGGGCATGTACTACGAAGACCGACAAAGAAGATCGTCGTGCTACCAGAGGGATCGCAGCGTGGCGACGGCGGGAGAATGTGCACGACGCAAACATAGCAATACCTCGAACGAAATGACTTACGGATTGCTTGTGGTAACCATCGCTAGTTGAACAACCTGGGGACGGTGGGCGGAGCCAGGAGAATGTTATGATCGTCGGGGCGCGCTCACGGTTCCACAACTAGCGGTGGTTGCCCACAGAAACGCGGGAAAAGCCGTAGCATTAATATTAAGAAATATAACATTTATTGTTAAACAAATGATATTGTGACTATGGAATAACTCTCGCAATAAAGGCACCGACCAACTGGCGAGAGTTAACATAGATTTAGGATATAGACATTAATCAATACCAAATTATAGAATAAGTATTATGTGTAAAGTATATTCTTTGAGGTTGCCAGTCCCCAAAGGCAGTTTTTAGAGGGTATCACTTAGGTTCCCCTTGTAGGTAGTGAGTCCCTCATAACCACGATGGACCGGCCATCGTGGTATGCGTAATGCATTTTCTGCCTCCCTTCGGGGTAGCCCATTTCCAATTGCTTCGGGCGCAAAAAAAAAAAGAAAACAACAAGAAAGAAAAGAAAAAGTTCCTACTCACCGCCGCTTGCCTCCAGTAGTAAGCAAGACCAACGTGTTTCACTCATTTTTCGAACGGCGTTACGGCGATCCGTAATATTATTATTATATATAATTTTGCCCATCTATGAGTTAAGTAGACCAGAAGATCACCAGCTGATCGACCCCGACGAAAACCGTACTGGCGGTCACTAATCAGCTGGTGATCCTCAAGGTACCGCATGAGGTGGCAGTTTACAACGGATTCCATTATTTTGGAGAACAAGGGGGTGATGGCGATAGGTCTGTAGTTGGACGGATCTGAGCGGTCGCCTTTTTTAGGGATCGGGTGGACAAAAGCTGTCTTCCATGATTTCGGGACTACGCCTAGGGAGTAGGAGTACCGGAAAAGACGCGTTAGAACCGGTGCCAACTCCGGAGCACACGTCCTCAGCACAATTGGGGGGATTCCGTCAGGCCCACTCGACTTGTGGATGTCAAGGGAGAGGAGTGCTCTGCGAACCGAGCGCTGTGAGAATCGCACATCAGGCATGGAGCACTCACACCGCGGGATGGTCGGCGGTGTGTTCCCCCCGTCATCAACAGTCGAGTTGGACGCAAAAAGGGAGCCTAAAAGGTCGGCCTTCTCTTTTGCGTCGTGGGCCAGTGAGTCGTCCTCCCTGTGCAGAGATGGTAGTGATGGCTTACAGAAATTCCCTTGGACAGCCTTGGCGAGAGACCAGAATGCACGGGTTCCCGAAGGAAGGCGAACTAGTTTCTCGCCAATTCTGCCTATGTGCTCTGACTTTGCCTTGGCAATAACTCTTTTGAAGGACCTGGAGGCGAAGTTATACTTCTTTTTGAGTGTGCTGGTGTTTACATCCCGAGTCACCGAAGCCGCAGCCCAGGCTTGATAACACTCCTGCTTACTGCGTAATGCAGTCTTACAGGAGCGACCAAACCAAGGCTGAGATCTGCCTCCGATGGGTACCACAGATGATGGAATAAATAGTTCCATCCCCTGTAGCACTACATCAGTGACAGAGTCAGCAACAGCGCTGGGATCATCCGGCGAGAAGCAAACCCGCCCCCATGGGTAGGAAGCAAAGAAAGACCGCATTCCGTCCCAATCCGCCGACCTGTAATGCCAAACACGGCGGCAACCTGCAGAACGCAACCGCGAGGGGAGCGTGAGTGGCACCACACTCCGGATCAGACAATGGTCCGAAGAGCCAAGAGGGGCATCGACGGAAACCTGATATCCGTCCGGATGAGAGGTCAGCAGAAGGTCCAACAGGGAAGGTGTATGATCCTCAACATCTGGAATCCGCGTAGGCGATGTAACCAGTTGTGTCAGACCATATGCCAAGGCAAAGTAATAAACAGATCTCCCCGCATGATCGGTTAAACGTGAACCGAGCCATTCGGCGTGGTGGGCGTTAAAATCGCCAAGGATCACGATCTCCGCGGATGGGACCTGTTGTAGCAAGGAATCTGTAGCCATTTGGACGTGATCGATGAGTCGGTCTGTTTCGGCATTACCGCTATGGGACCTATAGAGGCACACGTAGACGCGCGGATGGTCGTCGCTGTCTACGCGTAGCCAAAGGATGGACAGGTCCGAACCTTCAAGACTGCCGAGGCGTCGAGAACAGATGTCCTCTCTGACATACACGCAAACTCCAGCCCGAGGCACAAAGGAGTGCTCCAATTTGTACCCCGGGCAGGAGAGATACGAAGTATCAGCCGGAGAGGACACCTGCGTCTCGGTCAGAAAGAGCAAGGCCAGCTTCGCCGTCTCAAGATGGTAGTGGACGGCGTTTAGGTTAGAGTGAAGTCCCCTGATGTTGCAGAAATTCACGGATAGCGTGGCAGGGGTCGCCTTGGTCTTGTTGCTCAGTTTGCCCCGAGCAGTTATTGTGATGAGCGGAATTTTGCCCCCCCCCCAGGATACGCGGGGCAGCCTGAGCACCCACGCTCAGGAGTGGAATAGCATGGTCGTGGATGCTCAGCGAGGGGTTCTCCAGGGGTACTGGTACCCTCCTGGGGTAGTTTATGACGTAATTCCGCTACCATGTTGATGGGGGGGGGGGGGAATTGGGCATCCGGTCACCTGCACTCACCAGACGAAACGCGGAAGCAGAGCTTCCACTTCACGCCGGTATTCTGTGAGGTCGTGGTACTAACCCGGCTCGAGCCGGCCCATACGTGCAACAGCAAAAGCTGCTGCAAGGCTCTACCACCGTTATTCTTATGGTAACGATTATATACGGTTTTGTACGCGGGGAGTGTGCGTTTCTCCGCGATTGCCGCGTAAATTATTATTTAGTTGATTACAGATTTCAAGTAAGTTTCTAAAATAATGAGTATAATATCTTCAAATAATGACTTCTAATTACATTCAAGAGCTCGCAAGCTATGCGCTATTGCGTGTTAATCGGCAAGATGAGGAAATATTGAATCCAATTTTCTATCTGAAAATGTAGGAAAACTCCACCTTAATGGTAATTTGGAAGAAACCGATAGAGCACTAGGTAAGTAGTTTCGATACGTAAGTATTATTTTTATGAAGTTGTCAAAATTTGCCTCATTTTTGTTTCTAGTTGGTCAAAGCTATAGTAAGTAACACAAAGAGTTATTTACGCTGTTTTTTTTGTAGAAAAAAGTATTGTATCTTATACAAACGATATTTTACGTCGCTTATTAAATTAATAATTTTATCGTATGTAATACATTCGATTTTTTACGTGGTTTGAATATATGTGTACGTTAGTCTAATGTAAGTTAAGATTAATTACATCGATAAAATATGTATTCATTGCTGTCGTAATATTTTATTACTATTGTTTACGTAAGTAATGCGAAATAAAATTATATCTTATGTTCTTCTTTTGTTATTTTAAAGCTTTCTGGAATCAAGAAAATCATCAGAGACATTTGGTATACTCAAGAGAACTATAGTCTCGACGAAAATATGTATTGAAGTATAAATTACCTTTTTAAGGCACTGAAAACTCAGTTGAAAATTAACGTATTGTAGCAATTTTATCGATATTGGCGGTAAATGAACAAATAGTTTACACTGAGATAGGTACAAGAAACTTACTCTGATGATGGCATCAGGCATCGTGATGAGCATTATGGGCGCAATCATCACTCTCATTAATTAAAAGAAGTCAAGTAAAGTTTATGTGACCACATTAAATGGTTACATCCGGTAAAATCTCATTACGTTAGTGAAGACACCGTCACACTCAGAGTGACTTAAACTTATATAAGCTATTTATTGTGTATATTGAATGGTTTGATCCTAATACTTATAAAATTGATCGTGTAGTGGAGGCGTAAAAATATCTGTTACCCAATATCATCCCGTGGATGTCGTAAAAGGCGATAGAGGGCAACAAACCAGTAGACGGGCAGCAGCGTGTTAACTATGACACATATTCCCTCTTTGAGACGATAAATGGGGAAGCCTATGTTCAGCAGTGAACTTTTAACAGACTGTAACGGTAACGGTAACTAAAAGAGGTAAAGCAGACACACTGCGTCAGTACAAACTTTAGTTATTGATAATTTTAGGATAAGCTTTTTCAAGCCAAAGAAATACCAGTGCGACATGTGTTACATACACGGGCAATGAAACCCATACATACATCAAACGAGAAGGTTACGCTTCTCATATTTTGAATAAAACCATAGCTAAACTTTTGAAGCTAAATTTTGAATAAAAAAACTTGAGGTACTAGACTCTCCCTATAGTGATGTAAGCGTATTTTATTATAAAAGATAATTGAGTTTTATGAATTTTACCGTATTTTATCTTGCCAAAAATAGCCACTTACTGTAAGAAACTCAAGCCAAAAGAGTTCCAAAGGAGGTGTCCAAAGAAGTAGAAACCGAGTTTAGGTTTTAGTCCGACAATTGCGCAGGGCAAAACTGGAACCGGGAAATATTCGCTACGTATGTGATATTTAGCGCAAAAATACAATGTCACTTTAAACACACATTTTTAGAAAATGGCCATAATGGGTAAGGTGATAGCGTTTATGTCTTATCGAAAGATGTGCCGAACCCCGTTTTGAATGGATCACATTAGTGCAGTGGGCTAAACAGGACGAACAACCTTACAATGGTGTTAAGATAGATCAACACCGTTATTTTATTATTTTAAGTCAACTTTAGCCTCAGAAAGTTAGACAAAAAATTTATACGGTGATAGACGAACAAAAAAGAAATAAAGATTATTGCTACTGACCCAAACAAACTACATTATAAATGTAATTTTGATGAATCTTTAATGTATGGGTATTAGTCTTAGTTGCTTTATGACTAATACGAGACGGAACAACTTAATAACACTAATGTCTCCCTACATTATAGCCATGCATTGCCTAATTTAATAGCTTAAAGAAATGATTAGATAATCCTTCGTAACAATGGTATCATTTCAGCGATTCATTACGATTTCTAAGTAATAATTTTTGTAGAATCCCATGAATTTTGTCGCAATGATCCTGAATCTGATTCCGAATAACTTATAACTATAGTTGTTTTAATTTATGCTATTTTCTTATTTGTTATTCCTGGTTGTTCAGAATTAAAAGGTATTTTTAACTTAATAGACAACAGTTGTTTTTACACAAGTACTTAAGTACATAACTGCTTAATGTAACAAACTTGAAAATTGTATAGCAATGATACAGCCTATTAAAAATTATTGATCTTTTGAACAAAGTACTAATTGAGATATGTTTATTATAATTTTATTTGAGTTTTTTATTTATATTGTTATTTATATTTGATAATTATCTTAAAAACAAGAAATTTGTCATTTTAAGTAGTTTCCTTTTTATTGTTTGCTTAATAGTTGTTTGTCTTCTACTGGTTATCTATATCAAGAAGAAAACTATTTTAATTGCAGTTGTTATTTTATAAATTTCAAATTGTTACATGTTATTAAAATATAATAAAATATCAGCTATTTTATGAAACCAATTTTACCGATTTTATCGCGTGTGATGGTACACCTTTTAATTAAAATTAGATTCAATTTGTGTGTAGTGTTCGCGTAAATATAAGAAATCATTGAATAAAACCTTTGATTTTAACTTTCCAGTAATAAATTCATAATTTTTGGATTGAAATAGTATTCAGAATTGTTCCATTAATATTTTTTATAAAGCAACAATAATCAAATTCCTTATTGTGTACAAGGTAAAAAACATGGTATATGTAATATACGTGCAAAAATAATTAACTTGTGCCCAAGTATAATGGCGTTAATAACATCTACGATATTTTTGATCAAGTAAACTACGATGTAAGCAGTTGTATGTTTCACTTACGATTTTTAGCACTATGTATGTCCGCCGTAAAATATGGTAACAACAATATCTCTAAAACCTTTATTAATTCACACTTCAATTTTATATCATAAGAATGCTGTCAAAATTATATACATATGGTGAAAAAATTAAATTAGTAGCTATTAATACAGCAGAGCTGCCAACTAAAATATATTTAAACGGCTCTCCTGTAAAGTTCTGTTTTTGAACATACGATAGTGTACTTAGGAGCCATCGATTTGTGTTTTTTAACGATGTATAATTTCGTTATCCTGTATAATGGAGAGCGCTCACCGGTGTACGTTTTACAAATCTTTGTAGCAAATAAACATACATACATACATATAATCACGCCTCTTTCCCGTAGGGGTAGGCAGATACCACTTCTTTCCACTTGCTACGATCCTTTCTTTGTTTCGCTTCGTCCACTTTCATTATTCCCTTCATACATGCTCTTCGGTTTAGGGTACTCTTGACCTGGCCTTTTTTTAACACTTTCACTGTCCGGTTTTCAGACACAATAGTAAGACAATAGCAGTGACCTATATGTAGTGCACGGGACAGCGAAAGGGTTAAGACGTCCCTGATTTGTTCTAGAAACGTCCGCCTAGGTCTACCCCTTCCAACACTATCATTCACACTCGCCTTATACACCCTTTTCGTCAATCGTTCTTCATTCATTCTCTCGACATAGCCAAACCATCTCAGCATAACTTTCTTAATTTTTGTCACTACATCTTCTTTCAGACCACAACGTTTCCTTATCTCACTATTTCTTATCCTGTCACACAGTTAAACTCCTATCATACTTCTTAACGCTCTCATCTCAACTGCATTTATTCTGCTTTCATGTTTCTTCTGCCATACCCAACTTTCAATTCAGTACATGAGTGTCGGAACCAACACCCCTTCATGCACATAAATACCGTAAAATTGCTCAATTAAATTCGAACCCAGGATCAGGATCTAGTATATGATTATCAGCCACCGCGTTTCCGATTCTCCGTCTATCTATATAAAACTCATTTACGAATAACGATACTCTAATTTGTCACAGAGTTTTAGGGCAAGGAAATTCCGCCGCGCTGACATAATACGTGTTGGCGAACTTCACATGTCTTCGAAATATTTTTTTAATTTCTCAGACATTTAGGTTTTCCCACTATGTTTACCTTCATCGTCAAGCACGTATTTTTTTAGGGCCGGAACGTATTTTTTTTGGGCCGGCGGGGTTCGGTTCAAACTCAGGTTGATCACGTGCTTTGAAATTTACAGCGAGCACTTGGCCCCCGAGTTACCGGGGCTCTATTTGTTGTAGTTTG
The DNA here is from genome assembly GCA_963668995.1 of Parnassius mnemosyne. Lineage (NCBI taxonomy): Eukaryota > Metazoa > Arthropoda > Insecta > Lepidoptera > Papilionidae > Parnassius > Parnassius mnemosyne. The sequence continues at coordinate 50,495,086 of CAVLGL010000002.1, forward strand.
TTATTTTTTTTTAAATTTTTTACATAAAACATAAGTCTGAGCCACCTGCATCCATCGACTTCCTGCATATCTTGCCAGGTCGTCACTCCATCTATTGGGAGGCCGCCCCACACTTCGCTTACCGGTACGAGAATGCCACTCGAGAACCTACTCCATACCAACACAGCCAGCGCTTATCTACGATCTCACCTGATGGTAAGTGGTGATGTAGCCTAAGATGGTGAAGTGCACTAACTTAACAAAAGCGTATTCACTCTTGCCTTGAAGACACCCACACTGTAATCGGATGGAAAGACAGATGCTGGTAACTTATTCCACTCCTTTGCTGTACGCATGACGAACGACGTGGCGAACCGTTTGGTTCGAATGCGTGATAAGTCAACAACGAATGGTTGGAGACTGGCCGAACGTCTGGTTGTCCGATGGTGGAAGGGAGAGGGAGGAATTAAATTATGCAATTCCTGCGCACACTCTCCGAAATGCTTCCTGTAGATAAACGAAAGTTTGGCTACTTTGCGTCTGTGTTCGAGGCTGGTAAGATTGGTTTTTACCAAATTTGGGTCACCAATAAGCCTCTTAGCACGCCTTTCCATTGAGTCCAAAGCTGCTAGGTGGCATTTTGAAGTACCAGCTCATATATGGCAGCAATACTCTATGCACGACTGGACTTGCGCTTTATATAAAGTAAGCAGCTGTCAAAAAAAAGGGTTTTAATTCCATGTACCAATCAAATTAAATATCTTTATTCATTCAGACTTTAAACAATGCCCTTCTGAACTTCAACATATTAACCTAATTATTACATGCGGTTTGTATTTACTCGCACAGAGGAAACCGCTATGACAAACTCATGTTCGGTATAACATATTGAATTTTTCAGCTTGTAAATAATGTTATTAGTGTTACAATGGAAGAGATTAAGATCAAGCAACTTTACATCTAAGGTAAGGTACTGATTGCGTAATACGTATGTTTTTATGTGTAATTCTTTGATAACTTGTGTAATTCTAAGAAAATAATACAAAGTATAATAATAAAATTTCACCATGTAGTGGTGGTGTAAGAGAGTGGATTCTGTTACACCATCACCTCACATCCCATCCATGGGTCTATGAAATCTAATAAATAATAACTTTAATATCATATCATCCCGTGGGTGTCATGAGAGGAGACAAAGGGTAACTGAAATACGAAATGAGTAGAAGCATCTTTCTCATCACAACTCAATAATAATAGAAAACTGCAGTTGCTAACTCACCTGGCAGTGGCCACTATAGTCAATATCGTATGAGGCACTGTATGTGCCCATGTTCAGAATTGGACTTTTAATGGGTAGTAATGAGAATAACGAGAGAACGAAGACAGAGAAAGAGTCTACAGGGAATATTTACTTAATCTGTATCATGCTTAGTTAGATTTAAGTTCAATAAGGAATAGGTGTGTAATATACCGTTTTGTGGTGGTGTATAATATCGACAAACGAGCACTCGGTCCACTTGATTGTAAGTGGATGCTGTGGCCCAATGACGTCCACATTTATCTTCGATTAAGAATCAAAATGCAGATACCCTTAGGACTTAGGGTTCCCGGTTCTGTTTATTACTGGACACGAGGCATTCCATTAAGCAATTATTAAGCTACTACTTTACGCTGGTATTCTGTGAGAGTGTGGTACCACCCCGGTTAAGCCGACCCATTCGTGCTACAACCACAATATAGCTGTAGCATGGTTTTACAACGTATGAACTTCTTAAGTAAACTTTTTCATATCATATCTATAAGCGCTCGCCGTAAATTTTACATTGCTTTTGTAAATTGCAATTTTAAGTGCTGATTAACAATATGCTCGGTTGTAAAGGAAAACACCTTGAAAAAAAATCGCCTTAAGTGTGACATCCTAAATTTTACTCTATACCCTCTATATCTCCATAAAAACCTAATTTTGCTTTTCTTAAAAACAAAGACGTGTTTAGATGTGTAAATCGAAATGTGAACGCAACAACTGTCAAATTAAGGTCAAGCAATTATACAGTGAATTATGAAATCGAGGCAAAATGATCGTAATAGAGAACTAGATCTGAATTTAAATTAGGCTTAGTGCCGCTTCAGAGAATGAAATGTCATTGCAAGGTTTCTTCATCGTTAAAAATTTCAACAGTATCCTTAGACTTTAGAGAGGATGGTTCCGTTGAATTATTTTTATAAAACTAAAGGGACAAGCGAACTTTCAGTTCACTTGATGGCAAGTGGCTGCTGCAGTCCATGAATACCCACAACCAACTTCAAACAAAGAAGGCTACATATGTGTATCTCTGAGGACTGAAACTACTCACAGCCTTTAACCTCACAGACTTCTGAACTTAGACCTCCTCGTTAGACTGCCTCATAGGAGGTTTTTTTTATAATTGCCATGCTTGTCAGGTGGTTTGACAACCGTACATCTGAGGACTATGATGGGATGCCCCATAGTCTGTAATTACTCCTAAGAAAACTCAGGCTTCTGTCATCGGTAGTTCTAGATTAATTGAAAAAATTGGCTGGTTTTCGCTACCTCCTATTATACTACACTGCACGCAAATCCTTTACAGTGACAAGGTTAAAAGCCTGGGATTATGTTTCTATTCCTGTATGTCTTGGACCTCACAGGTTAATGAGGTTAGTAAAAAAATGTTTGCTGCATTAAGGTCTGTATGTACATTACGTTTTACGTTCTTTCGAAGCTTCTCTCCTATGGGCTTCCCAAGAAATTGTGCAATTGGATCACCAGTTTTCTGGCTGATCGGAGCATCAAGGTCGTAGTAGACTTTGTGTGCTCCAATTACAAGCCTTTTAACGCTGGTGTTCCACAAGGCTGCATGCTATCACCAACGCTGTTTCTTCTGCATATCAATGATATGTTGCAAACCGGTAACATACATTGCTATGCAGATGACAGCACTTGTGATGCTCTATACAACGGCCGTACCAGTATTTCTCGGGAAAACATCGCCGAGTACCGGAACAAACTTGTGTCTGAAGTCGAGACTTTGTTGAACAAAGTCTCGGATTGGGAGCGACTAAATCTAGTCTAATTCAATCCCAAGAAGAAACGTTACACAGTAACTAAAGTTACGTTCGCTCAGTCTCTACTTATGCCTATTCTTGACTATGCTCATATTTGATACCTTGACATTGCCGATAAGCAGCGTAGTAAGCTTAAGCGCGTTCGAAATTTATGTATAAGGTTCATATTTGGGCTCCGCAAATATGATTACATCTAAGAATTTCGCAAACAGTTTAAATGGCTTTCGATTCGCCTTCGCAGGAGTACTCACATTCTCTCCGCTGTGTATGGCGTGCTGCTTAATCCTTCCACTCTTCATTATTTTAAAGTCCGATTTCATTATCTTTCCCTTACTCATAATCGGTTCCATCGATCCTCTGTCAATTTTTCTCTTTCTACTCTTTCGCACTCTTCCTCCTTGTTAAGGAATCCTTTACTGTCACTGCTGCGCATTTATGGAACTCTGTGGCTTTCCACATTTGGAGTTATCTATATTTTATATGTATTTTCATCTTTATTTGTACGCCCCCCTCTGTTTCAACTATTATTTGCATCAGTTTTCTATGCAAAGGTAGTCTGGAAGACCGCCTATTGTACATATTATATTTTAAATTTAACTCCACTTGTTAACGTAATGATTTCTTATATTTACGCGAATACTACACATTGAATAAAACTACTTTTACGGATTCTATGGCGTTGAGTTAACTTATTTTTATTAATTCCCGACGTTTCGGGTGCTTTAAAGCACCCATGGTCACGCAGGACTGAGGTGATTGACTGCGTGTGCCAAACCACCGAAGTTGTATAGATTACAAAAAATACACAAACCGAACGCTCCATTACGTCCAATAGTGAGTCAGATCAATTAGACAACTTACAGATTGGTTCAACACTTAGCAAAAATATTATCAACACTCAGAGGACACATAAGAGCACACACTAAGGATTCATACCATTTTTTCAGTGAGATAAAAAGCCTGTCTTACAGACAATGAAACTATGTTCAGTCTCTATTTACATGCCTACCTGTTGAAGACTGCATCTCAATTGTAACTAGAAAACTAGAGAAAAACAATATGCCAGCAGAATATGCAGTATTATTCACACATTGCCTTACATCTGGCTATCTATTATGGAAGGAAGAGTTTTACAAGCAAGTAGATGGTGTTGCAATGGGCTTACCGGCATCTCCCATAAGTGTTAGTCACGGGGGACTGAGGTGTTAAGTGTTATAAAAGAAAGAGATCAGCTACAGGGAATGGTTAATGAGATTGACCGATGCAGCAATGAATATGAGGAAGCTCCCAGGTTCATTGCTGCATTGAAGTTACAGTTGAAGACGGCTAATGAGCAAATAATACAATTTAAAACATATATAGATAATCTTAACGCCTCCCAGACTCAAAGCCTGTTCTCTGAGCTTGTGCAATGTAATACTTCAAGAATTTTACGGCAATCTGCAACAATAGATTTGACTGGTGACGACTCTTCCACTTCAGGAAACTCAGTGAGGATTAATTGCAGTAAAACCAAATTGAAGAAGTATATAAAGGTTAATAAATACATAAGGAAAGTACAAAAATTAATAAAAAATAAGATTACTACCAAAAATTATGTTAATTTATGTAAAGAAAAGCAAGCATTGTTATATGAACTTAAGTTGTATTCATTTGAGGTGGATAACATAAGAAAATGTTATGAAACTGACGTAGAGTGCCTTAAATCAGAAATATTATCTCTTAAAAATTCTTTTCAAACTGTATCCAATAAATATAAATCAGCCCAAAACGAAATAAAAGAACACATACTGGCTATGGATAATCTGGTAAAGACATGTAAATACAATGAGGAGCGTTTTGACTCCTTAGTTAAACATCAATGTGAGTATCAGCATTCAATACCACCACCAAAACTCTATGAGAGTGCCATAGCAAAGGAGCTTAAAATAAAAAATAACTCAAATATTAACAAAAATAATATATAATATATTTGTGTATAGCGATGACATAGGAAAAAACCTAGGCATAAATTTAAATTACTCTTTAAAGGGACAAAAACTTACAAATTTCTGTATGCCTGGAGCATTTTTAGTGACATCCTAAATAAAATTATAGTTACTAAATTTTGCCCAAATAGTACAATAATAATTTTTGTTGGTAGAAGAGGCAGTGTAAACAACAAACAGTTATTAAGATATTGAACAACTTAATAACTTAAATGTACACAAAATTCTCTTGTTCACACTGCCTTGAAAATAATCTAAGACATAATTTAAATATACAAATGATTGACGGCTCCGTGGCGCAGTGGCTTAGCAATCAGTTGTTGCGCTGGGGGCCGCGGGTTCGAATCCCGCACGGAACAAGTATTTGTATGGCCTACAAATAATTGTTCCGGGTCTGGATGATTGTCCTTGTGCAATTTATGTTTGTAAACTGCCTCCACGACACAGGAGAAAATCTTAGTGTGGGGGTAACGTTTTAAATTAAAAAAGAAAAAAAAGAAAGAAAAAAAGAAAAGAAAAGAAAAAAGAATAATTTAATATGTAACGTAATGTAGAGGGTCATTGTAGAAGCGTGCTCGTCGCGACCCCTGCCAGCCCTTTTCAGGGCTGCAATTCTACTAGCTGCGCACCCATGCCAACGAGGGTTAGGCCGTCCCCCCAATGCGACGCACACCAGCTCGTCCCCGTTGGTGTGGAATGCAGCGTGCAAAGCGGCGATGGGGACCGCCACCCGTCACGCACAGCCCGACACGGCGGAAGGTGGAGGACAGAGTGCAGAGTTGGCACGTGGAATGTTAGAGGAGGCATGAGAGATAAGACGAATGAGTTGATCGAAATAATGAAAGAAAGAGAATTAGATGTCGTGTGTATGTCGGAGACCAAACGGAAGGGCAGTGGTACTGAAGAGCTCCCTGGCGGGGCGTTAGCTCTATGGTCCAGAGTCCCGGAGAGCGAGAACGCCTGCCAGGGAGTGGGGGTGCTGCTGTCTTCTTGGTTGGTCGATGTTATGACTGAATATAAGATTGTGAACTCAAGACTTCTCTGGGTTCGCTTTAAATTGGGACTGACGAAGTTATTCCTTTTGGCTGTTTATGCGCCGGTAGCTTCGTCGTCCAGGGCTGAGCTGGAGGAGTTTTGGGAGAATGTAAGAGAAGTTCTAGATTTGGCTAGGGGAAACGAAAGAATTGTTGTATGTGGTGATTTGAATGGATGGGTTGGTACCGCTCGACCAGGGTACGAGTCGGTACTTGGAAAGTTTGGCGATAAAAGGGTTAATGATGCTGGAAAGCTTATACTGGCGGTGTGCAAGGAAAAGGGTCTTCTTGTGACAAACACTATGTTTAATCACAAGAAAATCCATATGTATACTAGAGAACGAAAGAATGAGAGAAGTATGATCGATTTGTTCCTGGTGGATGACGGACTGCGAAAACAGGTGATGGATACGCGAGTGTTCAGGGGTGCTGACCTGGGAACGGATCACTATCTAGTGATTACTAGATTTAGGGGTCTGTTCGCGGGTTGGCGCTACCGGACGGCAGTAACAGAACCACAGTCGGTCTGTCGCATCCGAAGCTGGAAGCTTCAGGAAGCGGATACTAGGGACAAATATCATGCGAGGGTAGCCGAAAAGCTTGACACCATCGATGGCAGAAAAGAATGTGTAGAAAGAACATGGCAGAACCTTAGGGATGGAATGGTAAGTGCAGCGGAAGAAGTGTGTGGAACAATAAAAAGAGGCAGTAGTAAAAGAAGAGATGTATGGTGGAATGATGAAGTGAAAGAAGCTGTAAAGAAGAAGAAGAAAGCATGGTTAGACTACTTGACCTCTAGTAATGATAAGGATATGAGAGAGAAGATGAAAGAAAGATATAGGCTGCAGAAAGTTCACACGAAAGCATTGATTGAGGAAGTGCGTGAAAGGTGTAGAATGGAAGCGGACGAAAGGTTGTCGCACAACTTTAAGGAGAACTCCAAACTCTTCTGGAAAGAGGTTGGAAGGGCCCGAAGTGGTGCGACGGCCTTAAGAATGAACAAAGTGCTTTCGAGAACTAATGACGTCCTCTCAGAAAAATCGGACGTCATGCAGCGATGGAGCGAATTTTATAGAGAAATGTATGCGTGTGATGATCTTAGTGAGGGATCCGGGGATGACGCCGTGACTGGCACGCCAGACCCGGACCTCGATGACACTGAGGTCATCAGTATGAAAGAGATTGAACGTGCGATTCGAAGTTTAAAATGTGGTAAGGCTGCGGGACTACACAGAGTTACTGCTGAAATGGTCAAGTATGGTGGGCCTCGCGTCTGGGACAGCTTTCATCTGCTGTGCAATTTGTACTGGCGGACGGGGGATGTCCCGGATGATTGGCGATCCGCAGTCATTGTGCCTTTATATAAAGGTAAAGGTTTACATTTTGACTGCGGGTGCTATCGGGCGATCAGCTTAACCAGCTTAGCAAGTAAAGTTTACTCGAAGGTTTTGACACGTAGGATGCAAGAGAAATCGGAAAGATTTCTATGGGATGCACAATGCGGATTTAGACCTGGAAGAGGATGCACGGATCAAATGTTTTCTCTCCGCATGATCACGGAGAAACTTCTGGCTGCTAACCAGAAGATTTTCTGTGCTTTTGTGGATCTTGAGAAAGCATTTGATAAGGTTGTAAGGAAGAAAATGTGGGAACTGTTGCCGTGGTATGGTGTGGATGGTCAATTGCTAAGGGCTGTGCAGTCTCTTTACTGTGACTGTAAAGCCTGTGTGCGGGTAGGGCATGACCTGTCACCCATGTTTAACGTCCAAACGGGCGTAAAGCAGGGTTGTGTCATGTCTTCCTGGCTGTTCATACTGTATCTCGACAGCTGTTTACAGAAGCTGAAAGATAGTTGTTTGGGTGTGAAATTGGGTGACATTAAAGTAAATTGTCTGCTGTATGCTGATGATGCAGTGCTTATTGCACCATCAGAGGCAGAACTGCAGGCATTAGTCACGTGTATGAAAGAGGAATGTGAAATTAAAGGTCTCCGTTTGAATGCTAATAAAACTAAGGTTCTGGTATTTGAAAGGGACAAAGAGAGAACGAAGTGTGAAATATGGGTAAATCAGGAATGTCTAGAACAAGTAAATGAAATTGTACACTTGGGGAGTGCTTTTAGCCGGGATGGAAGATGTGATTTAGATGTGGACAGGCGTGTCGCTGCCGGGAACAAAGTCAATGGTGCCCTGACTGCGTTAGTCAAAAGGCAAGGCGTAGTGAAGAGTGCACGCCTTGCAATACATAACGCAGTGTTGGTACCGACTTTGTTATATGGCAGCGAAACCTGGGTATGCCAGAAGAAGCATAAAAGTAAGTTGAATGCAGTGGAGATGCGATCTCTTCGTAAAATTTGCGGCGTTACTATGGCTGACCGAAAGCGAAACGAGGAGATTCGCAATATGGCAGGTTTGAAAGATGACCTTATCACGAAAATTGATAAGGGCGTGCTTCGGTGGTTTGGGCACGTTGAGCGAATGAGTGAAGACCGAATGGTGAAGAAAATATATAGCGCGAAAGTTAATATTAAAAGGTGTCGAGGTAGACCGAGACTAACTTTCGAAGACCATGTGAGCAAATTGCTCGAAGAGGGTAGGGTCAAAAGTACTCGGATACTTAGACGTGCATGCATGAAGAAGTTAATGAATCTGAAAGAAGCGAAAGAGGTTTGTAAGGATCGTGACACTTGGCGATCTGTTCTATTTGGCTACCCCGCCAGGGATTGTGCGTGAAGATAAGTAAGTAAGTAAGTAAGTTAATATGTAACAATAATTTAAATTTTACATATAATTGTAATGATAAAAATGACAAATTTCATTTAGTCGATATAAATATTTAATAAAAAAGTTTTGGACAAAAGATAGGTGTTACTATCCAAATATAATTTAAGACTGATAGCAAATGTGCTATCTTATTATTTAATTTTTAACTCAGCCAAGTTTTTGGCTACCAAGACTGCTTTTATTGGGCAGGATAATAATTTGACAATTAATTTGGAATCAGTTCCAACTAATTTAAATTAGTAAATGCGACAAAAGAGGCAATCTCTATAAGAGTTTAATTAACTTTGAATGCAGCCCAAGTAATAAAAATTGTTTACACCTGATGCATCAAAATATACAAGGCATGTTGGGCAAAGAATTGGAAGTTGAATTGTTTTTAAATAGTAACAACATACATATACTTTGTATTACTGAACATTGGCTAAAAGATTATAATTTCATGTTTAATTTCAGAAATCACCAGGTGGTCAGTTCCTTCAATAGAGAAAAAAGTTTACGTGGTGGCTCCTTAATACTAGCAGATAAATCATTATTATATAAAGAACGTAAGGATATAGTGAGCCTCTCTGTTGAGCGAACTGTAGAAATGGCTTGTGTTGAGCTCGAGCACCTCATTTTTGTTAGTGTTTACAGACACCCATGTGCTACTAATGACTATTTTGAAAGGATTGTGAAAGAAGTTTTGCTCAAACTTAGTAAATAGAACAAGTCTGTTGTAATATGTGGAGACTTTAACATCAACCTCCTTGAAACTTCTTCCATTAGTCTTAAGTTTAGCTAATTGTTTAAATCGTATAATCTTGTTAATTTATTCGTAGAACCAACACGTATTGCTTGGCCTAGTGCGACCTGTATAGATAATATTTTTACAGATGTTAAGCCCTTGCATAAATCAATTATTCAAATTTAAGTTCAGATCACTGTGGACAGTTGGTATCATTACCTTACATACACAAGAAACAGAAAAATAAGAAAGTTGTGTTTGTTCCAATAAATGAATATCGCTTGGAGAGGTTTAGAAGTAATATAATAAAAAGACTTTCATCACTTTCATTTAAAAACAGTGCTAATTATTTGTATGGTACGTTATTTAAAATTATAACTTGTGAATTTAGTAGGATATTTAATTCTAAAACTTTCTCTTTTAACAGTCGCAAATCATTTAATGAATGGGCGTCAGTAGGCGAAAGTTATACGAGCTTTATAATGAAAGATCATATAATAGTAGTGTTATATTTAGAGATTATGTAAAAATATATTCTAAAATATTTAAAAAAGTGTGCGCCACAGCTAAAATTAAAACTACATCTAACAAAATTTAAATGACCTGGAGAATAATAAATAGTGAAACGGGCAAGGTCAAACCACGCAATTCGCATTTTCAATTAAATATTAACAATAATTTAACTCGATCTGATCAAGAAGTTGCTATGGCTTTTGAAACATTTTACTAATGTTCCTTTTTTAACAACTAAATCATTAAACTCTTCTCCTACTGTCGCCGAATCATTGCTCAAACAAAATGTAAAGACTTGTTCAAATACTTTTAAATTCCATAGAGTACTGCCAAAAGATATCGTTAAATATTTTAAAACTATTGATGGTAAGTAAACTGCTGATTTATGGGGGATTTCTGTTAAAGTTATTTTATCTATAATAGATATAATAGCACCTTATTTAGCCACTATATTTAATACAAGCGTCGAATTTGGTGTGTTTCCTGATTTAATGAAACATAGTAAAGTCATCCCTTTATTTAAATCTGGTAGTACATTAGACCCCGCCAATTTTAGACCAATTTCTGTACTAACAACATTTAGTAAAATTTTTGAAAAAATAAGTTTAGATCAGACGTTAAGTTTCTTTAATATTAATAAATTGCTACATAAAAATCAATTCGGTTTTACAAGGGGTCGCTCAACAACTGACGCTGGAGTTGAGCGTATTAAACATATTTTTTGTGCATGGGAGAATTCAGAAGATGCTTTTGGGTATATTTTTGGGACCTTTCTAAGGCCTTCGACTGCGTTCACCATGAGACATTAATCAGGAAGCTACAGTTCTATGGTGTCAAGAACACAGCGCTTAAACTTATTATTTCATATTTAAGTAATAGAATGCAGAAAGTTATTATCAATGGTAAAAGTTCTTCCGGCTCACCTGTACTAATGGGTGTCCCTCAGGGCTCGATTCTTGACGTGTATATTAAGGACTTACTTTCTCTTGTAGAGGATAATCATGATATAGTATTATTTGCTGATGATACTTCCTTGATTTTGAAACTTAAACGTCAATCATTTAAATGTGACGAAGTGAACAATGCTATATCAAAATAAGTGCATTGGTTTAACGTTAATAATCTACATTTAAACGGAAATAAAACTAAATGTATTAAATTTACAACAAATAATGTTAAAAATCTGAGTACCAATGTGTTTTTAAATGGGGAAGAACTGAGCCCTGTTGAATCCACTGTTTTTCTTGACATCATTCTCGGCACAACGCTTCAGTGGGGCTCCATATATCCAAACTAGCAAGCAGAGTAAGTTCTGCAGCCCATGCTGTAAAAAAGATTAGAGGTCTCACTAGTGTCGAGACAGCTAGATTAGTTTATTTCAGTTATTTCCATAGCATAATGTCTTATGGGATTTTGCTATGGGGAAATGCGGCTGATTCAGAAACTATTTTTGTTTTACAGAAGAGGGCCATTAGAGCTATTTACAATCTAAAACCGAGAGAGTCTCTTAGAGATAAATTTAAAGAAATAAATATAATAACTTTGGCCTCTCAGTATATTTACGAAAATTTAATGTATGTTCGCAAAAACAAAGGTAGTTTTAGTAAAAAAAATTGATATACATTCTGTAAACACTAGGAACAAACACAAGCTAGTGATACCAGTTTCTCGACTTCAAAGAGTCAGTAATTCATTCTTGGGGCAATGTATACGCTATTACAACAAGGTCCCGGAAAGTGTACAGGCTCTCTCTATTAGCAAGTTTAAATGTTTTGTTTAGTTGAAACTGTATAAAAAGGGTTATTATAGTATAAATGAATACATGGTTGATAATAACCCCTGGGAATGAGGTGATCGCTTCCAAGCTGTTTCTAAAATAAATTTTGTACTTATATAGTTTATACAACCATTATTGTATAATTTTCTTTAAAAAAAAGTCCCGCTGGGTTTCTTGCTGGTTCTTCCCAGGACAGAGGTTTTTTATCAAACCAGTGGGAAAGTAAAAAATGACTTTCAATAAGAATTTCACATGTGACCTATATTGAATAAAAAAAAATTCTATTCTATTCACATTGTCGCCGATATTTTCATGGAGGACTTTGAAGAGAAAGCCCTGCTTACTACACCAGTAACTCCAAGGTTCTACAAGCGGTACGTAGACGATACTTTCACAATTTTACCGTCAGACAAAATAACTGCATTTTTAGAACATCTTAATTCCATAAACTCTAAAATTTAATTTACTATGGAGTTAGAGACAAATAATTCTTTAGCTTCCCTAGATGTGTTAGTCTTTCGAAATCCTAACAACACCATAGGTCACACTATGTATAGAAAAAAGACTCATACAAACTGATATTTAAACAGTGAATCCCACCATCATCCTTCAGAGTAAGCTACCGTGGGCAAATCTTTGTTACAGAGAGCACGAGGCATCTGTGACAGCAAACACTAGGCCGCCGAGCTTCAGCACGTCAGGCAGGTTCTGCACGACAACAAGCTTCGGGTCCCGCGCCTACGTCACAATGACCGAGTGAAGCCAGCCATAGTCGAGCGTGTGCCTGCTGTACCACTATGTCACAGACAACATTGGCTACATCTTGAAGCGAGCTTCTATTAGAACATTCTTCAAGCCGCCGAAGAAGATTAGTCAGTTCTTACCGTCTGTCAAGTGCAATATTCCTCTACAAGATACAGGAATGTACAAGCTTTATTGTGACTGTGGTCTCTCATATATATGGCAAACAAAACGACCAATAAAAATCCGCGTAAAAGAACACATAGCTGACGTGAAGCACCAACGTACCGGGAAGTCTGCAGTTTGTGATCATATCCTAGACGGCCCCCGCCATTACATTAGATTTGATAAACCACAAATTCTCGCGAAAGAACATCGGAATCTGAGATGATATTGATGATGATGAAGGATGTTCTTTCGTGTGGCTGTTAAAATTAAAAAAAAACATCCTAATTTCAATAGAGAGGGAGGCTGGGTACTACCACCTGCTTGGGATCCTGTGAATAATAAAATTAAAACTAAACCCAAGCATACCACTGCAAGACATCAAGACGCAGTAAGTTCATTCTGCGTAGAAAATTAGTAATTATAAAAGCTGAGGGTACTCCGGGTTAACTCTGATATCGCGACGTCAATAACCTCAGTCCCCCGTGACCATGGGTGCTGTAAAGCACCCGAAACGTCGGGAATTAATAAAAATAAGTTAATTAAACGCGATAGAATCCGTAAAAGTAGTTTTATTCAATCTACTTGTTAACTCGGCTCTCTGTATCATTCAGATCAGAACAATGCTGCTTGGCGGGAGAAATAAAAGGATGAGGGTAGTACCTACCCAGACGGGCTCCTAGGTAGAAAAGGAGTTTTACCACCAATTTATGTAAGTAGGCATTATTTACTTTTATCATACTCAAACAGTTTGCTTGACCGCATCGCCAGAGTAACAATAAATATTACGTGTTATTACATCTACCCTCATTTATTCTTACGACTCTCCTAACAGTAATGATGTAATAACTTTTCTGAATCTTTGTTATCATAATTTATTTTATTTTGCGTTTTGTTTATAATGTAAGAGAAGAGGTAGTTCAAGACCACGCCTTAAAACATTTTGGTACGCGAGCAAACCGAGTTCGATTCCCGTCGGCATCAATGGTTTTTTTAAAGAATAAGGGTGACAGCAAACAGTTTACCTGATGGTAAGTGGATGCTTAGGCCCATAGTCTACATCTATCCCCGATCGAGAATCAAAGTGCAGATGCGTTGTCACCTTTGACGACTAAGATGAAATGCCATTTGAATTTCCAGTAAAATAGTCTCCGGTTTTCTTCACTTACCATACGAAAAATAACAGTACTAAACTGCGAATTGTGGTAACAGGTGCTGCTTCTGGGGAATGTTCTGCTCGGGTTTACAGTATTGTTTTAGGCTTTATTTATTAGTTTTATTTTTCATATTTGTTTTGTTTTACTGTATAAATTTTATTAAAGAACATGCTATGATTACCTATGAATCTATTCACTTTAAATTTTGATTAAAATATCATATCGTTTGCTTTTAAAAAATGAAAAAAAGGGAATATCCGTCAGCGCAGGTATGTCAGAATACTCTGCACCCTTTTCACAATTCTGAACGATCCATGTGCTCCCGAGTATCTGAAATCCAAATTTCAATACCTGTGAGATTCTCACAATCGTTCTCTCCGTTCTTCCGCTAATCTTAAGTGGCTTATTCCTTTACACCGTACTGGTTATTTATCTCAATCTTTCGCCCTCACGGCCATCAGACTCTGGAACGACATCCCTCTTGACATTAAAAAGGCTTCTAACACGTTTGTTTATAAAAATCAAGTCAGTAAGCATGTGAAAAAATTGTTGCAAGTTTGAACTAACACAGCTCTTATTTTCATACACATATGGTATATTTCATATTTGTTTTGACATAGATAATATTTATATGTACCTATTGTGTATATATGTAGTGTATGCATGTATATGTGTATGTATGTATTTATGTATGTATATATTGTGTGTATTTAAGTATATATGTCTATGTATGTGTGTGTATATGTATATTTATATGTATATACAATATTTTTTAGCGCTTTCTATTTTGATCCTTTTGCACCGCCTCTTGTTTGTTTTTCTCTGTTTAGCCTAATGGTTGACTGGGAGAGAACGCCTTATGGCATTAAGTCCGCCATATGTACAACTTTGCGCATGAAAGATTAAATAAATAAATAAATAAATATCTGCGGAGTTTCTTTCGCCATTTTTTCCCCGAATTTCGAAAAGTGAGGTCTGCAAGATATTGTGACCAGGATTAAGAAAGGAATGCTTCGGTGTGTTGTCATGTAGAAAGAATGAACGAGAAAAAAGTGACGAATCAAATTTATGTTGAAATGAACGGCACAGTTGGCAAAGGACGCCCTAGGCGAAAGTTTATCGACCAAATTGGCGATATATTGAAAATGGGTCAGATTAAGAGCACCGCCGTATATGTATGCGCAGGTATATAGATGTGAAGGAGGCGAGAGAGGTGTGTCAGGATCTTGTCAAATGGAGTGTGTTTTAAGTTCACATATTGTAATTGCGATGTCTGATTGAGTTGAAATTTTGTATACCGTACTTCAGTGACAATGCAATAATATAATAGATATAACCTGATGCTGCAGCCAGGATTGTCTTCTCACTAGGCAACTCTTCAACGGGTAGTAGCAGAGTCACGAAATTTTGAGGAAGTTCATTTCACAAGGACAAACAACCAGACCCGGATAAATTATTTGTAGGCTATACATACACTCCTTCCGTACGGAATTTGAAAATATTTTATATTTCATAATCATGATAACAATCTTTATTGCAATCAAATGGTAACATAATGTGATGTTTTAAAAAAAGACCGTATTTAAACCCGGTTTGGGCGTTGCAATTATAGAATATTAAATTATGTTATTGAATATTATTATTAAAATACATTATTAGATTACATTATTATATTAAATTATTAAGTTAGGTATACATTATTGGATAAATTATTTGAATATTCTATAAATTCAATTCCATTAATAATCAAATAGTCAAGTAAAAAAGAACAATGATAATAATAGCCATAATATAATAATATAAATTAATAAATAATTTCTTTAGTTTTTACTTTTATTAAAGTTATTTTTTTCTAATATTACTTATATCATCGCTCTTTGATTTTAATGGCCGCCTGTATTTGACTGCCACAATAACATATATTATTAAAGTAAATATGATAGATAGATAGATAGATAGATAGATAAAGCATTTATTTGTTTCTCCAATCACACACGTAAATTCAGTAACTAAACTAAGTACAAAGTAACATATTACGAAAAAAAATAATTTACAAAAACTTAAAATCTAAATGTACAGGTGTGTTGCAGTTTGACAAATGGGTCCTAGCTCAACGCTTAATATTGCTCAGAGAGCAAACACTGATCTTCAGCTATTACCCTCGAGATGACGAGAAGAAAATGAGCACAATAGTTAATCAGTATAAATATGTATATTTGAAAGATGTGTTCTTTCAGCCCTACGATTTGCATCCTGGGTTTAATTTAGTAAAATTACTGAAGGGGCGTGTAAGTGTGTAAGTTAGCGTACAAATTAAAAGTAGTACCTAAAAAACTGCGGTTGCCAACCCGCTCGCCAAGCGTGGCAACTATGGCAATATACCCCCCATGAGCAATGACAATAATAAACGGCCCCTAGTCCCCGGCGGCCCCGCTATTCCTGGCTACGGTGGCGACGACGGTAACGGCGGGGCAGGGGGTGCTAAGAATCTCCGGTGGAGGTTCGGTTGCCACCTACGACGACTCGACCTGGCAACATACAACGCACGCACCCTGAGGACTGACGAGAAGATTGTAGAGCTGGAAGAAGAGATAGACAAGTTACGCTGGCATATTATAGGATTATCCGAAGTCCGAAGAGAGGGGGAGGACACGGTAATCCTCGAATCCGGCAACTTGCTCTATTACCGGGAGGGCGACCATCTGTCCCAAGGAGGTGTCGGATTTATCGTCCACAAGTCTCTCGTTAACAACGTTGTAAAGATTGAGAGTGTGTCGACGAGGGTTGCGTACCTTATACTCAGAATCACCAAACGGTATTCGCTGAAGGTCATACAGGTTTACGCACCAACCTCGGCACACCCCGATCAGGAGGTGGAGGAAATGTATGAGGATATATCTAGAGCCATGCATTCCTCCAAAACCCAATATACGGTGTTAATGGGAGAATTCAATGCAAAACTAGGCACAAGAGAGAACGGTGAGCTGAAAGTAGGGAAATTTGGAATAGGGCAACGGAACCCAAGGGGCCAGCAGTTGGCTGACTTCATGGAGAAAGAGGGACTCTTTATGATGAACTCTTTCTTCCAGAAGCGGCCCCACAGGAAGTGGACCTGGTCGAGCCCCGACGGTTCGACAAAAAATGAGATTGACTTCATTATGACGACCAGACGACAACTGTTCAGTGATGTCTCAGTGATCGCGAGGGTGAAAACCGGCAGCGATCACCGAATGGTTAGAGGTACACTGAACCTAAACGTTAAGTTGGAGAGGTCTCGTCTAATGAAGTCAACGCTCCGTCCCCCTCGTGCTCTAATCCAAAGTCCCGAAACCTTTCAGCTCGAGTTACAAAACCGTTTTCAGTGCCTAGAAGACTGCAATGAAGTGGACGATTTGAATGACAAGCTCGTGGAAACTGTCCATGCGGTCGGAGCTAAGTTCTGCAAGACCCGCCGCAGAAGAACACAAAAACTCTCCGATCACACTCTTAATCTCATGGCTGTTAGACGGGAGATGAAGCTACATTCTTCAACAGATTTAACAGCATACAGGCAACTGAACAGACAGATCTCCAAATGCATGCGGCGGGACTTACGCAACTTCAATACAGCTCGTATTGAAGAAGCGATCGAGCGGAACCAAGGCTCCAAAGTCTTTGCCAGAGATCTGTCTGCCAGAAAGCGCCAACTGTCAAAGCTGAAGACAGAATGTGGCAGCATCGTTTCCGGGGCACCTGAGATTTTGAGTGAGATTGAGAGGTTCTATGGGCAGCTGTACACGTCATCGTTGGAGCCGCACGCAAGTGTGAGTAACGATCCAAGAGCGAGTCTTATCCGACATTATTCCGATGATATCCCGGACGTCAGTCTGAGCGAGATTAGAATGGCTCTCCAGCACCTTAAAAACGGTAAGGCCCCTGGCGAGGATGGAATTACAGCGGAGCTTCTGAAAGCGGGTGGAAAACCGGTACTTGAAGTCCTTCAGAAGCTCTTTAATTCCGTCCTCCATGGTGGCATTACACCGGAGGCGTGGAGCAGAAGTGCGGTGGTCTTGTTCTTCAAGAAAGGCGACAACGCTCTCTTGAAGAACTACAGACCGATATCCCTTCTGAGCCGCGTCTACGTGCTGTTTTCGAGAGTCATTACGAATCGTCTCACGCGCAGACTTGACGACTTCCAGCCTCCCGAACAAGCCGGTTTCCGAAAAGGCTTTAGCACCATAGACCACATACATACCCTTCGGCAAATTGTACAGAAGTCCGAGGAGTACAATTTGCCACTATGTCTGGCGTATGTGGACTATGAGAAAGCCTTTGATTCCGTCGAAATTTGGGCGGTGCTGCAGTCCCTTCAGCGATGCCAAGTTGACTGTCGGTATATCGAAGTGTTGAAGTGCTTGTACAGTAGGGCTACGATGGCTATCCGAGTACAGAACCAGAGTACGAAACCTATCCAATTGCAGAGAGGTGTAAGACAGGGTGACGTCATATCCCCGAAACTCTTTACCGCTGCATTGGAAGATGTTTTCAAGCTTCTGGACTGGAAAGGATACGGTATCAACATCAATGGCGAGTACATCACTCACCTTCGATTTGCCGACGATATAGTCCTTATGGCAGAATCGCTGGAGGACCTAAGCACTATGCTCAATGACCTCAATAGTGTTTCCCAACGGATAGGTCTTAAGATGAACATGGACAAAACAAAGATCATGTTTAATGTCCATGTCACACCTATGCCGGTAGTTGTTGGGAAAACTAAGCTCGAAGTTGTTGACGAGTATGTTTACCTGGGACAAATAGTCCGACTAGGTAAGTCCAACTTCGACCGAGAGGTCAATCGACGGATTCAACTCGGTTGGGCAGCGTTCGGGAAATTACGGCACATCTTCTCGTCAGGTATACCTCAAAACTTGAAAACGAGACTGTACACCCAGTGCGTGTTGCCAGTGATGACATACGGAACTGAGACGTGGTCCTTCACTGCTGGCCGGATGAGGAAGCTCAAGGTCGCTCAGCGAGCTATGGAGAGGGCTATGCTCGGAGTTTCTCTGCGTGATAAACTCAGAAATGAGGATATCCGCAGTAGAACTAGAGTGACCGACATAGCCCAACGGATTAGTAAGCTGAAGTGGCAATGGGCCGGCCATATAGCTCGAAGAACCGACAACCGATGGGGAAGAAAGGTTCTCGAGTGGCAGCCTCGTACCGGCAGGCGAAGTGTAGGGCGTCCCCCCACTAGATGGAGTGACGACCTGGTAAGATATGCAGGAAGTCGATGGATGCAGGTGGCTCAGGACCGTGCTTTGTGGCATTCTTTGGGGGAGGCCTATGTTCAGCAGTGGACTTGTGAAGGGCTGTAATGATGATGATGATGACCTAAAAGGCTTAGAGAGCCATGATGAGTTAGTAGGAACAAAAAAATGCCGTGGTTTTTAGCTAAATTTATATAGTTATATATATATAATTATATTAATAGTAAATAAAATTATAGTTAAATATATGTTTCTTATTTAAATATCGTTACCTGGTTCAACATTTTGGTCAAATACATATCGTCTTCTATTATTCACAATATTGATTAAAGTTTTACAACAAACTAGCTGACCCGTGCGCACTGACCCAGCACACCCGGGCCCAGCAGGACGTCAAACATTTTAACTTGTCATGAAATTATCTTGTGTGGTTCTTAACACTGAGTGTTTAGGATTTATTTTTGGAATTCATTGACAAATAATGTTATTTCACATTAAATATATGTATATTATTAATCACAATGAAATATAACCTATATCACTCAGGAAAAATGTAGCTTTATACTGGTAAAAGAATTTTTACAATCGATGATATAGTTCTAGAGATTACTTCCTACAAACAAACTCACAAACTTACAAACTTTACCTCTTTATAATATTAGTATAGATGCAGTACAAATTTATATTTATGTTAACCGCCAGGCGAAGTTAGGCAGGTGCTATGAATATAGAATATGATATCATTACTAATTTCAACCTAACTTTTCTCATAACTTTCCTAGTCTGTAGACATTTTGTGGGCCAGCTGGGAGTCATTTATCATTTTTACTTCGCTTTCTTTTTATTAAATATTATATATAAATATAATACAATGTATGTTAAGTACGTTTTAAAAAGTATCGAAAGAGCAGTTATTACGTATTCTAATCACTGGCTAAGAATAGTAAAAAAACCTTCCATTAGTATTAAGTTTCGCTCATTGTTTAAATCGTATAATCTTGTTAATTTATTCTTAGAACCAACACGTATTGCTGGGCCTAGTGCGACCTGTATAGATAACATTTTTACAGATATTAAGCCCTTGCATAAATCAATTATTCAAAATTTAAGTTCACATCACTGTGGACAGTTAGTATCACTAACTTACATACACAAAAAACAGAAAAATAAGAAAGTTGTGTTTGTTCCAATAAATGAACATCGCTTGGAGAGGTTTAGAAGTAATATAATAAAAAGACTTCCATCACTTTCGTTTAAAAATAGTGCTAATTATTTGTATGCTACATTATTTGAAATTATAAGTTGTGAATTTAGTAGAATATTTACTTCTAAAACTTTCTCTTTTAACAGTCGCAAATCATTTAATGAATGGACGACAGTAGGAATTTATAAAAGTAGGCGAAAGTTATACGAGCTTTATGATGAAAGATCATATAATAGTAGTGTTATATTTAGAGATTATGCAAAAACATATTCTAAAATATTTATAAAAGTGTGCTCCACTGCTAAGGCTTTACATTTAAGCAACAAAATTAAAACTGCATCCGACAAAATTAAAATGACCTGGAGAATAATAAATAGTGAAACGGGCAAGGTCAATCCGCGCAACTCGGATTTTCAATTGAATATTAACAATAATTAAACCCGATCTGATCAAGAAGTTGCTATGGCTTTTGAGAAACATTTTACTGATGTTCCTTTTTTGACAACTAAATCATTAAATTCTTCTCCTACTGTCGCCGAATCATTGCTCAAACAAAATGTAAAGGCTTGTTCAAATACTTTTAAATTCCATAGAGTACTGCCAAAAGATATCGTTAAATATTTTAAAACTATTGATATTAAGAAAACGGCAGGCTTATGGGGGATTTCCGCTAAAGTAATTTTATGTATTATAGATATATTAGCACCTTATCTAGCCACTTTATTTAACATAAGCGTCGAATCTGGTGTGTTTCCTGATTTAATGAAACATAGTTAAGTCATATCTATATTTAAATCTGGTAGTACATTAGACCCCGCCAATTTTAGACCAATTTCTGTACTACCAACATTAAGCAAAATTTTTGAAAAAATTATTTTAGATCAGATGTTAAGTTTCTTTAATATTAATAAATTGCTACATAAAAATCAATTCGGTTTTACAAGGGGTCGCTCGACAACTGACGCTGGAGTTGAGCTTATTAAACATATTTTTTGTGCATGGGAGAATTCAGAGGATGCTTTGGGTATATTTTGTGACCTTTCTAAGGCCTTCGACCGTGTTCACCATGAGACATTAATCAGGAAGCTACAGTACTGTGGTGTCAAGAACACAACACTTAAACTTATTATTTCATATTTAAGTAATAGAAAACAGAAGGTTATTGTCAATGGTAAAAGTTCTTCCGGGTCACCTGTACTAATGGATGTTCCTCAGGGCTCGATTCTCGGCGCATTCCTGTTTCTGGTGTATATTAATGACTTACCTCACCTTGTAGGGGATATTCATGATATAGTATTATTTGCTGATGATACTTCCTTGATTTTTAAACTTAAAAGTCAATAATTTAAATGTGAAATAAAACTAATTGTGTTAAATTTACAAAAACGAATGATAAAAATCTGAATACCAATGTGTTTTTAAATGGGGAAGAACTGAGCCCTGTTGTATCCACTGTTTTTCTTGGCATCACTCTTGACGCAAAACTCCAGTGGGGCCCCCATATATCCAAATTAGCAAGCAGATTAAGTTCTGCAGCCTATGCTGTAAAAAAATTAGAGGTCTCACTAGTGTCGAGACAGCTAGATTAGTTTATTTTAGTTATTTCCATAGCATAATGTCTTATGGGATTTTGCTATGGGAAAATGCGGCTGATTCAGAAACTATTTTTGGTTTACAGAAGAGGGCCATTAGAGCTGTTTACAATCTAAAACCGAGAGAGTCTCTTAGAGATAAATTTAAATAAATTAATATATTAACTTTGGCCTCTCAGTATATTTACGAAAATTTAATGTATGTTCACAAAAACAAAGATAGTTTTAGTAAAAAAAGTGATATACATTCTGTAAACACTAGAAACAAACACAAGCTAGTGATGTCAGTTTCTCGACTACACAGAGTCAGTAATTCATTCTTGGGGCAATGTATACGCTATTACAACAAGGTCCCGGAAAGTGTACAGGTTCTCTCTATTACCAAGTTTAAATGTTTTATTCAGCTGAAACTGTATAAAAAGGGTTATTATAGTATAAATGAATACATGGTTGATAATAACCCCTGGGAATGAGGTGGTCGCTTCCAAGCAGTTTCTAAAATAAATTTTGTAAATAGTTCGTAATCATTTATATTGTAAAATTTATTTTAAAAAAAAAGTCCCGCTGGGTTTCTTGCTGGTTCTTCCCAGGACAGAGGTTTTTTTTCGAACCAGTGGTAAAGTAAAAAATGACTTTCAATAAGAATTACACATGTAATGTATATTGAATAAAAATATTCTATTCCTATAAATTAATAAATTGCAATAATAGTCGAGCACTGGTCAACCTGACAGTGAGTGGTGATGCAGCCGAATATGCATAACAAAAGCCTATTCACGCTTGCTTTGAAGACACCCGTATTATAATGGGATTAAAGACAGACGCTGGCAAATAATTTTTAATTATTAATATTATTATTAATTAAATACCACAAGAACCTATAAGTAGCGGTATAACCGTTTCGTTTACGCAAGATGGAAATACTTAGACGGGCAATGGGCATCAGCATAGATTAATGATTATTCATCGCGCGCTCTGACTAGATACCGCCGGCGCTCATGTAAGATGCGCAACAAATACTACGCCGAAATCGGCGTACCCGAGCCATTCACGTTTGGTCGCTTTGCAGGCAACGTGTGAGGTGAACGTACCGAATGTTTTATTAAATTTTGAACCTAATCCGAAGTAAAATACCAGTTTACGTATTGAAACTGTGTAAAAATACTTAATACTACAAGAAATAAGAAAGACACTGGAATCACATACTATCATTAAATACCATACAAATTCGAAATTTTAACATAAAATAACACGAGTCATAAATAAGTCACAAAATATCAATGACGCTATTCAGTGTTGCCGCGAATGCAAAAATAAAGTTCCGTGGCTGAGATTTTTATGTTTTATTATGTGTGAATTTATTGTTACTATATTTTATAATTTAATATATTAAACTTTTTATGATATAACCTAATTCTATACTATTTAAGTTTTATTTCTGTAGTATTGCTCAAATGACATTATTGCCATTTATTAGAGTTCCGTACTCAAAGAGTATCAACGGGACTCAAGTCTCCACTATCGTTCCGTCTGTCTGTCACTAGGCTGTATCTTATGAACCGTAATATGTAAATACTTGGAATTTTCATAGAATGTGTATTTATGTTGCTGCTATAACAACATAAAATAAAAAAGAAAACAAGTAAAATATTAAAGGACCCAAAAAAATCACGTTTCTTGTATGAAGACCATACAAGAAACGTGATTTCTTTCTGTATGTGATATGTGTTTTGTTTACAGACTAAAGCGAAACTTGGATTAACACGAAATAAAATTATGCTGTGTGTATGGTGGTATTGAAAGTTTATCATGAGCTTTTACCGCCGGGTAAAACCATCGATTCGGATCTCTACTACCAATAAATAATGAGACAAGCAAGAAATAGAAAAAGAAACATCTGGCATTGATAATCAGTAAAGGAGTGGTCTTTCATCATGATAACGCCAGATCACAGGATTAGTTATATGTTTGAAACTTTCAATACACCCTAACATTCCTAAAAATCCAGTATTTGTTTGAGTACTTAAAACTGGTTTAAAAGTTTTAGTCATTATTTTCTTTTGTTACTTGTGTTCTTTAAAAGAAAGCTTTCTAGAGGTTTTAATATTTAAGTTTATAATTTTTTTTCCATTATAAATGGGATGACTAAATCCATGTTCCTTCAAATCTCTGGTATTGAATATATCAAATAAAACTACTTGTCGCATTTTTTTAATCAAAATGCCAAGATTTCTACAGCAACGTTTATTTTTTATTATTTCACTACCTACAAGATGGTAACAAATTATCGAACAGAATGGACACATATATATTACAATTAAATGTAATAAAACTTTAAAACAAAAACGTTTTGAATTTGTATACAATATACGAAGAAAAGAGATCTATAGTAAAAGTTGTTCATATTGACGCGTAGAATAGAAAGCCTTATTTTGATTACACCATATATATAACTATTTTTTTAAATAATTTGTGAATATTAGTTAGACATGTAAATAAAAAAATTAAACTGATAAAAAGGAGGCCTTATCATTTATATGTCATTGATTCAGAAGAAAAACCTATACATAATATACACAAATATATTGATACATTCGTTATTAATAAACTATTCATTTTTAAGTATTTCTGGAATTCATTCATAACTATGAACTTAACTGCTAAGCCATAGCATAAAATAAATTTTCCCGTTAATTGGGTAATAATTAAGCTGCTGGCATATACTATTTTTCACGCACACTAGCATCATGCAAATTGTCTTATACACACTACAATATTAAGATGCCGCACTCATGGAGCTGTTACTTGCAGGGAGCGCGGTATCTAGTTAGAGCGCGCGATGACTTATCATTAATCTATGGGCATCAGCGTCTTTTTTTAATCGACTTCAAAAAAGGAGGAGGTACTCAATTAGACTATATTTTTTATATGTGGTACCTAATAACTTTTTTCTAGGTGAACTGATTTTGACGATTCTTGAAAGCTGGTGCTTTTCATGACGTCCCATATAAATTTGATCAAGATCTGACCAGTAGTTTAAAATATTATGGGTATTAATAATGGGTATTTAATTGACTTCGACTACATTGATGATGTTCTCATTTTATTTATGGTGAAGTTTAAAATTTTCCCAGTTACTATATAAAGTAAATAAATTCCTTACGACGTCATTGTAGTCTCTTCGGCGAGAGTTGATAAACAGCAGGGCCCCTAAACTCATTACAAATTGCGGCTCCGTAATTATTTTAGCTGATAGATGAATCGCCTGCCTGACCTCGCGCTTGATGACAGCTGCGAGCCTCGTACAACAAAATTCTGTGCTTGTCACGATAAGTGTAAAGCTAAAGTCACACATATTGCGATACTTAAGCAACAGTTGCAATTGCAAGACGTATTCATAATATTTATCAACTCTCGCCGAACATACTTTATAGTACATTCCTTATAACGTGAGTGCGTGCTAGTGTGCATGCGTGGGTGCGTGAGTGCGTGAATGCGTACGTGCGTACGTGCGTGCGTTTTTTTAAATTGCTAACTAAAAAAGTTTTATTCAATTTTTTTTATATCTCTTAAAATTTATGAGATAATTAATAAATAAACTTATAGTTAATCAGTTTTTCGATTTCATAAAAAAAATCTAACATGTTCTTTAGATAAAATAACAACAATCGGTACAGCCATTCCCAAGATCAGTCCAGACTGACATACAGACAGACTGACAATTTTTTTAAATAGTTATTCATATCAAATTAGCATGCAATTAACCCCAAGTATAATAAAACACTTACTTGGGCACTATAATACTGTGCCCTATGTCGTACGTGAGTAATTCGCTTTAAAGGAATAAGTACTCACTTCAATATGTCATAGCAGAGCTCGATCCCCTTTGACACCAATTAAATCGTTAATTCAGTTTTAAGTGCTGATTTATAACGTGCACTGCGTTTTTTTTTTATAAAACTGAAGTGACAATCAAACTTATAGTCACGTTAAACAGGCAAGTCTTGATTGTATGGTTTATTACCTCTGAGAAATAAGATGTAATACCTCACAGCCTGTGCTGCTTAGCATGCACTGCTACTTGGCGTATGGCGACTTACTTGAAAGAAGTGGTAAAGAAAACTTGCATTTGTGAGAAAATAATTGAATAATAGTGATGATATTAAATCGGAGAAAGCAGCAATGGATTAATTCTGTACTAAACATAATTATCAAATTCATATTGTATAACATAATCCGATACGATGAAAGTGAGATCAAGCACAAAACTAAAGGCTTTAGCTGCGTGCTTTCCGAAATACGGGGGTAAACATCGCTAACTTGTTATTAAGAATTATTTGACAAAATAATTCAATATCTTATTTTTGCCAATTGTACTACCAAGTCGTTTGAAAGTGTTTCTTTTCAATAAGGTCAAGTATTAAACAAACTTGTGTAGAATTAAAATGCCACACTCAAATATAAGTGATTAATTAGGTACCATTTTATTCATGTGACAGAACTTTTACAACGTAGACTGATGGAAGCACGAAAACTCATTTTCTCATTTCCTCTAAATTTCTCACAATATTTCCGTAAATATTTTTTCTTATACTGCGTTCACTCATACACCAACATTTTCATTATCATCATTAAAACCTATCACAAGTCCACCTCTGAGCATGCGTTTCTCCAAAGACTCGTTGGATATTTGTCTGGCTGGCGGGTTGACAACCACAGTAATTTTATTCTTTTATTATGTTCTCAGGAAGACGCTGTAGCTCACTCCTGGCTCAGTTTCTCCACCGTCGCCTTTTGCTACCCTCGGGGTGATATGTGAAGATTATCTTATAACGGTGGGATATTTTTATAGAAATTAAAAATTAAGATATCTTTTAAATGAATTTTACCATTTAATCCTGATCATGATGATGGTGCAGTGACGGCGCAAGAATACTCGCTAACCCAAGATCAAGATCAAGAAAGAAAGAAAGACTGAGGGCTACATATATTTCAAGGGAACTATGTACAACTAATTGTGAAAACAGACACCCATGTACTTATGTATCTAAAGTCGTATCGTGGGCGTCGTAAGAAAGAGCGACAAAAGGAAAATGAAACACGAGATGGGCAGTAATGTGTTCCTAATAAGAACTAGAAAATAAAAATAAAATACGGTTGCCAACCATCTGGCAAGCCTATGTTCAGCATTGAAATTTGATAAGCTTTGATTGAAAGAATGAATGAAATATATAATACTTTATTCATCATTACAGCCTTTCATAAGTCTACTGCTGAACATAGGCCCAAGGAATGCCACAAAGCACGGTACTGAGCCACCTGCATCCATCGACTTCCTGCATACCTTACCAGGTTATTACTCCATCTCATGGAGGGTCGCCCTATACTTTACCTAATGGTACGAGGCTGCCACTCGAGAAGCTTTCTTCCCCATCGGTTGTCGGTTCTTCGAGCTATATGGCCGGCCCACTGCCACTTCAGCTTACTAATCCGTTGGGCTATGTCGGTTACTCTGGTTCTACTGCGGATATACTCATTTCTAAGTATATCACGCAGAGAAACCCCGAACATAGTCCTCTCCATAGCTCGCTGAGCGACCTTGAGCTTCCTCATACGGCCAGCAGTGAAGGACCACGTCTCAGATCCGTAAGTCATCACTGGTAACACGCAAATCGGTGGCTCTATGGTCTACAAACGATTTCTACCATCCAAACACAGCAGAATATATAATGACTAGTGAGAAAGGGTAAACATAATGTGGCGGCGTCAGATAGAAGAGATTCCAATTCGGGGAAGGATCACACTATCACAGAATACCAGCTTGTTACGTATGATGAGTGTAGGGAACCAGAGACCCTTTTTACTGGAAATGAGACATTCCATATTAGTCCTCAGGTGTGATAGCTTCTTCATTTTGATTCTTAATCAAGTATAAATGTAAATGTCAATGGGCCACAGTATCCACTCATCGTAAGATGCACTGTGTGCTCGTTTGTCACTCTTATTATATAAAAGAAAAACTATATTGGATTCTATGCCTAAAGAGTCGCTGCGACAAAAATTTAAGGAAATTAATATATTAACTTTGGCCTCTCAATAGAATTATGAAAATGTAATGTACGTACACAAAAATAAAAGTAGTTTTACAAAAATAAGTGATATTCATTCTGTAAATACTAGGAACAGACACAAGCTAGTAGTACCAGTTACTCGACTCCATCGAGTCAGTAATTCATTCTTGGGGCGATGTATACGCTTTTACAACAAAATTCCAGAAAATGTACAAAATTTGACCTGCTCGAAGTTCAAAAACTTTAATAAACTAAGTTTGTATAAAAAGGGTTATTATAATTTTGAAGAATTTATAGATGATAATAACCCCTGGAAATCGCTACCAAGCTATTTCTAATTTGTTGTGTTGTTAATATGTGTAACATACATGATTGTAAGCTGTTATTTAAAAAAAAAAGAATCGCTAGGTTTCTTGCTGGTTCTTCCCAGGACAGAGGTTTTTTTTCGAACCTGTGGTAATTATACAAAATAGTGACTTTCAATAAGTCATATTTATAATCTATATTGAATAAAATTTTCTGTTTCTATTTCTATTGATTTTATGCAGTTTTAGTTATGAATGTTTCGTGACCTAATTAAGGTGAGCTTTCAGTCTTAATTGCTCTCTGAAAATAATTAGCCTTACTAGCATTTCGAAGCTGTCATTCACTTCACAACCAGAGTTCAGGAAACAGAGTCAACAACAGCGAACAATTTGATTTAGGAAGAAAAATGACAAGAACAAATATTAATCACACAAACTTACTAACGGTTTTTCTTTGTCTTTGTTTGGTAGCAGCGAAAGTCATTAATTTCGTGTGGATTTATCTTTACCTTTATCTTTATCTATATATACTCGTAATTCCTCTGTACGTGTGTTTGTCAGAATCTTAAACGGCTGGACCGAATTTGATGAAATTTTGTGTGTGTGATGAAGTTGATTCGAGAATGGTTTAGGTTTTGATTAACTTACAATTGGATGGAATTGGACAATTGGATTAGGTGGCGCTGTTGTCGATGTCCAGAAATCACCCATGCGAAGTCGGGGCGGATCGCTAGTAATGTACAAAATTCCAGTGTAACTTGCACAATTCGTAATTCTTCTCCTCCAAAATGGTTTGACCAATTTAATAATTAATGAAAAGATTTTTTCCTACTTTAAGCACACAACACAAATACAAACACAGGAATAATAAAAACAGAAATATACTTAATATAAAATAATTGGGAGTAAAACTGTATAATGATTTAAGCTTTTAATTTAATTTTTCTTCTTTTGGCAATAAATATTGTATATATTAATGTTATGTAAATAAATAATTTTATTATGAACAAAAACTAATATAATTTATTTAATATATTCATGAATTATTCAAATATTTCAAATTCAAAAATGAATACAACGACTTAGTAAGACCAGGGATCGTGTTTTGTGGCATTACTTATGTAGGTGAGGCCTAAAGTTAGCATGGACTTATAAAAAAAGGCGGACAGAATTTTGTTAAGAAAGAACTGATGCATCGCAATGGCGGTTATGCAAGTATGTTTGCGTGCAATAAAGGGTTGTCACGTGAAAAAACTTCCACATATTTTTTTTCTAATACATTCTATCAAAATATAACATAACTTTGACACAATACTAATTATTATTACGTAACTAATATAAATAACACAACTGACGTATAAAAATTCTATGAATTAAGATTTTGGTTGAAATCGAATAACTTTTTTTATAACAAAATATGTTCACTTCAACGAGTTCTATGGTAACTCCTTTACAGTTCAGGCTACACGTCTTTGGAACTCCTTGCCCGATGACATCGAAAAGCTCCCAATAAGTATGCGTTTAAAAAGTTGGTACGTAATCACCTATTAAATTCACAACAATCAAGACAGCGATATCAATACGAATGATTCATGTAGGAAGCCTATATAAATCATTCATGTCATATATATTGCTAAGCATATATATATATATATATATATATATATATATATATATATATATATATTCATAGTTATTTGTATATACTAATTATATAAGACCTACAAATAATTGTTCCGGGTCTGGATGTTTGTCCTTGTGCAATTTATGTTTGTAAACATAAAACAAACAAACACAAAATTGTATTATGTAATTGGAAAGAGACATAGTATAAATAAGTAACTTACCAACTATTACGTAATAGAATCTTAGGGGACTTTTGTTAGGGAACCGAAAAATGATTATACGTATGAACGTTAATAAAATATAAGACGTGATGGTGATAGTTAATTACGGTATCTTAAAACTAAAGCTCTTAAAATTTATATGAAATTACCGAAAAACATGATGAGCTAGATTCTTTTTACAATTTTTTCTTATAAAAAAAATATTACAATAGAACAGAATACAATCATTTTTGTTCAATACAGATTACAAGAGTACTTATTGATAAAACCACGCAAGCAAGAAACCCAGCGGGAGTTTTTTAACACATTTCATTTTACAATAATTTTGTTTCTTATTTTTTTTTTTAGCTAAGAACCTTCTCAGAAGCTATATCAGAATATCTGATGCAAAAAACCGCATCCGATTATGAAATAGATCCAAAAGTTTTTCAGGAAAATGGTAACAAAAAATTGCACAAAAGTAACCTCTTAGGTCAAACATATATACCGCATCCGTTTCGATGTGGGCAAAAATAGCAATTTCCCAAATTTCGGGTAATTTCGCCCCAAAAATAATTAAGAACACTGACCACGTGACGTATGTTTCGTGTTCCAAAAACAGCAATTTAATGTATGAGAAAAAATTATTTATTTATTTATTTTATTTTATTTTTATGTTATGGAAAACCAACAGCTTACAAATCTTAAGTAAATAACATGTTAAATTTACAAAAAAAAGCCAATAACAGGTTCTCACTAATAGAAATACAGTAACATAATCGATTTCGTTGTTTAAAGGACATAGCACAAATATGAGCAACAAAAATGGAGTCTAATTTAAATGTACACCATGCATAAATTTAATAAGTGAAACAAACAACAATAGCCACAAAAGAAAAGAAAAGAGAAAACAGGACGAAACACACAATATAATTTTTCTTAAAATAAATAAAATTATGACTTAAAAAATTCTCGACTTAATGCCCGCCTTGCCGATATATAGCTAGTATTAAACAAATCAAAATCATGCTTTTTGCATAAATTATTAAAATTGTTAATAGCCCGATACATGAAAGTATTTCTTCCATAATTAGTTGATGAAGCTGGTAAGTAGAGTAATGCATTCGTTCTAAGGTTCACTACAGGCGTTCTCAGTGATATTTGTGATAGCAAATCAGAACAGTCAACATTGCCAGAACAGATTTTCAATAAAAATACAGTGTCAGCAATCTCCCGACGCTTTATCAGAGGTAGCAGATGATGGTGTTTGCATAAGGATAAGTAGTCTTCTGATCGGTAGTTTCTATTGGTACGATAGCAAAGATATCGTATAAATTTACGTTGGATATTTTCAATCCGTGAAATGTATGTATGATACATCGGGTTCCAAATCTGTGAAGCATATTCAAGCGTACTGCGGACGTAAGTACAGTACAAGATTTTAATTGTTTTAATATTATTAAACTCCTTTGCAGTACGCATGACAAAACCTAACGCCTTAGATGCCCTAGTTATGATATTGTCAACGTGGGTGTTGAATAATAACTTAGAGTCGTGGAAAATCCCTAGATCACGTACAACAGGTTCTTTTTGTAACTTCTGGCCTTTAGCCGAAATTAATTAAGTTTCGCTTGCGTGAATATGTAATAAGGGTACATTTTGTTGGGTTTAGATCAAGCTTATTGATATTACAGTATTCTTCCAATCTTAGTAGATCTCGCTGCAGTAATTCAGCATCATTCTGAGATGAGATTGTGGAAAATATTTTCATATCATCAGCAAAACACAGTAGGTGTGATGATTTAAAACAGGTTTCAATATCGTTGACAAATATAAGAAACAGCAACGGCCCCATCAAGGACCCCTGTGGCACACTACTCGGTATTGACACCCAACCTGATATGTAATTGTTAACAACTACAGCCTGCGAGCGATTGTCGATATAAGAGGAGAACCACCGCAGTAGATCTCCACAGATACCAACATACTGAAGCTTTTTTAAAAGCAAATTATGTTCAATCCGGTCGAAAGCCTTACTGTAATCTGTATAAATAACGTCAACTTGATGACCATCATCCATGGCTTTAGTCAAGAAAGAATTGAGGAGCACCAAGTTGGAAACGGTAGATCTACCCTTGAAGAAACCATGTTGAGACTGGCTTATGCTTTGTTTTAGTAACGGATATACCTGCTCATAAATCAACTTTTCAAAGACTTTGGAAATGATGCACAACTTAGAAATTGGCCTATAATTAGCGACATCGGTCCTAAGACCCTTCTTGTGCACAGGGGTGATATATGCACGCTTCCAAATATCAGGAACTGAGCATTCATGCAACGATTTGCGAAATAGCAAACTTATTGGTAGTGTTAACGTCTCTGCACAATTAATAAGAAAAATGGCTGGTAGGTTATCAGGTCCGGCGGATTTTGATGGATCTAGATCTTTCAATAACCGATACACGTGCTTAACGTTAATTTCTATATTTGAAATATTTGCAGTCGATTTTGATGTTACATTAGAAATATTTGGAGTTGATTGAGCGACCGGGTATAAGAAATTTGACTTGAAATAAGTTGCAAACGCCTCACTAATAGACTGTCCTGTGTTATAAATTACACTACCTAAATTGAGACTACTTGGAATAGAGTGAGTTTTTGATTTACGTTTAACATATGACCAGAAATATTTAGGATTTTTTACTATTGACCTTTCAACGGTTGATATGTAGTTTTTATAACACATATCTTCCAAATATTTTACACGAGTGCGCAGTATTTTATAAGATTCTTCATCGGATCTATTACCGTAGGTCCTGAATTTACGAAGGTACTTATGTTTTTCTTTAATTGCTTTCTTTAATGCTGGGGAATACCACGTATGGTAAGAGTCCGGTTTAATTATTTTTGACGGTATGTGCTTATCTCTTAATTTCTCAAATATTTCATAAAAATATTTAATGGAATCATTAAGAGATTTCGAAGAAAATTCGGTTTGCCAATCGATTTCAGCATATTTTCGATGAATTGATTGATAATCACCTTTGTTATAAAAAAAATTAATAAACGGAGTTGTTTTAAGTGTGCTTAACTCATAAAAACGTACTTCAATTACTAACGCTCCGTGAAAGGGATCTACTGGTACCAAAGAGTCGTCACTACAATCAGATACGGCTACATCACAGTTAGATAACACAAGGTCGAGTGTTTTACCATATTTATTGCGTATACCATTATATTGGCAAAAGTTAAGCGCATTAATTTCATCTACCAGTAACCGTTCGTTGTGCGTACTATAGTTCGTTGGCTCATAGCAATGGTAACAACAATTGGAACAGTTAGATGCGGGTATCCATTTTATGTTACTTAAATTAAAGTCACCCACTATAAGATATTTATCCGTGGGATATTTTAAGACTGTATCATTAAGTTTTGTAAAAAAATTTAATAAGTGATCCGAGAAACTAAAACTTCCATGTAAATTACATAAATATAAGACACAAATATGCAGAAAAGTAGGAATTTTAGTATCGCTTTTTATGACAGTAAGCGTGAGCCAAAGATCTTCAGCACTGGAGTTAAAGTTCGGTTGAGGTTCAACAGACAACTCTCTGCGTGTCGCAATGAGTACACCGCCCCCGTACAATTGGCCCGTCCCAGCATAATCACGATCGCGGCGCCATACAACATAACGACCATCAAATAACTCAGAGTTCGAAATACCATCCAGAAGCCACGTTTCAGTTATAACAATGACATCATATTTAGACGAGCAGGTATTACGGTAGAAGTCAGATGTTTTAGTACGCAGACCTCGTGCATTCTGATAATAAATATTAAATAAAGAGCTATTCTCAAAATTCTCAAAATAAGTGATTATAGTTACTGACTTTTCTATAAAAGTGATTTCTTGATGATTTTTCATAAAACCACTATGATTTTTGCAAGATTTAACGACGCAAGACGGAACATTTTTTTTAATTTACTACAACTACTTTTTTATAAAAGAGGGGGCAAACGAGCATGCGGCTCACCTGTTGGTAAGTGACTACCACTGCCCATGAACAACTGCAACACCAGGGGAACCAGGGGAATTGCAGATGCGTTGCCGGCCTTTTAAAAAGGAGTAGGCTCTTTTCTTGAAGGTGCCTAAGTCGCATCGGTCCAGAAAAATCGCTGATGGTAATCGATTCCACAATGAAGTTGTGCGAGGAAGAAAACATCTTCTAAATCGCACAGTGGTGGACCGCCAATCATCCAGATGGTGTGGATGGTATCGGTAGTTCTGTCGCGATGTGCGTTCGTGAAATTTAGCGGCTGGGATTAATCCGAACAATTCCTTAGAGCCATCCCCGTAGTACTTCGCGCGGTCGACGTTTGTTGCGTAATGGCGGACCCTAGACTTATTATTAGTGTGAATGTGTGCGTGACCCCTTATACGTACAAGCGAGCTGACTTATTTTGAGTGCTTCACTGGGTTGTATAGCGAGAATCTGTCCGGCTGTAATGACCCAACTAGGTATAAGAATGAAAAAAATTAAATATTTAATTGATACAATCGTAATTTATAAATTGTAAAATATACATATAGTATTGTATCCTATGAATATCTTTTATCTGATGATTGAAAATAAACCTTTAATAAATAAAATTTCATAAAGTGAACTCCTTTTTGTGTTGTAGTCCGGCTGGGTATCGATGGGTATCAACCACCCTCTTAACTATTTGTAATGCTAAGCAGCAGTGCATTCACTGCTGTTCAAGCCTTAAGGTTTTTTTTATAGAATAAGGGTGAAAAATGAGCACACAGTCCACCTGTGTTAAGTACATGCTGTGGTCTATAGACATCTACATTTCTCCTCGATTAAGAATCAAAATACATATGCGTTGCCACCCTT
The DNA here is from genome assembly GCA_963668995.1 of Parnassius mnemosyne. NCBI lineage: Eukaryota > Metazoa > Arthropoda > Insecta > Lepidoptera > Papilionidae > Parnassius > Parnassius mnemosyne. Next base: position 50,530,179 of record CAVLGL010000002.1, read on the forward strand.
AAGGACTAAATGAAATGCCTCGTTTTCATAAAAAGAGTCTACAGTTCTCTACACTCACCACACGAAAGGCAGCAGCTTTAAGCTGCTACTTTAGGCTGGTATTTTGTGAGAGCATCCTTAGCCGAGCCGATCCATTCGTGCTACCATCACAATAGAGCTGCAGCGTGGCTCAACCACGTATAAGTTTTATTACAATCGGTTAGCCATTGCGAAAATTAGCTTGGACCGACAAACGGACAGATATTATTTTACATAACTGGTTATTTATGCCTTAATAGCATGCAAATAACCACCTGCGCTTAATATAAGCCAGTTATTGCAATATTACAGGCAGACACTTCAATTTTATTTATATATATAGATGTATAGACAAGTCAGTGATAGTACACAAGTTTTAGTCTTAAGGTCCATTTTCCTTGCTTAAATTGTTGTCCTAAAATATTTAGTTAAAAAATCATCTGTTCAAAACGTCTATCAAACTTAAAACGTGTACGAACATATTTCGATCCCTCAGGCACGACCTACATATTAAATGAGGTACAAGCAAAAGGCTTAACATAAATGTACTTGAGCGTAACACCTTTGTTCGAATATGTTGTGAAGGATGCAAAGTAATGTGTTGGGAAATATGTTTCAGACAAATTATAATGCAGTCGTTTATTAAAGGGTTCATCGTTCATCATCATTACAGACCTTCACAAGTCCACTGCTGAACATTGGCCTCCCCCAAAGGAATGCCACAAAACACGGTCCTGAGCTACCTGCATCCATCGACAATCTGCATGTCTCACCAGGTCGTCACTCCATCTAGTGGGGGGACGCCCTACACTTCGTCAGCCGGTACGAGGCCGCCATTCGACAACCTTTTTTCCCGGCCATTGCCACTTCTGCTTATTAATCTAACTTGTATGGAATACACCAACGATATTATAGGCAAATGAGGTTACTAAATTTAATGAACATATAACTCTTTATTTATAACGGATCACTAATAGTAATTTGCCTATAATATCGTTGATGTATCTCATACAAGTTGGGTGATTGATTACTTAGTAACCTTCTAGCCTTGTTTGTGTAGTGGTCGTGAACGCGGTTCCTGATCATGAGGTCCAGGTTTCGAAACCCAAGTCGGGTCAAAATCAGTTATTGGATTTTTCTGTCTAGAAATACTCAATAGCAGCCCGGAGTCACGAAGTTGGTGATGTTTCACGTATCTTGGAAAGCACGTAAAGCCGTTGATGTTGCAAATAATCTCTCTCCGGTTGTGTCGGATAACCGTTCAATTGGACTATGAGAGTGAGAGTACAGAGTGCACTTATCCATGCGCATACACTCGTGCACTATAATCCAGTCCAACGCAGATGGACCTAATCTTCGGAATGGCTAAACCGATTTAGATGAAACTTATATGTGGTAGAGCCACGCTGCAGCTATATTGTGGTTGCAGCTCGAATGGGTCGGCTCGAACAGGTTAGGACCACGCTCTCACAGAATACCAGCATAAAATAACAGTTTAATGCTGCTGTGTTTCGTACGGTGAGTGTAGAGAACCGGAAACCCTTTTTACTGGAAAAACGGACATTCCATCTTAGTTCTCACGGGTGACAACGCATCTGCATTTTGATGACGAGGATAGATGTAGATGTCTGTGGGCCACAGCATCCACTTACGATCAAACGGACTGTGTGCTCGATTGTCACCCTTCTATAAACAAAATTCTTCAATAAAAGAAACTTTACGTACAGATAGAGAGTAATGCCAGGCTATATATTATTTAAAAAAAAACTTGATGTTTTTGGAAATAAAAGAAAATGAAATAAATGAAACCAAATAATAGATTCAACTCAGACGATTGTCGCGGCTAGTCGCTAGTATAAAATAAAATCGTTTATTCTCGTCTGTCTGTGTGTTCACCAGATATTTCGAATGACGAATGTAGTAATAAGGAAATATTTAAAAGAAAGTTGAAAAACTGGTTGCTAGTTAATTATAGGAGACGAGATGAAACATGAAACTGCTTATGTTGTGTGCCCAATCCCGTATTCTGCTCCGGCTATCCTTGAAAGGAGCTTCTAGTGCTGATGTGATGTAATATAACTTTGTTAGTGCAACTAATAATATTATAAAGTTTAAATCTAAGTGTATTACGTGTAGACTACAATTTTAAGTTTTAATGTAAAACTTACAAGTTGGTTTACGTGGTACGGAGTATAGTTGTAGCACAAATGGGTCGGCGGTTGACCCATTCGTGCAACAACTATACTACTAATATAGCGGCAGCATGGTTCTGGGCACGAAGGCACGAGGCATCCTCAGGTGAAGTAGACTCTGCGGAGGCTGGCTGAGTAAGCGAGCCGAAAATACTGCTACTACTGCGTGTAGAGGCGAAACACGTGTCGTATTTTCGAGAGTGGTGTGTCGTGCCTAGTTTGCTGGTGCTGTGGATGGTAGTGCTGGGATTAAAGGCGACGGGTACCTATAGTGTGCGCGATTGAGGGAGGGTGGGAAGTTCCCTGAAAACCCCCCCTTAAAACTGGGCAGGACACATCATTTCCTTTCTTTACGCGGTACTAAGCAAATTAGTTTATAAAAACCCCATTAAAATGACGTTATATACCTGATGTATGGACTTTAAAGTATGGAAACAGGATTAATGCAATGTCCTAAAATTCGAATTTAGGCCACAGCGGCCAGTCTTAACGGAAACTAGCCATCTGCGTAAAACTGAAATAGAATAGAATAGAATAGAGTAATTTTTTATTCAATATAGGTCACATGTGTAATTCTTATTGAAAGTCATGTTTTACTTTACCACTGGTTCGAAAAATCCCTCTGTCCTGGGAAGAAAGAGCAACAAACCCAGCGGGACTTTTATTTACAATAAATTTTACAATATAAATGAGTACAAATTATTTACAAAATTTATTTTAGAAACTGATTGGAAGCGACCACCTCATTCCCAGGGGTTATTATCAATCATGTGTTCATTTATACATGGATTATAGTGTATCAGCGTGCGCCCCTTATTAGCCACGTCCGGGACTGGTATGCGGCACCACACTATCAACCGTCACAATTGCGACCAATAGACCAACGATGAAACGGTATATATAAAGAATTAAATTGACTGCAACTTATAAAACCTTTTTCGGTATAGATAAGAATGAAAACCTGAGTACACTATAAATGAGTTCCCAAGTTCCTTCCGCCGTTTACGTTTTTTTTTTTTAAATACTAGTAATGTTATTAAACATTACTAATATTCCCAATCACAGCAAGGCAAAGAGGAAAGCCCGTGCAGCAAATGCTCGAAAGGAAAGCACCCCATATCTATTGAAAGTCAAATTAGTCGCTACTGGCTTCAAGCAGTAGCGGCTAATAACGATCCTTCACGTGAGGAAGTTAAATTTAGTTTTGACTGATGTAAACGTGTCTTTACTAAAAATATATAGAAAACATTTATTTCATGTCAATACAATTTATAACAAAAGTAAAACGGGTTAAATTCTTCACATTTGTTCTAATAACTGAACATCTTGTCAAACTGAAGGCAATCATGTTCAATTATAAGCAGATTATTTATATAGCCTAAAAGTAAAATTTGACTTGTCTTGTGTATAATATTGCATGTAAGCTTTATGCAATTTAGCGCTATTTTCACTTAATAAGTCAGCGAATGATTCATATCTAAAAAATGTGTGATATTACATGTTTACTTTATTTGTTGAGTAAAAACAGAGTTTAGACAGGGAATTTTTCCAAGACTCCATTAATATTAAGAAATAATACTTGTTTTTTTTTAATTATAACGTACACAAGTTCATTTGTGTTTAATGAAAATTTTGTATCACGCATGTTAAGTAATGATGGCTTTATCTTTCATAAGTAAGATTATTTTTAGTAAGTAAGAAAAGTTCAAATTAGAATATCTTATAGTCATAGGCCAAACGTGTTTGCTGATGCGTATCATTCTTATAAAAAACTAAGATTTACTTTTCTATGATCTGCTACGTTGTAAAATACTGTACTACTGTCTTTTTTTTTAATAGTAGACTTGTACAGTTTTACCAGTGTCAAGTGACAGGAATTATCCGTTATAATAATTTGTTCAAAAACTTCTGTAAAATATGATGATGCATCACATTGCGGAGTTTTTGGGCGATTTCAACGACAGTTTAAGTCAGCAGACAGATGTTGACCAAGACCGTGATGATGATAGTAATTTAAATTCATAAGGCGCCTAAGCGGATTATATATTTATATAACTTGAAGTTTATCTTGACAATTGCAGCACTTGTTTCGTCGTATCCACTAATAGTTCCGTGTGTTTGCCGTGTAGTGGCGGTCAAGAATATCCACTACCCCATATCCTCCCGTGGGTGTCGTAAAGGCGACAAAGAGAAACAGGCAGGAGATGGGCAGCAGCATCTTCCTGATAATAGCCAAAATTACAATAAAAAAACTGCGGTTGTCAACCTGCTCGCCAAGCGTAGCAACTATGGCAAACACCCCCCAAAGATTAAAGCAACAAACAGACGGCCCCCAGTCCCCGGCGGCCCCGCTATTCCTGGCTACGGTGGCGACCATGGTAACGGCGGGACAGGGGGTGCTAAGAATCTCCGGTAGAGGTTCGGTTGCCACCTTAGACGACTCGACCTGGCAACGTACAACGCACGCACCCTGAGGACTGACGAGAAGATCGTGAAGCTGGAAGAAGAGATAGACAAGTTGCGCTGGCATATTATAGGATTATCCGAAGTACGAAGAGAAGGGGGAGGACACGGTAATCCTCGAATTCGGCAACTTCCTCTATCACCGGGAGGGCGACCATCTGTCCCAAGGAGGTGTCGGATTTATCGTCCACAAGTCTCTCGTTAACAACGTTGTAAAGATCGAGAGTGTGTTGATGAGGGTTGCGTACCTTATACTCAGAATCACCAAACGGTATTCTCTGAAGGTCATAGAGGTTTACGCACCAACCTCGGCACACCCCGATGGGGAGGTGGAGAAAATGTATGAGGATATCTCTAGAGCCATGCATTCCTCCAAAACCCAATATACGGTGTTAATGGGAGACTTCAATGCAAAACAAGGCACAAGAGAGAACGGTGAGCTGAAAGTAGGGAAATTTGGAATATGGCAACGGAACCCAAGGGGCCAGCAGCTGGCCGACTTCATGGAGAAAGAGGGACTCTTTATGATGAACTCTTTCTTCCAGAAGCGGCCCCACAGGAAGTGGACCTGGTCGAGCCCCGACGGTTCGACAAAAAATGAGATTGACTTCACTATGACGACCAGACGACAACTGTTCAGTGATGTCTCCGTGATCGCGAGGGTGAAAACTGGTAGCGATCACCGAATGGTTAGAGGCACACTGAACCTAAACGTTAAGTTGGAGAGGTCTCGTCTATTGAAGTCAACGCTCCGTCCCCCTCGTGCTCTGTTCCAAAGTCCCGAAACCTTTCAGATCGAGTTACAAAACCGTTTTCAGTGCCTAGAAGACTGCAATGAAGTGGACGATATGAATGACAAGCCCGTGAAAACTGTCCATGCGGTCGGAGCTAAGTTCTGCAAGACCCGCCGCAGAAGAACACAAAAACTCTCCGATCACACTCTTAATCTCATGGCTGTTAGACGGGAGATGAAGCTACATTCTTCAACAGACTTGACAGCATACAGGCATCTGAACAGACAGATCTCCAAATGCATGCGGCGGGACTTACGCAACTTCAATACAGCTCGTATTGAAGAAGCGATCGAGCGGAACCAAGACTTTGTCTTTTCCAGAGATCTGTCTGCCAGAAAGAGCCAACTGTCAAAGCTGAAGACAGAATGTGGCAGCATCGTTTCCGGGACACCTGAGATTTTGAGTGAGATTGAGAGGTTGTATGGGCAGCTGTACACGTCATCGTTGGAGCCACACGCAAGTGTGAGTAACGATCCAAGAGCGAGTCTCATCCGACACTATTCCGAAGATATCCCGGACGTCAGTCTGAGCGAGATTAGAATGGCTCTCCAGCACCTTAAAAACGGTAAGGCCCCAGGCGAGGATGGAATTACAGCGGAGCTTCTGAAAGCGGGTGGAAGACCGGTACTTGAAGTCCTTCAGAAGCTCTTTAATTCCGTCCCCCATGGTGGCATTACACCGGAGGCGTGGAGCAGAAGTGCGGTGGTCTTGTTCTTCAAGAAAGGTGAAAACGGTCTCTTGAAGAACTACAGACCGATTTTCGTTCTGAGCCGCGTCTACGTGCTGTTTTCGAGAGTCATTACGAATCGTCTCGCGCGCAGACTTGACGACTTCCAGCCTCCCGAACAAGCCGGTTTCAGAAAGGGCTTTAGCACCATAGACCACATACATACCCTTCGGCAAATTGTACAGAAGTCCGAAGAGTACAATTTGCCACTATGTCTGGCGTATGTGGACTATGAGAAAGCCTTTAATTCCGTCGAAATTTGGGCGGTGCTGCAGTCCCTTCAGCGGTGCCAAGTTGACTGACGGTATATCGAAGTGTTGAAGTGCTTGTACAGTAGGGCTACGATGGCTATCCGAGTACAGAACCAGAGTACGAAACCTATCCAATTGCAGAGAGGTGTAAGACAGGGTGACGTCATATCCCCGAAACTCTTCACCACTGCATTGGAAGACGTTTTCAAGCTTCTGGACTGGAAAGGATACGGTATCAACATCAATGGCGAGTACATCACTCACCTTCGATTTGCCGACGATATAGTCCTTATGGCAGAATCGCTGGAGGACCTAAGCACTATGTTCAATAACCTCAATAGTGTTTCCCAACGTATAAGTCTTAAGATGAATATGGACAAAACAAAGATCATGTTTAATGTCCATGTCACACCTATGCCGGTAGTTGTTGGGAGCACTAAGCTCGAAGTTGTTGACGAGTATGTTTACCTGGGACAAATAGTCCGACTAGGTAAGTCCAACTTCAACCGAGAGGTCAATCGACGGATTCAACTCGGCTGGGCAGCGTTCGGGAAGCTACGACACATCTTCGCGTCAGACATACCTCAAAACCTTAAAACGAAATTGTACCACCTGTGCGTGTTGCCAGTGATGACTTACGGAACTGAGACGTGGTCCTTCACTGCTGGCCGTATGAGGAAGCTCAAGATCGCTCAGCGAGCTATGGAGAGGGCTATGCTCGGAGTTTCTCTGCGTGATAAACTTAGGAATGTGGATATCCGCAGTAAAACCAGAGTAACCGACATAGCCCAACAGATTAGTACGCTGAAATGGCAGTGGGCTGGCCATACAGCTCGAAGAACCGACAACCGATGGGGAAGAAAGGTTCTCGAGTGGCAGCCTCGTACCGGTAGGCGAAGTGTAGGGCGTCCCCCCACGAGATGGAGTGACGATCTGGTAAGACATGCAGGAAGTCGATGGATGCAGGTGGCTCAGGGCCGTGCTTTGTGGCCTTCTTTGGGGGAGGCCTATGTTCAGCAGTGGACTTGTGAAGGGCTGTAATGATGAATGATGAATATTCCCTTTAACCACTTCTGCTAAGCTTAAAATGCTTGTGTTAGAAGTGGTTCACGACAGTAGTCGAATGGCGGATTCGAACCCGTGACCTTTCGAGTTCGCGGTCCGCGTCCTGCCATTGGGCTACTGACGCTTCAAGCTACTGACGTTTTCACTCTGTCATTCAATTAAAATTAGGAGGAAAATCAGCCCACTGAAGCTGCTTATAACAACGCCTAGTAGAACCGAAATAATTATACTATTTAGATAATAATATTTAAGAATGATTATAACTATTTTTAATTATTAGTATTTAATTATTACTAGTTTTTACGCGCTATTTCGTCCGCCTTTTTCCGCGAATTTTATTAAACAACTAGCTGTTCCCCGCGAATTCGCTCGCGTGTTAGGGTTTTTTTTTTGCGCGGAACCCTGATACTTTTTCTAAAATAAAAGTAGCTTAAGTTACTCCTTATAACCTCAGATATCTGCAAGTGTAAGTCCCGTCAAAATCGGTCTAGCCGTTTTGGAGATTAGTCGGAACAAACAGACACAGCCAAAAATTTTAAAAATTGTATTAGTATTGTATATAGTTATAAGTACCGTATTTACTTTTATATATATTTAGTAAAAAGCTGTAATTTTGACATTACAGACAGACACTTCAATTTTATTCATTTGAGTAGATTTATATTGAAGTCGGTTGTACAAATTAAACATACTGTACAACTGACTTCAACATAAATAAGAACATCATCAATGTATAACGATTTCTTATATTTACGCGAAAACTAAACATTAAATGAAACTAATTTTTACGGATTTTATTGCTTTTTTTCATTTAACTTTTTAATTCCCGACGTTTCGGGTTCTATACAATACCCATGGTCACGGAGGGACTGAGGTTGACGTCCCGATGTCATAGTTAGCTCGGCTACCTTCAGTTTTTATAGAATAAGGATGACAAATGAGCACACAGCCCACCTGATGGTAAGTGGTTGCTACCGCCTATAGAGAGCCAAGGTGCAGCTATATTTATAATATAGTTGTAGCACGAATGGGTCGTCTCGACCGGGAAAGGACCACGCTCGCACAGAATACCAGCGTAAAATAGTAACTTAATGCTGCTGTGTTACTTATGGTGAGTGTAGAGAACCGGAGACTCTTTTTACTGGAAATGAGGAATTCCATCTTAGTCCTCAAGGCTGACAACGCATCAGCATTTTGAAACGCAAACGAGAATAGTCGTAGATGTATATGGGCCTCAACAACCACTTACCATCAGGTGGACTGTGTGCTCGTTTGTCACCCTATTTCTATAAAAGAAATCGTTTCAGCTATTCCGAAGTTCGAATTATTCCGACGGATAGAAAGACATACAGTTTAAAAGTGGTTATTCACGTCTTAATAATATGCAAATACCCCCCCCCCCCCCTGAGATTAATAAAAGCCAGTTATATTGATGTTACATACAAATACTACAATTTTATTTATACGTATAGATGTACATTGTACTGTACACCATACATGGCCACTATGTCATGTGACCTGTAGTGCCATTGTATTCCTCTTGTGGGAAAAGTAACACATAGTATAAAAAAAGAAATATATAATACATTATATAAAGCTTATTTAAAAAAAATCTTATAGATTATTTATAGAAAAAGTAGCTTCAGACAACTATTAGGCTGCGTTTCCACCAGAGATTTGCGAGGTAGCTGAGCGGCGCGAGGATGCGAAACGACGCTGTGAAATGGTGCGTAGATGAGCGGTGCGAGAATGTGTAGCGAGATTGTTTCGGATGCGAGCGGGGTGAGGTGCGACGTGAGTGGAGCGCGCGCTCCACAGCCCGCTGATTCTTGCGTCATTTCCTAGCACACATCCCTCGCAACACATTCCTCGCACACTTCCCTCGCACACTTCCCTCGCACACATCCCTCGCAACACATCCCTCACACACATTCTTCCCTTGTTTTGTATATACAATAACCTCGATCCGCTGAGCCGTTTCCACTAGAACTGCGCTAAGTGAGGCTAGGTTAATGAAGTTATTCTATTGGTTCTCAACAAACACATCCCTCGCTACGCATCCTCGCACATCTCTGATGGAAACGCAGCCATACAAAGACGATATATTTTTCACACGTACAGATTGTTGATTGCGAGGTAGCGAATTAAGAAATCCATTACGCTACATTTCGAGCCGTAGGTATCGTAAGAATACATTTATACAAGAAAGGGCGACTAGCACCTAGTACATCTAACGGTAATTGAATGCTGTGCCCCATTAGACACATACATCTGTCATCGATTTTTAAAAATCAAAAGGTTTTAGTACCGTTGGGATCTAAGTTTTTTATTTATAGAATATGGGTGAGAAACGAGCACAACGTTCATCTGATGGTAAGGGGATGCAGTGGCCCATAGTTATCTACAACTATTCTCAATTATGAATTGAAATGATGAGATGAGTTGTCACCCTGACGACTAAAATGGAATGCCTTGTTTCCAGTAAAATGGGTGTTCGGTTCTCTACACTCACCATACGAAAACCAACAGCACTGAGCTACTGTTTTAAACTGGTATTCTTTGAGAGCGTGGTCCTTTTCCACGGTCAAGCCGAACTATTCTTCCACAACCATAATATAACTGCAGCATGGCTCTACTAGGTAAATGGATGCGAACGCTCTAGTTACTAGCAATTTTATCTTGTAACTGTTAATCATTAAAAGGGCGACAATTGACTTACTTCTACTGTAATTGCGGTCAGGAATGCGTTCTAAAATGTTCCTTTGCGGATTTGTTTGCGGTTGTGTTATTTAGGCGTTGGTTAGGTGTTGGTTACTAATACTTTTCAGCTGTACCCGCGTGCGCGCCACCACTCGCACCAGCACTCGCGCCACCACTTGATCGACGAGCCGGAGCGCGCTGGGCTCTTTGCCGCCCTTACGACACAAACGGGGTGATATGGGATAGTGGTTATTCATACATCAGCACTACGTGGTCATTTTACACTTACAACTGACTTTTATCACGACTAACACTGGATTATAACATGGTCCATCGAGCCGGATTTGATTCAGCAACCTATGGATGTTACAACGCGGGCAAGTTGTGTTATTAACGTTAGTATGAAATGTCGCACACATTTTATACTAACTATAACAGAACGGATACTAGACTGACTGCGTACAATGCAGTGTTGTCATTTTAAAAACACATTTTTGCCCTAAATTTTGTCAATAATGAAATTTCAAGTCGGAGTTATTAATTTGCAAACAATATAATAGTGCAAAAAATATCTTTATTAATTTTTACTCACGCTTGACCAAAAATTGACTATATCAAAATTATTTTTTTTTTTCAAGAATAAGAGTGATAAACGAGCACACAGTCCACCTGATGGTAAGTGGTTGCTGCGGCCCATAGACATCTACATCTATCCTCTATTACAAACCAAAATGCAGATGCGTTGTCACCCGTGAGGACTAAGATGGAATGCCTAATTTCCAGTAAAAAGGGTCTCCGGTTCTCTACACTCACCGTACGAAACACAGCAGCTTTAAGCTGCTATTTTACGCTGGTATTCTGTGAGAGCGTGGTCCTTCCCCGTTCGAGCCGACCCATTCGTGCTACAACTATACCATTAATATAGCTACAGCATGGCTCTACCACGTAAACATTATATTTTCATTATTTGTATTGATTTTTTATTATTCTGCACTCTCTGCATCTTTCGACATCTCTTACTTACGAATAACTTTAACTAGTATTAAAATAAACAAAAAGTGAATAACCTTAAAATTTTGATTCCATTAAATAAGTTTCGTCTAGCCCCCACATTATTTCAATCAAAATTTATATTCATCTACAAAATTACTTAAAAACTTAGAAATCTGATTAAAAGAAAACCGAATAAACAACTAAAGGATTCCATAGTAATAATGTCATTATAATTTCCATGAATTTTTGACGATAAATAATAACAAAGAAAGAGTACTACGACAACATTATATTTATAATGATATTTAACAAATTTATTTAAATAATATTAAATGACTATGATATTTTATTGGAACGAAGTTCCTTATCCGACGGTACGAATTTACCGAAGGGGGCTAGGCGAGTAAAAGTGTAAGATTTTTCCGTCATGACCCCTTCTGACGTAGTGCAGACGGCCTTTGCGGCTATAAGGAAGCGAGATGGAATAATATCCATCTCTCTTACACTTTTTCTTACTTTGGCATAAAAGAAATATTATTTTATTTCAAATGACGCTTAATTTAATAGAAGCTAGTAATTCATTTATTTGTATTTGATGTTCAATAATATAATACGTTTATCAATAATAATATACTACGCAAGGAACTTCGTTCCAACCGAGTGTTCCACGCCACTCACGCATGTTTTTTAAAAATTTATATTAAAAGCTAGACAACCAAGAACTAGCTAGCTCTCTGAATTTGACAAGGGGGTCATGGGTGTCTTCAAGGTTGTCACATATAAACCTATCAATAACGTAACATCTTCCATCCAACCTTTAAAAGTCCACTGCTGGACATAGGCCTCTTATATAGATTGTCTCATTACACTTTCATTGACATTTTGACATGTTGCAACGCTTGGTAGGCGAGCTAGCAATCACAATTTTTTATAACTGTTATAATGTGAAATGCAATAAAAAATTTGAATTTCAATAAGTCTACTCAACCGGGAAAGGAAGACAATCTCAAACAATACCGGCGTAAAATAGCAGCATACTGCTGCTGTATTTTAAACAGTGAGTACAGAGTACTGGAGACCTCTTTGTTACGTGGCGGTGGTACCCAATTTGCATTTTGATTCTTATCCAATGTAAAATGTAGGTATCCAAAACACAGCAACCGCTTACCACCAGGTTTAAAGTGTGTTCATTTATCTCCTTTACTGATATAAAAAATTAGTATTCCTGAGATTTTTTGTTCAAATTTCTTCTTATAAACACTTAACTCTATGTAAATACTTGATTAAAATTTCAAGTATATAATAAAAATAACATATTACCGAGTCTGTATGTAACGTCCTACAACCCTCTTCTCACAAGGTTCCCTCGGGACATCCCAAGTCGCTGCGAATTCCATTACTCGAGCAAGCAAAGTGCGCCATAACATCGACATTCACATCTTACGAATAAATCGGTGGAATAACGTTTTTACTGAAAAATAACATATTTTTTTTACATTGGAATCGAAAACGTACAATTAATCGTAAGTTTATAGGAAATAGATTTCTTTGATAAAAATGAAGTAAGAAAACTTACAGTCAAACTATATGGATGGTAATTGGGTACTGCAGTCCACGGACACCTGATCACTGAGGGCTAAGATGGAATGCATCACAGCCTGTAATTATATTGACTCTTATAACCTTCAGATCGGACAACAGTCCAGGTAGGTACTGCTGTTTGGCGACAGAAACGCCCAGACCGACTCCTGGATAGGAAAGTAGTTCTACTCTACCTAGTTCATTTCATAAATTTAACATTCATTCACTATCACATTCAAATATGTCTATACTTCTCTTACTGCAGACCAAAGATAATATTAATATTAGGTATTTACCTATGGAATTGCCGTTTTTTATGAAATAAGAGTTGCTTCGCTTAACGGGCAGTTTGGCAACCACAGTTTTTTTTAAATAATTTGAACACTTATCACGAAGAAGCTGCAGACAGCCTCTTGTTTCAGTTTCTCCTTATCGCCTTTTATGACACCCACGAGATGATATAAGGCAGTGGAATCTCTTATACCTCCACTACACGACATTAACCAGGGTATAGGTATACATCTGATATACATGAGGTACACCGTAATTTCTAATAGATTTTGTATTAGAAATTCGTTGTAAGAATAGAATAGAATATAATAATTTTTATACAATATAAATTACAAGAATACTTCTTGATATCCATTTATGCTTTTACCACTGGTTCGGATAAAAACTTCTGTCGTGGGAAGAAACAGCAAGAAACTCATCGAGACAATTTTTTTAAACAATAATTTACAATATAATGTGTTGTACAATTAAATATTAAAACATTTAGAAACAGCATGGTAGCGATCACCTCTTTCCCAGGGGTTATTATCAATCATGTACTCTTTAGTAGTATACGAGTAACAACCATTACCCTTGGGTTTCGGTGATATTATTCTCTTACGCGCCCACCATACAACCACACTGTCCCTTAAATGGGAGTAAATCAATGATTTACTGCTGTACGACTTAATAACTTAAAAAGTTATTTTCTTCTAGCGATCCGCGCCGACTTTGCCTGGATAGACTCTATTAATGTGGCGTTCTTCAGATTTAGGATAATCAAAGACCATTTGTTTTATCAATTTTTCGTTTTGTTTCCAAAAATATCTTCAAGTTTTTCGGAAAAAATATAGCGTAGATCCCTTCTGGCAATGTTCTCTATCTGTCGTAAAGTACATAATCAGTTCAGCCATTTCAAAAATTAGTCCGGAGAGACAAAAATTGTAAAACTATTTTTTTTTATTAATAGCATGCAAATAAACCCCTGAAATTAAAAGAAGCCAGTTATCAGAATCAGAATTTTATTTGCGTAAGAACATGGTGTATGTTAAAAAGGTTGTCTCGCTATTACAAATATCATGCAAAATTTATATTTTTCAATTATAAACATAAAAAATATCACAAATTTAAGTCTCATTACAATAAATTACATTAAAATAAAGATAAATTAAAATATGTCATATAAAATTAATAATACTAGGACTTGATGTCAATAAAGTTTATAATGTCCTATATTTTTCCGTCAATGATTTTGATTGAAATTTATTAATATTTAAATTTTTGATGTGATTAGGAATTATATTATATATCGTTAAACACATTTTTAGGCAACCTTTACGGTATTTAGCTAACCTTATTTCAATATTACAAACAGATATTTCAATTCTTTTTATAAAATGATTACAGACAGACGCTTAAATTTTTGTATATGTATAGATGTAACTAATTTCTCGCGAAAAAATCATAGTAAATACTCGTATAAAACCGCTGATTTACGAGTGCGGCGAAAACATTATCTTGATTAGATCTCTCAACTAACTTTCTGTGACCTAGAATATCGTACTCGCAAGTTGATGTAACCACGTCTTCTTCAGAAACAGATAATATTCATTCTTTGAACTAATCAAATAAAGAAAAGCCGCTGTGAATTCTGTAAAAATGAATTTCTCTGGAATCACCTTAATGTTTGTTATTGTAACTGTTATAGAAGTTTTTCTCTGGGAGTGTTTTAAGTAAATTGAAATTTTATCACCATTAAGGGCTATCAAGAGTCCTTTGCCAAACATAGACCTCCCTAATAGATTGCTTCATAGGGGATATTTGCTATAGTTGTCACGCTTGGCAGCAGGGTGGGCAGACGCAGTTTTAAAATATTTTGAGTTGTTATTATTGGAAATCTCGAGTGGCAGCCTCGTACCGGCAGGCGAAGTGTAGGGCGTCCCCCCACTAGATGGAGTGACGACCTGGTAAGATATGCAGGAAGTCGATGGATGCAGGTGGCTCAGGACCGTGCTTTGTGGCATTCTTTGGGGGAGGCCTATGTTCAGCAGTGGACTTGTGAAGGGCTGTAATGATGATAATGATGATGATTATTGGAAGATGCTGTTGTCCATCTCCTGTTTCATTTGTCTCTCTAGTCTGTCACGAGACTCACGGGATGATGTGGGATGTATCGGTAAACATACTTTGTATATTGTAACGAATTATAAATTGTTGTTAGGATTAGTAGTAAAACCAAAGTAACCAACAGCGCAGTGGATTAGTAGGCTGAAGCCGGATATATAGTTCGAGGAGCCGACAACTCATGGGAAGAAAGGTTCTCGAGTGGCCCTGTAATCTAAGATCAAAACGGCCCGCCCTCACAAACTAAATTTGAACCTGGTAGAAAAGAATAAAATAGAATATTTTTTATTCAATATTGATTACATGTAATTCTTATCGAAAGTATTTTTTTTGCTTTACCACTGGTTCGGAAAAAAACCTTTATTCTGGGAAGTACCAGCAAGAAACCCAGCGGGATTCAAATAAAAAGTAAATTATACAATATGAAAGGTTGTACAAAACTATTTACAAAATTTATTTTAGAAACAGCTTGGAAGCGACCACATCATTCCCAGGGGTTATTATGAACCATGTTGTATTCATTTATATTATAATAAACCTTTTTATACTTGTATATTTTCTGTTGTTGTAATAGATAGATAGAACACTTATTTGTTTAAAAACATGATATATAAGATGGTCAATGATATGGAACTGACATGTTTTGCCATAATTGGTATGCAAAAATTAAATTATAAATACAATTAATTACACAAATAATTAATTGTATTTATTTTGTAATATTACAATTAAAATCTTTTTCGTCATTAGTTAAAAATTTTTCAATTTTTCATAAATTATTTATTGAATTATTACAATATTATTACATCATTATTTATAATATTATTACATCATTATTGCCGTGTAGTGGCGGTCAAGAATATCCACTACCCCATATCCTCCCGTGGGTGTCGTAAAAGGCGACAAAGGGAAACAGGCAGGAGATGGGCAGCAGCATCTTCCTGATAATAACCAAATTACAATAAAAAAACTGCGGTTGCCAACCCGCTCGCCAAGCGTGGCAACTATGGCAAATACCCCCCTATGAATGACAGTAACAAAGAAACGGCCCCCAGTCCCCGGCGGCCCCGCTATTCCTGGCTACGGTGGCGACCATGGTAACGGCGGGGCAGGGGGTGCTAAGAATCTCCGGTGGAGGTTCGGTTGCCACCTTAGACGACTCGACCTGGCAACGTACAACGCACGCACCCTGAGGACTGACGAGAAGATTGTGGAGCTGGAAGAAGAGATAGACAAGTTGCGCTGGCATATTATAGGATTATCCGAAGTCCGAAGAGAGGGGGAGGACACGGTAATCCTCGAATCCGGCAACTTGCTCTATCACCGGGAGGGCGACCATCTGTCCCAAGGAGGTGTCGGATTTATCGTCCACAAGTCTCTCGTTAACAACGTTGTAAAGATCGGGAGTGTGTCGACGAGGGTTGCGTACCTTATACTCAGAATCACCAAACGGTATTCGCTGAAGGTCATACAGGTTTACGCACCAACCTCGGCACACCCCGATGAGGAGGTGGAGGAAATGTATGAGGATATCTCTAGAGCCATGCATTCCTCCAAAACCCAATATACGGTGTTAATGGGAGACTTCAATGCAAAACTAGGCACAAGAGAGAACGGTGAGCTGAAAGTAGGGAAATTTGGAATAGGGCAACGGAACCCAAGGGGCCAGCAGCTGGCCGACTTCATGGAGAAAGAGGGACTCTTTATGATGAACTCTTTCTTCCAGAAGCGGCCCCACAGGAAGTGGACCTGGTCGAGCCCCGACGGTTCCACAAAAAATGAGATTGACTTCATTATGACGACCAGACGACAACTGTTCAGTGATGTCTCCGTGATCGCGAGGGTGAAAACTGGTAGCGATCACCGAATGGTTAGAGGCACACTGAACCTAAACGTTAAGTTGGAGAGGTCTCGTCTAATGAAGTCAACGCTCCGTCCCCCTCGTGCTCTATTCCAAAGTCCCGAAACCTTTCAGCTCGAGTTACAAAACCGTTTTCAGTGCCTGGAAGACTGCAATGAAGTGGACGATATGAATGACAAGCTCGTGGAAACTGTCCATGCGGTCGGAGCTAAGTTCTGCAAGACCCGCCGCAGAAGAACACAAAAACTCTCCGATCACACTCTTAATCTCATGGCTGTTAGACGGGAGATGAAGCTACATTCTTCAACAGACTTGACAGCATACAGGCATCTGAACAGACAGATCTCCAAATGCATGCGGCGGGACTTACGCAACTTCAATACAGCTCGTATTGAAGAAGCGATCGAGCGGAACCAAGGCTCCAAAATCTTTGCCAGAGATCTGTCTGCCAGAAAGAGCCAACTGTCAAAGCTGAAGACAGAATGTGGCAGCATCGTTTCCGGGACACCTGAGATTTTGAGTGAGATTGAGAGGTTCTATGGGCAGCTGTACACATCATCGTTGGAGCCACACGCAAGTGTGAGTAACGATCCAAGAGCGAGTCTCATCCGACACTATTCCGAAGATATCCCGGATGTCAGTCTGAGCGAGATTAGGATGGCTCTCCAGCACCTTAAAAACGGTAAGGCCCCAGGCGAGGATGGAATTACAGCGGAGCTTCTGAAAGCGGGTGGAAGACCGGTACTTGAAGTCCTTCAGAAGCTCTTTAATTCCGTCCTGCATGGTGGCATTACACCGGAGGCGTGGAGCAGAAGTGCGGTGGTCTTGTTCTTCAAGAAAGGTGACAACGCTCTCTTGAAGAACTACAGACCGATTTCCCTTCTGAGCCGCGTCTACGTGCTGTTTTCGAGAGTCATTACGAATCGTCTCGCGCGCAGACTTGACGACTTCCAGCCTCCCGAACAAGCCGGTTTCCGAAAGGGCTTTAGCACCATAGACCACATACATACCCTTCGGCAAGTTGTACAGAAGTCCGAAGAGTACAATTTGCCACTATGTCTGGCGTATGTGGACTATGAGAAAGCCTTTAATTCCGTCGAAATTTGGGCGGTGCTGCAGTCCCTTCAGCGGTGCCAAGTTGACTGTCGGTATATCGAAGTGTTGAAGTGCTTGTACAGTAGGGCTACGATGGCTATCCGAGTACAGAACCAGAGTACGAAACCTATCCAATTGCAGAGAGGTGTAAGACAGGGTGACGTCATATCCCCGAAACTCTTCACCGCTGCATTGGAAGACGTTTTCAAGCTTCTGGACTGGAAAGGATACGGTATCAACATCAATGGCGAGTACATCACTCACCTTCGATTTGCCGACGATATAGTCCTTATGGCAGAATCGCTGGAGGACCTAAGCACTATGCTCAATGACCTCAATAGTGTTTCCCAACGGATAGGTCTTAAGATGAACATGGACAAAACAAAGATCATGTTTAATGTCCATGTCACACCTATGCCGGTAGTTGTTGGGAGCACTAAGCTCGAAGTTGTTGACGAGTATGTTTACCTGGGACAAATAGTCCGACTAGGTAAGTCCAACTTCGACCGAGAGGTCAATAGACGGATTCAACTCGGCTGGGCAGCGTTCGGGAAGCTACGACACATCTTCTCGTCAGACATACCTCAAAACCTTAAAACGAAATTGTACAACCAGTGCGTCTTGCCAGTGATGACTTACGGAACTGAGACGTGGTCCTTCACTGCTGGCCGTATGAGGAAGCTCAAGGTCGCTCAGCGAGCTATGGAGAGGGCTATGCTCGGAGTTTCTCTGTGTGATAAACTTAGGAATGAGGATATCCGCAGTAGAACTAGAGTGACCGACATAGCCCAACGGATTAGTAAGCTGAAGTGGCAGTGGGCCGGCCATATAGCTCGAAGAACCGACAACCGATGGGGAAGAAAGGTTCTCGAGTGGCAGCCTCGTACCGGTAGGCGAAGTGTAGGGCGTCCCCCCACGAGATGGAGTGACGACCTGGTAAGACATGCAGGAAGTCGATGGATGCAGGTGGCTCAGGACCGTGCTTTGTGGCACTCTTTGGGGGAGGCCTATGTTCAGCAGTGGACTTGTGAAGGGCTGTAATGATGATGATGATGAACTGTCTAAACACTATTGAGACCTCTAATCTCTTTTACAGCATAAGCTGCAGAGCTTAGTCTGCTTGCTAGTTTGAGTATATGGGGGCCCCACTGAAGCTTTGAGTAGAGACTCAACTGACTGAAGTTTTTGTTAAGGGATACAATGGTGATACAGACGGCATAGGTGCGTGTTTTGTTGCATTCCTTGTCTGTCTGTCTGCCCGGGATATTTTTCGAAATGGCTGAACCGATGAAGCTTCATAAACAGATAGAGGGCAATGCCAGGAGTGATTGAAGCTGTATTTTTCGGAAAAATTAGAGGATTTTTTTTGTGGGAAATCGAAAAACTGATAAAAATAATTGATATTTGTCGATTGAGATTTGTTATCTGAAATCTAAATGACATACATTAACAAATCCTACTCAGGCGAATACAGTACGGGTCGTTTCTAATAAATATGTTTCAATTTGCTACCGTTACCGTTAGTCTATGAAAGTTTACTGCTGAACACAGACCTCTCCCGTAGATTGCCTCATAGGGGGGATATTTGCCATAGCTGCCACGTTTGGTAAGCAGGTTGGCAACCGCAGTTAATTTTTATTTTTAGTCGTTACTACGAAGACGCTGCTGCCTATCTCCTGCTTCATTCTCTCTGTCGCCTCTTACGACACCCATAGGATTATACATATTCTCCTGTCTCCCACAACAACTTAAAACTCTTAAACTATTTATGTAAGAAATGAAACTGTATAAAAAGTGGGAGAAATAAATAAATATTATTATTATTATTATTATATATCGGGTTATATTTTTACACCGCCACTACGCAGTGATCTAAAAATAATTTAATTTCGTTGTAAGCGCAAATATTTGTAGAGCAGTTGACTATTGGAATTATGGAAAGTTCGAGTGTTTCTGGGTCACGGATCCGTGATATCCGCGTGAATGATCCTGAATACTAAGCAGGAATTTACCTTCGGGTCCTTGGACTACGCATACATTAGATAAAAAATATTATGAGACTAGCGACCTTGGCATCGCCTGGACAGGGTTTATTAATGTGCCGTTATTTAAGTTTAGGATAATCAAAGGCCATTTATTTTATCAATTTTTAATTTTTCTTTGAAAACATCTTCAAATATTTCGTTATTTATGGCATTGTCCCCTATGTGTTATATAGGTTTATTACAATCGGTTTAGCCGTTTCGAAGATAAACCCAGATAAACAGACAGACGGACTGTCGGATTTTTTTAAAATTATTCATGTCTTAGTGGCATGCGAATAACCAACCTATCCTCCCCTATCCCACTCAATATAAAGCAATTATTTCGATATGACAGACAGACACTTAATTTTATACATGATATTTTGATAATATAAAATAAATTAATAGATCTATACAAATAAATAAAATTGAAGTATCTGTTTGTAATGTCAAAATAACAGCTTATTACTATATGCATATGAAAGTATATACGGTACTAGTAAAAAAAATGATTCTTAAAATTTTTGTCTGTCTGTCTTTCTGTCTTTCTGTCTGTCTGTCTTTCTGTCTGTCTGTCTTTCTGTCTGTCTATCTTTCTGTCTGTCTGTCTTTCTGTCTGTCTGTTTGTCTGTCTGTTTGTTCCGGCTAATCTCCGAAACGGCTGGACCGATTTTGACGGGACTTTCACCGGCAGATAGCTGATGTTATAAGACGTAGCTTAGGCTACTTTTATTTTAGAAAAATAATTATGGTTCCGAGCAAAAAATTAAAATCCATGAAATCCAATCGTAATAAATTACGCGCGGGCGAAATCGCGGGGAACAACTAGTTACCTTATAAAATTTACATACTTACGGATTTCAAAAATGATTGCCTTTGGAGTTCATTATCTTGATTGCGATGGTTATAATGGCTCGTTGGTGTACTGGTCGAAGAAGTGGCTGCTGATCACGAGGTCGGGCTTGAAACCTGGGTCGAGCTAAAATCAATTATTGGATTTTTCTGTCAAGATACTCTCAGTAGGAGACCGGAGTCAGGAAGTTGGCGGTATTTTACCTCCGTGCTCTGGAAAGCTTGTAAATCCGATGGTTCTTCGTTTGATCTCTCTGCGGTATCGGATAACCGTCCCATCGGAACGGAACTCATTCCCTCAGGAATAGACAGTGCACTTGTACTTACGCATACTCTCGGGCACTATAATCCTGTCCTGCGCAGATGGTTAGATCCTGTTGAGGCTAGCCGCCGTAACCGAAAATTGATTTGGTGGGCATTATTATTATAAATTCACCGTTATCATTGTCATCACAATCCGTCTCGTTCACTGCTGAAGATAAGCTTCTTCTCATTTCTGAGATCTCTTTAGGGCAAAATAAATCGCGCCGCCTTATTACATGTTGGACGACTTCACAAGTCCTCGATGAATTTTTGAGAAATGATAATATATAAATACTAGCGACCCGCCCCAAATCCGCACGGGTTTTTAATTAACGCCCCACGCAATCCCCCTTGTCGGTGAAATTTTGTAAAATCTACTTGGCGAAAGGAGTATGCCTACCAAATTGCATTTATGGTTCCAGAGATATCGTGAGTCCGTGCAGAGGCGGAAATCTCTTACAAAAAACAGTAAGACTTTTTAATTTAAATTTCGCGCGGAAACCCACATCTGTGCCAAATATCACATCAAAGTAATCATTAGTGTTTAGTATACGCTTGTCTTTCTGAAGTATAAAAAGTGCATTCGGCGATTTTTACAATGAGTGAAATTATTCAACAAAGAAGTTCCATTAAATTTTGTGTGTGGAATCAAATTTCTGAAGCTGAAACGTTCAGAATGTTGCAATAGGCCTTTGGTGATAATTGTATGTCACGAGCGAGTGTTTTTGATTGGTACAAATTATTCAAACAGGGTCGAGAAAGTGTGGACGACGAACCACGTCCAGAACGGCCATCAACATCAACTGATGATCAACACGTCAATAAAATTAAGGTATAGGTGCTCGAGAATCGACGATTAACAGTCAAAGACCTTACTGATGTCGTTGGAATATCGGAAGGATCAGTGAAAACCATTTTAAAAGATTATTTGGGCCTAAGGAAAGTGAATGCACGATTGGTTCCAAAATCACTCAATTTTCTTGAAAAACAGCGGCACGTTGACGTCTGTGAAACAATGCTTTCCGACTACCAGGACGTCATGAAACGTATGAAACTGGCGACAAGTTTTGGATCTACGCTTACGATCCGGAAACAGACGATCAATCGGTCGAATTTCGTGTCAAATGTAAGCCGAAACCGAAAAAAACAAAAGCAAGTCAAAAATCAAGGTCGTGTTGATAGTTTTTTTCTATCATCGAGGTGTGGTGCACTCCGAATTCCTTCCGACCGGCGAAACTGTCAACAAGGAATAATATATTTCTGTCATCAAACAGCAGAGCGTTCATTGTTGTATTCCGTTCTGAAGGGTGTAGAGAGCCAGTATTATACAGGTTGTGAGGTATAGCATCTTATTCTTCAGAGATGAGAGTGAGTGAGATCTGTGGCGTTCTTTGTTTGATGTTACAAGTGTACATGACCTACACTGTTCAAATAGCATCAGGTGGAGGTGATTATTTTTTTACTATTGCGAAGAGATTTTATTTAAATCTACGTGCTAGAGTCATGCTGCGGCTATATTTGATATATTATGGTTGCAGTACGAAGTGGTTGGCTCGACTGGGGAAGGAACACGCTCTCACAGAATACTAACGTAAAATAGCAGCACAATGCTATTATGCTGTTTCGTATGGTGAGTGAATTGAACCGAAGACCCTTTTTACTGGATACGAGGAATTCAACTTTAGTCCTCAGGGGTGAGAAAACATCTTCATTTTGATTCTTAATCTAAAATAATATTATTTAAATTATAAAGGTGGAAGAGTCCTACAACCAAGTAAACCTTTTTGGTTTTTTTTTTTTTTCTATTTATTGCATGAACAGGTCGTTTCAACACAACATTTAAAATAACTATGTTGCTTGTTATAAGACCTCATTACGTTCACTGATAAGATGATATTGAGATTTGTTAGTTTGTGCAATTATCAATGCCAATAAAGTTATATTGGGGAGATATTTAATACATGGTCCGTGGTCGATTTAACTAATAATATATTTACTTTTACCTGTTCACATTTATTTTCACCCTTCGCGCATGTGCAATCAAACCGCCTCGTCTAGTCCCGCGCCAATCGTTGAAGTAACTAGACCCTGTCAAAGCTCTCGGTAAAGCTACATCGTTGGTAGTATACGCTGAAGTTGTAAAAGTTTACTTGTGTATGTAATTAAAAAAAAAAAACAAATTAATTTGAATTCGGTTCTTAACTAACTTGTTAGTTACTTTGTGATAATTTATTTATATGTACATTTATTTATATTAAAATACTTATTACACTTATTTAAAAACAAAAAACTAAAACACAGATAATAATTAAAGAATTGGAAATTAAAAAAAAATTAAAAAATTAAAATAAATAATTGTATTTCGTGAGGTTATCTTTGTATAGTTGATAATAAATAGAATGTTGCTAAGTTACGACTCAGTGTAGAAGTGTTGATTGTTTGATGACTTAGTTCGTTTAGCATTTTCTTTAGTGGTGTGTGCTGTGTTTTGAATTTTAAGTGTAAAAGTGAGTGTTGTTGTACTTTGTAAGTGTAAATACGATAGTAAAGTGAACAAACACACTTTGTCAGAATGTGGTGGATCTTACGTCGTGCTGGACTGACCGGCGCTTCGTTCTTCAGCCAGTCAGGGACAAATAACAACAACTCTGCGAAAACAGGTACCTAAGTTAAAAATTCCTACATGCAGTTTATTTTTTATGGTAACAGTAATATTTTTGTAGAGTAATAATAGCGTAAAAGATTAGGTGAAATAAAAATAAAATAAAAATATTATAACCGACTTCAAATAAAGAGATTCTACAATCGTTGGAATGTTTGTAAAAAGTAAAAAAAATTGTTTGTAAAATTGTAAATTTTATTTTAAAAACATGGAATTCTCTTTTCAAATTTAATCATTTGTTTATTGATTAGCGTTATGTTTCCATCGCATTTGAATCTTTTTTGTCATCATGGATACGTTAAAAGTTCGAGCAATTATGGTATAGAATAGAATAGAATAGAATAGAATAGAATAGAATGATTTTTATTCAATATGGATTATTACATAATACTTATTGAAAGTCATTATTTTATTTACCACTGGTTCGGAAAATACCTCTGTCCTAGGAAGAACCAGCAAGAAACCCAGCGGGACTTTTTTTCAAACATAATTTCACTTAACAATAATTTTGTTTATACAATTTTAAATGAATTTTCATAGAACCAGCATGGTGGCGATCACCTTATTCCCAGGGGTTATTTTCATTCATGTATTCCTTGATATTATAATAACCCTTTTTGTACAGTTTTTCTTTAATAAAACTTTTAAACTTGTTTATTGACAAACTTTGAACATGTTCTGGGATTCTGTTGTAAAAGCGTATACATTGCCCCATAAATTAATTACTAATTCTGTGGAGTCTTGTAAGTGGCATTACAAGCTTATGTTTGTTCCCAGTGTTTAAGGTATGAACATCCTTATTCTTATTAAAGTTATTTATGTTTTTATGTACATACATTACATTTTCATAAATATATTGCGATGCCAAAGTTAATATGTTTTTTCTTTAAATTTTTCTCTAAGGGACTCTTTACAATTTAGATTATAAATCGCCCGTACGGCTCTCTTTTGCAAAACAAATATAACTTCAATATCAGTCGCATTACCCCATAGCAAAATTCCATAAGACATTACGCTATGAAAGTAACTAAAATACACTAACCTAGCTGTCTCAACATCTGTGAGACTTCTAATCTTTCTTACAGCATATGCTGCAGAACTAAGTCTGCTTGCTAATTTAGATATATGGGGGCCCCATTGAAGTTTCGCGTCAATAGTAATACCGAGAAAAACAGTGGTATCCACAAGACTCACCTCCTCCCCATTTAAGAGCACATTGGTTTTCGAATGTTTTACATTAGGTATTGTAAATTTAATACATTTTGTCTTATTGCCGTTTAAGAGCAAATTGTTGGCGTTAAACCAATGTACTAGTTTCGATAGAGCATTATTTACATCGTCATATTTAATTGACTGCCGTTTCAGTTTGAAAATTAAAGAGGTATCGTCAGCAAATAATACTATATCGTGATTGTCCCCTACAAGATAAGGTAAGTCATTAATATAGATTAAGAACAGGAATGGGCCAAGAATCGAGCCCTGAGGAACGCCCATTGATACTACCGATCCGGAGGAACATTTACCATTAATGACGACTTTTTGAGTTCTGTTACTTAAATATGAAGTAATAAGTTTAAGCGCCAAATTTTTTTACACCGTAATGTTGTAGTTTCCTGATTAATGTATCATGATGAACACAATCGAAAGCCTTGGAAAGGTCACAGAAAATACCTAAGGCATCTTGTGAATTCTCCCAGGCATTAAAAATATATTTCATAAGCTCAACACCGGCGTCAGACGTCGAGCGACCCCTTGTAAAACCAAATTGATTTTTATGAAGTAATTTATTTGTATTAAAAAAAATTAACAATTGATCCAAAATTATTTTTTCAAAAATTTTACTGAGAGTTGGTAGTACAGGAATATGAGTACTGCCGTGACAGCAACGCAGCACAAGCAGCACTCAACGACGTTTACGGAGCGAATTCTACAAACCTGTTATTGGCTTGCCCACATCCGTTCTGGAAATTTTGACCTGAAAAATGGACCCCGTGGTCGTACAAAAACTTTGGTCAACAATGACTAATTAAAGGCGATTGTGGAAGCTGATGATATGCAATCTATGGCTGAATTAACAGCAGCTTTCGAGATTGGCAAGGTAAAAAAGCTTGACAAATGGGTGCGTCACGAACACAATGATCGCCAGCACGAAGTACACGTCGAGATGTGCCTTGCACTGCTCAACAGGCACACAAACGAAGGAATTTTGAACCGCATTGTTACCTGCGACCAAAAATGGATTCTGTTTGACGATTGCAAGCACTCAGCAGGATATTTGGATACTGATTCAATACCTAAACAATGCCCCAAACGAAAAATTACTCTAGAAGAGTAATGGTCACTATTGTGCACTGTGCTGTGCTGCTGAAAGCTGTGATCAGTCACACTAGCGCTAGTGTGACTCATCACAGCGTCTTACCAAACGGGATTATCATTACTGCATATGCGTTCAATCGCTAGTTCCCGTTGCTCTTGCACGACAGCGTGCCTTTCATACTGCCCAACAGATCGTCTGCTAGTTACAATAGCTGGGGTTGCAAGCTTTCTGTCATCCGCCGTACTCAACAGACCTTGTGTCTACAGACTTCTACTTTTCCAGAATTTTTTTTTTGATTGAATTTGAATAACTTTATGCTGGGTAAAAATTCAATACCCGAAAGGCAGTAAAAATGCTTTTAAAGAATTTGTTGCTTCTCGTCCAGCTCATTTCTTCAAGAAAGGCGTCAATAGTGTATGGCCTACAAATAATTGTTCCGGGTCTGGATGTTTGTCCTTGTGCAATTTATGTTTGTAAACTGCCTCCACGACACAGGAGAAAATCCTAGTGTGGGGGTGACGTTTTTAAAAAAAAAATTAAAAAAAAACTGCTACTGCATTAGCAAAGATGCATCAATTACCTGGGATTAATAAAACAAAATATATAGAAAACAAAATTAAATAAAGGGCATATTATATTATTGAGTAATTTTCTATTAACAGAAACAAAAGAATTTATAATGTATAGAAAATTATAGATTTTATTGGTAGAGAAGTTTTTGTATTATACATACCTTATTCTGTACAAAGCCGTCCAAATCAAAAAGCCAGTAACAAAGAAAGTGGACAACAAATATATTTTTATATCTTTGATGTAAGCAAATTTGAATTAAAGATCAGGAGCGGAAAAATGTACTTAATACAAACTAAATTTGTTTGGTTTCATCCGGACAGTGTACATAGGTTTTATTTTTTAGGGGCGGCTGGCTTTTCGTTCGTGCGATACAATATATTATCTGTGAAATTACAGCTGGAGATAAGCACCTGCCTTTGTATGGAGGATTTGCCTTAACCGTCATGTTCGGCGAACTTATTACCGATAACTACTATCACTAATCTGGCGTGCTTTTATATGTTTTACCTAATATGGATGGAGGTAGTCAAGTAGACGTGGTCTACGCGGACTTTCTAGCTTTCGACCGTTTGGACCACGTCTATCGTGTAGACACTGCTAACCTTCGGCGTCTGGGTATTTTACGGTTATTTATTTATTTTATTCTTTATTGCCCCAAAACTTTGAACAAAAGGCGAGCTTAATGGTACATACCTGTGATCCTCCGAGGGAATTGCCATATGTGTTTATCCTCGCCATACCAAATTTATTCCTCTTCTGACCGAAACTGACTTCTGTTGCTGCCTTAAATACAATGGTGTCTGATTACCTTTCTTCTTCCAGTGGCTGACTTTTTTAAATGTTTATGCTTACGTGTGGGACGATATTAGTGTGTGTGTGTGTGTGTGTGTGTGTGTGTGTGTGTGTGTGTGTGTGCGTGCGTGCGTGCGTGCGTGCGTGCGTGCGTGCGTGCGTGCGTGTGTGCGTGCGTGCGTGCGTGCGTGCGTGCGTGCGTGCGTGCGTGCGTGCGTGCGTGCGTGCGTGCGTGCGTGCGTGCGTGCGTGCGTGCGTGCGTGCGTGCGTGCGTGCGTGCGTGCGTGCGTGCGTGCGTGCGTGCGTGCGTGCGTGCGTGCGTGCGTGCGTGCGTGCGTGCGTGCGTGCGTGCGTGCGTGCGTGCGAGCGTGCGTGCGTGCGTGCGTGCGTGCGTGCGTGCGTGCGTGCGTGCGTGCGTGCGTGCGTGCGTGCGTGCCTGCGTGCGTGCGTGCGTGCGTGCGTGCGTGCGTGCGTGCGTGCGTGCGTGCGTGCGTGCGTGCGTGCGTGCGTGCGTGCGAGCGTGCGTGCGTGCGTGCGCGCGCGCGCGCGTGCGTGCGTGCGTGCGTGCGTGCGTGCGTGCGTGCGTGCGTGCGTGCGTGCGTGCGTGCGTGCGTGCGTGCGTGCGTGCGTGCGTGCGTGCGTGCGTGCGTGCGTGCGTGCGTGCGTGCGTGCGTGCGTGCGTGTGTGCGTGCGTTCGTGCGTGCGTGCGTGTGTGTGTGTGTGTGTGTGTGTGTGATATTGTATATGTTGGTATCTAAGTATGCTTGAAATGTATATATGTGTATCACATATAAAGTGTATTATTTAGGTGATTTATACAGAAACAGAAACAGCAACTTTTTCATTCAATATAGATTATAAATAATACTCATTGAGAAACCCAGCGGTACATTTTTGAAAAAAAAATAACAGTTTACAATCATGTATGTTACACAATTAACGACAAAAAAACACCACGCTGGTAGCGATCATCTCATGACCAGGGCTAATTATCATTCATAAATTCCTTAATATTATAATAACTCTTTTTATACAAACTTAGTTTAATCAAGTTTTTGAACTTTGAGCAGGTCAAATTTTGTATGTTTTCTGGGATTTGTAAATAGTATAGAATAGAATGATTTTTAATCAATATGGCTTACAGTACATAATACATTTTGAAGTACATTGAAAGTAATTTTTTATAAAATGATTTCTTATGTTTACGCGAACACTACACATTTAAATAAAACTAATTTTACAGATTTTATCGCGTATATTACCTTATTTTAAATTTTACAGCACCCATGGTTACGGGGTAACTTTTTAACTTTACCACTGGTTCGCAAAAAAACCTCTTTCCTGGGAAGAACCAGCAAGAAACCGTTTATAATATTTATTATAATTATAAGTGGTAGAATCATGCTGCAGCTATATTGGTAGTATAGTTGTGGTATTAATGGGTCGGCTCGACCGGGGAAGGACCACGCTCTCACAGAATACCAGCCTAAAGTAGCAGCTTAACACTGCTGTGTTTCGTATAGTGCGTCTACACTCACACACTACGCACAGTCTCTCTACAGAACCGGAGACCTTTTTTACTGGAAAACAGACATTCCATCTTAGTCCTCACGGGTGACAACGCATCTGCATTTTGATTTTTTATTGAGGATAGATGTAGATGTCTATGGGTCACAGCAACCACTTACCATCAGGTGGACTGTGTGTTCGTTTGTCACCCTATCCTATAAAAAAACCCAATGGAACTTTTTTTTAAAACACAATTTACAATATAATATTTTATATAATTGTTATTAAAACATCTAGAAACAGCATGGCGATCATCTCATTCCCAGGGGTTATTATCAGTCATGTACTCTTTAGTAGTATAATGACCCTTACTAGTCAATTTTTGCTTAATAAATAATTTAAGCATTTTGATAGAGAAGCTCTGCATATTTTCTGGGACTTTTTGTAAATAATAAGCGTATTGCCCTATGAAAAATTAATGACTCTTTGGAGTCGAGTAATTGGTATAACTAGCGTGTGCTTGCTCCTAGTATTTACAGAATGTACATAACTATTTTTAATAAAACAATTTTTTTGTATATATACATTAAATTCTTGTAAATATATTGAGAGGCCAAAATTAATATATTTATTTCTTTAAATTTTTCTCTAAGGGATTCTTTTGAACCTAGGTTATAAATTGCTCTTTTGGCTCTCTTTTGCAAAACACAGATAGTTTCAATGTCAGCTGCATTACCCCATAGCAAGATTCCATATGACATTATGCTATGGAAATAACTAAAATAAACTAATCTAGCTGTTTCAACACATGTAAGGCATCTAATCTTTTTTACAAAATATGCTGCAGAACTAAGTTAACTAGCTAGTTTAGATATATTTCTTTACTTTCTTTTTCTTTTTTTTAAAACGTTTCCCCCTCACTAGGATTTTTTCGTGTCGTGGAGACAGTTGACAAACCAAAATTGCGCGAGAACAAACATACAGACCCGGAACAGTTATTTGTAGGCCATACAAATACTTGTTCCATGCGGGATTCGAACCTGCGGCCCCCAGCGCAACAACTCATTGCTAAACCACTGCTCAACGGAGCCGTTAATATGAGGGCCCAATTGAAGCTTCGCGTCAACTGTAATTCCGAGAAAAACAGTGGATTCTATAAGGTCCAGCACCTCCCCATTTAAAAGCACACTGGTATTCACCTTTTTAATATTAGGTGTAATGAATTTAATACATTTCGTTGTATTACCATTCAAAATCAAATTATTGAGGTTAAACTAGTATACTACTTTTGATATAGCATTACTCACTTCGTCATATTTCAATAAAGTCTTTACTTCCAATAATTGCCTTTTTAGTCGAAAAATCAACGAAGTATTATCAGAATGAATATCACTTACTTTTGTAAAACTACTTTTATTTTTGTGTACGTAACATTACATTTTCATAAATGTATCGAGAAGCCTAAATAAGTATATTAATTTCCGTAAAATTTTGTCACAGCGACTCTTTAGGCTTTAAATCATAGGAAATAATAATAATAATAATCACTGCCTTATGGCCTCTTTTCTGTAATACAAATACAATTTCAGTGACAGTCGCGTGTCCCCGTAACAAAATACCATATGAAGTTAAGCTATGCCGTGGTAGCTCAGATGGTTAGCACTCGCTGTAAATTTCATAGTACGCGAGCAACCCCTTTCGATCCCCTCCAGAACCAACGAAATTGTTAATTGCAATTTTAAATGCTGATTTACCACGTGTTCGGTGGTGAAGGAAAACATCGTGAGAAAACCCGCAAGTCTGAGATATGAGAATAATTTTTTTATTTCGAAGACATGTAAAGTACGCCAACACGTATTGGGGCAGCGTGGCGGACATTTCCTTGCCCTAAAACCCTCTCAGAAATGAGGGGAGGCCTGTACCCAG
The DNA here is from genome assembly GCA_963668995.1 of Parnassius mnemosyne. Lineage (NCBI taxonomy): Eukaryota > Metazoa > Arthropoda > Insecta > Lepidoptera > Papilionidae > Parnassius > Parnassius mnemosyne. Next base: position 50,561,271 of record CAVLGL010000002.1, read on the forward strand.
CAGTGGGACGTATATAGGCTGTAACTTTAACTTTTTCTACCTTATGCTATGGAAATAGCTAAAGTAAACTAGTCTAGCTGTTTCAACAGTGCTAAGATTTCTAATCTTTTTTACAGAATGTGCTGTAGAACTAAGTCTGCTTGCAAGTTTTGATATATGGGGGCCCCATTCGAGCTTCGCATCTAGTGTGACCTCAAGAACAATGATGGTATCGACAAGACTCAGTTCCTGCCCATTAAAATTTACCGGAAATTGGTCCGGAAAATTCGCTGGTGGTAATTGATTCCACAAGGAAGTTATGCGAGGGAGAAAACTTCTTCTAAATCGCACAGTGGTGGACCGCCAATCATACAGATGGTATGGATGATAACGCGAGTTTTGTCGCGATGTGCGATGGTGAAATTGAGCGGCTGGAATTAGTCCGAACAATTCCTCAGAGCACTCCCCGTGATAGATGCGATAAAATACGCAAAGAGATGCAACATCTCTACACAGTGCCAGTGTATCGAGCCGATCAGAAAGAACTTGGTCGTTGACGATTCGAGCCGCTCTGCGCTGGATGCGGTCAAGTGGAAGGAGCTGGCACTGGGGTGCCCCGGCCCAGAGATGAGAACAGTATTCCATGTGGGGCCGAACTTCCACTTTGTAAAGTTGCAAGCGATGTGCCGGCATGAAATACTGTCTCGCTCTGCTGAACACGCCAAGCTTTTTAGAGGCCAATTTGGCCTTCCCTTCCAAGTGACCACGAAACTGCACACTATTCGATGTTTCGACGCCAAGGATTCCGATACTAGCTGAGGCAGCAAGGGGAGTGCCTTGAAACTGAAGAGATACGACAAAGGGGTTCTTTTTAGCGGTAAACGCGTAAACTTGTGTCTTCTGGGGATTGAACTGGACTAGATTTAGTCGGCCTCAATCCGAGACTTTGTTAAGCAAAGACTCGACTTCAGAAACAAGTTTTTCCGGTACTCGGCGACGTTTTCCCGAGAAATATTGGCACGGCCGGTATATAAGGCATCACCAGTGCTCTCATCTGCATAGCAATGAATGCTACCAGTTAGCAACATATCATTGATATGCAGGAAAAACAGCGTTGATGATAGCACGCAGCCTTGTGGAACACCGGCGTTGATAGGCTTGAAATCAGAGCATGCACCGTCTACTACGACCTTGGTGCTCCGATCAACAAGGAAACTGGTGATCCATTTGCACAATTTCTCGGGAAGCCCATAGGAAGGAAGCTTCGAAAGAAGCGCTTTGTGTCAGACCCGATCGAAGGCCTTCGCTATGTCCAAATTAACGGCCAATGCCTCCCCCTTGGACTCTACTGCCTCCACCCATCTATGAGTCAGATAGACTAGAAGATCACAAGCTGATCGACCTCGACGAAAACCGTATTGGCGGTCACTAATGAGCTGGTGATCCTCAAGGTACCTCATGAGCTGGTAGTTTATAATGGATTACATTGTTTTGGAGAACAAGGAGGTGATGGCGATAGGCCTGTAGTTGGACGGGTCTGAGCGGTCGCCTTTTTAGGGATCGGGTGGACTAAAGCTGTCTTCCATGAATTCGGGACTACGCCTTGGGAGTAGGAGTACCGGAAAAGACGCGTTAAAACCGGTGCCAACTCCGGAGTACACGTCTTCAGCACAATGGGATTGTGGTTGGATCGTTTTTCTTTGGCATATGGTGGCTCCATCGGGCCCACCATATGCCAAAGCAAAGTCATAGAAAGGCGTAGGCGAAGTAACCAGTTGTGTTAGACCATATGCCAAAGCAAAGTCATAGACAGATCTACCCGCATGATCGGTTAAACGAGAACCAAGCCATTCATCGTGGTGGGCGTTAAAATTACCGAGTATCATGATCTCTGCGGATGGGACCTATTGTAGCACGGAGTCTGCAGCCATTTGGACGTGGTGGATGAGTCGGTCTGTGTCGGCATTACCGCTATGGGATCTATAGAGGCACTCGTAGACGCGGGGATGGTCGTCGCTATCTACGCGCAGCCATAGGATCGACAGGTCCGTACCTTCTAAACTGCCGAGGCGTCGAAAACAGATGTCCTCTCTGACGTATACGCAAACTTCAGCCCGGGGCACAAAGGAGTGTTCCAATTTGTACCCCGGGTAGGAGAGATATGAAGTATCAGCCGGAGAGGACACCTGAGTCTCGGTTAAAAAGAGCAAGGCTAGCTTCGCCGTCTCTAGATGGTAATGGACAGCGTTAAGTTTGGAATGAAGTCCTCGATGTTGCAAAAATTCACGGATAGCGTGACAGGAGTCGCCTTGATTGTATTGCTCCGCTTGCCCCAAAGCAGCATTAGTCTCGAGCGGAATTTTGACCCCCCCCCCCCCCCCCCCGAATACGTGGGGCAGCCTGAGTGCCCACGCTCATGAGTGAAGTAGTTTGGTCGTGGATGCTCAGCGTCAATTGGGCCTCCGGCCACCTACACTCACCAAGCGCAACGCAGAGGTAAACCTCTACTTCACGCTGGTATTCTGTGAGGTCGTGGTACCACCCCGGTTCGAGCTGGCCCATCCGTGCGACAACAAAAGCTACCGCTTAGCTCTACCACTGTTAAATAAGTAATAAATATGTGAGGTAAGTCATTAATATTATATATATAAGAAACAGAAAAGGGCCGAGAATTGAGCCCTGAATCACGCCCATTTGTACCATGGACTCGAAAGAGAATGAGAACTTTTTGCGTTCTGATACTTAAATATGAAATAATTAATTTAATATCATCACTTCTTACACCGTAGTGTTGAAGTTTCCTGTTTAATGGTTCATGATGAACACAATCAAAGGCCTTGGATAGTTCAAACAATATACCTAAAGCATCACGTGACTTCTCCTATGCATTAAAGATATATTTAATTAGCTCAACACCGGCATCAGTTGTAAAGCGACCCCTTGGGAAACCAAGTAGATTTTTATAAATAAATTATTTATATTAGAAAGAGTTAACATTTGATTAAGGATATTTTTTTCATAAATTTTACTAAATGTTGGCAGTGCAGAAGTAGTTCTGAAATAAGCGGGGTCTAATGTACTACCAGATTTAAATATAAGTATAGTTATTACTTTACTATGCTTCATTAAACCAGGAAACACACGAGATTCGATACTAGTATTAAAACAATAGCTAATTGAGGCGCCATTGTATCTATTATTATATATATAGGACTATACATTTATAAGTGTATGTATACATATGTTATGTACGTTTTTATATTTATATTCACGGATACATATTTTCATGTTTTTATGTCACGTGCCATAAAGGTTTTCTGCTTAGCTCTATAAAGTAAAAGATAATTAACCCGGGAGAAGGGCCTTTCCACATGAAGGAGTTAATTTATATTTGAACTGATTAAAATTATATTTACTTTGAGCCGGCTGTAGATTGCAGAGCATGACGTAGGTGTATACGCAGTAAGAAGAGCGGGAAATTAGTATCGTTATTTGCGTTACGGGACAAGTGCAAACACGTTTACAAGTTTATAATTTGAACGAACGTGACATTTCATAATTGAACAGAAATTTCTAGAATTTTTTTATAGTGTTAGAAATTTCTTTGTGTATGTTCCATCATTGGTATGGTGGTTAGAGAAGTGCCTGGTACTGCCTCTTTGGTTGTAAACTCGGTTGCTGATAATGAGGTCCTGGGTTCGAATCCCGGGTCGGACCAAAATCAGTTATTGGTTCTGTCTAGAAATTCTTAGTAGCAATTCGGAGTCAATAAGTTGACGGTGTATAACCCGCGTGCTTCGAAAACCACGTAAACCCGTTGGTCCTGCACCTGATCTTTCCCCGATTGTGTAGGATTACAATCCCATCACACACACATATGAGCGTGAGCAAAAAGAGAGCGGACCTGTGCTTATGCATACACTCGGGCAGTATAAACCTGTCCTGCGCAGATGGTTAGTCTCCATTGAGGCTGGCTGCCGACAGAACCCAGATTCTATCTCCGCTTGCTCACAACATTTTAAATTGCAATATTCCGATTGTCGTGTTAGTTATGAATTTTCAGTTCGGTTTCATTGACTCTATATCCGATTTTAACACCCTATGTTTATTTTTATATAAGAAGAGGGGGCAAACAAGCATGCGGCCCACCTGATGGTAAGTGACTAAATAGAGTTCATGGATGACTACCGTCACCCATGAGCTACTGTAATACCAGGGGAATTGCAGATACGTTGCCAGCCTTTATAAAAAGAGTAGGTTCTTTTCTTGAAGGTCCCTAAGTCGTATCGGTCCGGAAAATTCGCTGGTGGTAATCGATTTCACAACGAAGCTGTGTGAGGAACAAAACATCTTCTAAGTCATGTTATTCCGATCCTGAGCGTGGGTGTTCAGGCTGCCCCGCGTATTCTGGGGGGGGCAAAATTCCGCTCAAAAGCATTACTGCTAGGGGCAAACTGAGCAAGAACACCAAGGCGACCCCTGCCACGCTATCCGTGAATTTCTGCAACATCAGGGGACTTCACTCTAACCTAAACGCCGTCCACTACCATCTCGAGACGGTGAAGCCGGCCTTGCTCTTTCTGACCGAGACGCAGGTTTCCTCTCCGGCTGATATTTCGTATCTCTCCTACCCGGGGTACAAATTGGAGCATTCCTTTGTGCCTCGGGCTGGAGTTTGCGTGTATGTCAGAGAGGACATCTGTTCTCGACGCCTCGGCAGTCTTGAAGGTTCGGACCTGTCCATCCTTTGGCTACGCGTAGACAGCGACGACCATCCGCGCGTCTACGGGTGCCTCTATAGGTCCCATAGCGGTAATGCCGAAACAGACCGACTCATCGACCACGTCCAAATGGCTACAGATTTCTTGCTACAACAGGTCCCATCCGCAGAGATCGTGATCCTTGGCGATTTTAACGCCCACCATGCCGAATGGCTCGGTTCACGTCTAACCGATCATGCGGGGAGATCTGTTTATGACTTTGCCTTGGCATATGGTCTGACACAACTGGTTACTTCGCCTACGCGGATTCCAGATGTGGAGGATCATACACCTTCCCTGTTGGACCTTCTGCTGACCTCTCATCCGGACGGATATCAGGTTTCCGTCGATGCCCCTCTCGGCTCTTCGGACCATTGTCTGATCCGGAGTGTGGTGCCACTCACGCTCCCTTCGCGGTTGCGTTCTGCAGGTTGCCGCCGTGTTTGGCATTACAGGTCGGCGGATTGGGACGGAATGCGGTCCTTCTTTGCATCCTACCCATGGGGGCGGGTTTGCTTCTCGCCGGATGATCCCAGCGCTGTTGCTGACTCTGTCACTGATGTGGTGCTACAGGGAATGGAACTATTTATTCCATCATCTGTGGTACCCATCGGAGGCAGATCTCAGCCTTGGTTTGGTCGCTCCTGTAAGACTGCATTACGCAGTAAGCAGGAGTGTTATCAAGCCTGGGCTGCAGCTTCGGCGACTCGGGATGTAAATACCAGCACACTTAAAAAGAAGTATAACTTCGCCTCCAGGTCCTTCAAAAGAGTTATTGCCAAGGCAAAGTCAGAGCACATAGGCAGAATTGGCGAGAAACTAGTTCGCCTTCCTTCGGGAACCCGTGCATTCTGGTCTCTCGCCAAGGCTGTCCAAGGGAATTTCTGTAAACCATCACTACCATCTCTGCACAGGGAGGATGACTCACTGGCCCATGACGCAAAAGACAAAGCCGACCTTTTAGGCTCCCTTTTTGCGTCCAACTCGACTCTTGATGACGGGGGGAAAACACCGCCGACCATCCCGCGGTGTGAGTGCTCCATGCCGGATGTGCTGTTCTCACAGCGCTCGGTTCGCAAAGCACTGCTCTCCCTGGACATCCAGAAGTCGAGTGGGCCTGACGGAATCCCCCCAATTGTGCTGAGGACGTGTGCTCCGGAGTTGGCACCGGTGCTAACGCGTCTTTTCCGGTACTCCTACTCCCAAGGCGTAGTCCCGAATTCATGGAAGACAGCTTTTGTCCACCCGATCCCTAAAAAAGGCGACCGCTCAGACCCATCCAACTATAGGCCTATCGCGATCACCTCCTTGTTCTCCAAAATAATGGAATCCATTATTAACTGCCAGCTCATCCGGTACCTTGAGGATCACCAGCTGATTAGTGACCGCCAATACGGTTTTCGTCGGGGTCGATCAGCTGGTGATCTTCTGGTCTACCTGACCCATAGATGGGCGGAGGCAGTAGAGTCCAAGGGGGAGGCGTTGGCCGTTAGTCTGGACATTGCGAAGGCCTTCGATCGGGTTTGGCACAAAGCGCTTCTTTCGAAGCTCCCTTCCTATGGCCTTCCCGAGAAATTGTGCAATTGGATCACCAGCTTCCTTGCAGATCGGAGCATCAAGGTCGTTGTAGACGGTGCATGCTCTGACTACAAGCCTATTAACGCTGGTGTTCTATCGGTGTTCTGGCTGTGTGCTATCACCAACGCTGTTTCTTCTGCATATCAATGATATGTTGCTAACTGGTAACATTCATTGCTATGCGGATGACAGCACTGGTGATGCTCTATACACCGGCCGTGCCAATATTTCTCGGGAAAACGTCGCTGAGTACCGGAACAAACTTGTGTCTGAAGTCGAGTCTTTGTTGAACAAAGTCTCGGATAGGGGGCGACTAAATCTAGTCCAATTTAATCCTCAGAAGACACAAGTTTGCGCGTTTACCGCTAAAAAGAACCCCTTTGTCGTATCTCCTCACTTTCAAGGCACTCCCCTTCTTGCCTCAGCCAGTATCGGTATCCTCGGAGTCGACATATCGAGTGACGTGCAGTTTCGTGGTCACTTGGAAGGGAAGGTGCTCCCCAGTGCCAGCTCCTTCCACTTGACCGCATCCAACGCAGAGCGGCTCGAATTGTCGACGACCGAGCCCTTTCCGATCGGCTCGATTCATTGGCACTGCGAAGAGATGTTGCATCCCTTTGCATTTTCTTTCGCATCTACCATGGGGAGTGCTCTGAGGAATTGTTCGGATTAATCCCAGCCGCCAAATTTCACGAACGCACATCGCGGCAGAACTCCCGATACCATCCACACCATCTGGATGATTGGTGGTCCACCACTGTGCAATTTAGAAGATGTTTTCTTCCTCGCACGACCTCCTTGTGGAATCGATTACCATCAGCGATTTTTCCGGACCGATACGACTTAGGGACCTTCAAGAAAAGAGCGTACTCCTTTTTAAAAGGCCGGCAACGCATCTGCGATTCCCCTGGTGTTGCTGTTGTTAATGGGCGGCGGTAGTCACTTACCATCAGGTGAGCCGCATGCTCGTTTGCCCCCTCTCCTATAAAAAAAAAAAAAAAAAAAGTCACACAGTGGTGGACCGCCAATCATCCTGATGGTAGATAGATAACTCTTTATTGCATTTATACAAAGTGTTACAATTACGGAATAACTTAAGAACTACAAACGGTGGTCATGTCTCTTTAAGCGATTTCTACGGTATGGATATTATCGCGGATTTCGTCGCGACGTGCGATGGTGAAATTTAGCGGCAGGAATTAGTCCGAATAATTTATCTAAGCACTCCCCGTGGTAGATGCAATATAATGGTTGATATACTGAAGGAATATCTAATGAACTCGATTTGTAAAACTATATTATTTATACTTAATAGTGACGCAACTGCGACGCCTGCTACCGAAAAGTATTCGCATTTGAAACTCGCTACACGCTTAAATCTCGTGAATTATTGAATATCTAATGAAAATTAAAATAAAATCTTTACACGTAGCCTTGTTTAAGTCTGCATCTCAGTGTTATCTAAGAAATACAGAGAATGTGAGTAGAATAGTGTTTCACTACATAAAATAAGGACTTTCTTTCGGAATAATTCCACAAGCGCACATTGCGACAAAACTCACGATACACTATTCTACCTTCTATACCATCTAGATGCTTGGTGGTCAACCATTGTGCGATTTACTGAGTATTTACTGGAGATGTTTTCGGACCGATACTACTTAGGGACCTTCAAGAAACAAGCTTACTTCTTTTTAAAAGATCGACCATTCACCTGCAATTGTCTTAGTATTGCAGTTGTTCATAGGCGGCGTTCGACACATGCTTCTGACAAAACGAAACATTTTGTAAGAGACCCTTTTTACTGCTAACGAAGCATTCCATCTTAGTGCTTAGGATTGGCACCGTATCTGCAGTCTGATTATGAATTGATGGTAAATGTAGGTGCCTATCGACCATATCCATATCATGTCCACTTACCATAACGTAGACTGTGTGCTCGTTTGTCACACATCTATAAAAAAAAACTAGAAACCATTTCATTCCAAGAGTATTGTAAGAGACCACTATGGGAAAAACCTGATAGACCTTTTGACTACCGATAATTGGCGGTAGCGCCGGATTTAACTTGATGGTGCCCTAAGTTTTATATTGTTTTTTTTTTTAATTTGATGTATAATAATAATAATTTTAAATGTATACTGAAATACTATTTCCATGACATTTTAGTAGCGAAATTCTTGATAATATCGTCAAAATTGATTACACGTACCAAATCACTGACAGTGCAAAGTAGTGATAATGCATCCAATCTTTTTGCTTTTACTAAGGCTGAGGTACTATTTCCTTATGACTATCAGATTGCACAGTAATAAATGAAAATGCAATCAATATGAAATTTGAGAAAAAACATTGCGAATATTGATATGATATACAAAAGTCCGGAATGCCATGGTAGAGCCATGCTGCAGATGTTAATAGTATAGTTGTAGCACGAATGGGTCGGCTCGACCGGGGAAGGACCACGCTCTCACAGAATAGCAGCTTAATGCTGCTGTATTTCGTATGATGAGTGTAGAGAACCGGATACCCTTTTTACTGGTAATGAGGCATTCTATCTTAGTCCTCACGGCTGACAACGCATCTACATTTTAATTCGCAAACGAAGATAGATGTAGATGTCAATGGACTGTGTGCTCATTTGGCACCCTTATTCTATAAAAAAAATATCGTATTCATTTTATTTTCCACTTTAAATCTATTTCAAATGCATGTGGTGCATTTGTAATAGCAAGATATTCATTTTTAAATTGATTGACATGTCTTTCTTCGGTAATAAAACTTATAAATGTTTATCAGAAGCTTAATAACCGATACCCTCTCTGCGGTGATGCCCTCAGCCAGAGCCTAGTATGCCTTATTATAAATCTGTTACTGGTTGACAGTATACCACATAGTATGCAGATGTATGACTCAGTTCTGTAATCCACCTGGCAAGCTGGCGATTAAAAAAATCCTGCCTGCAACGGAAGAGGCCTATTTCCAGCTGTGGAATTTTACAGGCCGATAGAGAAGAAAGAAGATAATTATTAATTAACTAGCTGATCCTCGCGACTTCGCCCGCGTGTTTTATTGAGGTTTTAGTTTTTTTGTGCGGAACCCTAATTCTTTTTCTAAAATAAAAGTAGCCTAAGTTACTCCTTATGACATCAGCTATCTGTCAGTGAAAGTCCCGTCAAAATCAGTCCAGCCGTTTCAGAGATTAGCTGAAACAAACAGACAGACAGACAGACCGACAGACAGACAAAAATTTAAAAATTGTTTTTTTTTTGTTATAAGTATCGTATATACTTTCACATGCATTTAGTAAAAAGCCGTAATTTTGACATTACAAACAGACACTTCAATTTTATTTATTTGTATAGATGACTTACTATAACATAAAAAATGAAGAATAGTTCTCTTTATTAGGATTTAATGATATTTCACAAGTAGAATTGGACGGTGTCATGCAGAAATGATGCAACAAAAAATCACTTTCATTGCCAAGTCGGACTGCAGCTAGGGCGGATATTTAACTTACTCACTGAATCAGACAGAAACATTATAATACGTCTTATAAGTCGATATCGTAGGTATCCGACCCAAGTTACATCACTTCTATTGTGAAAACTCATTCAAGATAAGGCCTCGGAGTAACTAAGTTTTAGCATGTACTAAAGGAGATAATGTGGACCGTTTATGTTGCGAACGTGTTCATTCGGTACAATGTTCCCGTGATTATGTTTCTGTAGGCAAGAGTTTTCGTATAAATGTCTGCTGCATAGGACTTAATGTATTATCTGTGCACATGACTGTCAAGCTGACATTTTGCTTCGCAATGCGAACCAACTTCAAGTGTAACTGTAGGTTAGCTAGGAATAATGATGTTCTGTAGTAAGATGTACAATAAACTACCAAAAAAAAATTGTGCGTGTAATTTTGTACACACGGGTGAATTAGAACATTTATACGAAATACCATTCTTCTTTTATTATATGTTTTACATATTATGTAGGTGAAGTAATATACTCAAACAGCCCCGGCGGGGAAACGTTTGAAAAAAAACGAGTGAAAGCTTGCTTCTACGAATAATACTGTACTCAATTTCTCCACCACGTGGGAAAGCCAATCTTCAGCTATATTAGTAGTATAGTTGTAGCACGAATAGGTCGGCTCGACCGGGGAAGGACCACGCTCTCACAGAATACCAGCGTAAAATAGTAGCTTAATGCTCCTGTGTGTTTCGTGTGGTGAGTGTAGAGAACCGGAGACCCATTTTACTGGAAAAGAGGCATTCCATCTTAGTCCTCAAGATTGACAACGCATCTGCATTTGCATTAGCTATCACATAATACCAGCATAAAATTGCAGCTTAATGCTGCTGTGTTTCGTATGGTTAAGTGTAGAGAACCGGAGACCCTTTTTTACTCGAAACGAGGTATCTTAGTTGAGGATAAATGTATGTCTATGGGTCACAGCATCAACCTACCAACAGGTGCACTGTGTGCTCGTTTGTCATAAATATTCTAAATGAAAATTCGCAGACATTTAATACACAAAATCACACCCATTTTACATGTTTAAATCCACTTCAACCATAAGTATATATCCACGATAAAAAACAGGAGCACCGATCCGCCGACGGTGAAGTTCCATGAAAATTGACACTTATCCTATGCAGACAGGTAGTCATTTTTATTATTTCATTATGTCATAATAAATTGGTACCGAAAATAATGTTGCTATTTACAATCAACGCAAGTTTTTAAACTTCACATTATTTATTAAGTTACAAAAATTCGAGTTAAATTGCATTTAGTCAAATATATACATTGTGCCTTATGATGTGTTTACCGGAGGGATAGAATAACATATAGAGTAATCTTTCTTAATTAAGTTCAAGAAAGAAATATTATAAACGATTCTTTGCCATACATGTATGTGGATTAGCTTAGAATGCAATCAGTGGTATACAGTTCTCTCACAAACGCGTACGTCCCAAATTCCATTTCAAACAGTATGCGAGGAGAAAACCGCACTCTGAAATAGCTCACTGAGCAGAATTGTTTGAAAAGTCTTCTTTTAGCAAGAGATTTGATATATGAAAATATTTCTGATAAAGTTGTAAAGTAGGAAAACGATTCCGTGTAAAACAACATAAAATGAATTTCTTATATTTAAGCGAACACTACACAATGAATTAAACTACTTTTTACTGAATTAATCTATCTAATAAACTTATTTTTATATTTCTGGTGTTCCGAGTATTTTGCAGTACCATTTTCTACGCAGTAAAAGGTTACAGCATCTTGAAATCTTACAGATGTATGCTGGGGTTGATATCTTATTTATTAATTATTGGATCACAAGCAGATGGAAGTAAGCAGCCATGTTGTGCGTGGTATAGTCTTGCTGCGGCTATATTAGTGGTATAGTTATAGCACGAATGGGTCGGCTCGACCAGGGAAGGACCACGCTTTCACAGAATACCAGCATAAAATAGCAGCTTAACACTACTGTGTTTCGTATGGTAAGTGTAGAGAACCGGAGACCCTTTTTACTTAAAAAGAGGCATTCTATCTTAGTTCTCGCGACTGACAACGCATCTGCATTTTGATTCGCAAACGAGGATAGATGTAGATGTCTATGGGCCACAGCAACCACTTACCATCATGAGGACTGTGTGCTCGCTTCAAATTAGACAGACATAAAATCAAATAGAGATACGAGTAAGAAACATTAATTAAACGCGATGAAATCGGTAAAACTGATTTCATTTAACAAAATGAACATTTTGATAGAAAGTACAAGAAAAAGCTCAAGCAACTTAAAATAATAAAATAATTGCCACTTAACAGCTTTAAAAACATGCCTCAGACATAGAGTATAGAAAAATTAAAGCTATAGTTGCTTAAAGTCGGTTATTACTTTTAGAACGAAGTTCCTTATAGCACGGTACGAATTTGACGGACGAAGAAAAAGTGTAAGATTTTTTTCGTCATGGCCCCCTTTCTATAGTGTGAGCAAGATGGAATAATATCCAACTCCCTCGCACTTTTTCTTATCTTGCCATAAAAAATATTTTTTTAATTGTCGCTTCATTTTAATACTCTAGTAATTCATTTATTTGTATTTGCTTTTTTATAGGATAGGGTGACAAACGGGCACACAATCCACCTGATGGTAAGTGGTTGCTGTGGCCCGTAGACATCTACATCTATCCTCGTTTGCGAATCAAAATGCAGATGCGTTGTCAGTCGTGAGGACTAAGATAGAATGCCTCTTTTTAAGTAAAAAGAGTCTCCGGTTCTCTACACTCACCATACGAAACACAGCAGCATGAAGCTGCTATTTTACGCTGGTATTCTGTGAGAGCGTGGTCCTTCCCCGGTCAGGCCAACCCATTCGTGCTACAACTATACTACTAATATAGCTGCAGCATGGCTTTACCACGTAAAATCAATAATATAACACGATTATCAATAATGCTGGCCGTATGAGGAAGCTCAAAGTCGCTCAGCGAGCTATGGAGAGGGCTATGCTCGGAGTTTCTCTGCGTGATAAACTTAGGAATGAGGATATCTGCAGTAAAGTAACCGACATAGCCCAACGGATTAGTAAGCTGAAGTGGCAGTGCCGGCCATATAGCTCGAAGAACCGACAACCGATGGGGAAGAAAGGTTCTCGAGTGGCAGCCTCGTACCGGTAGGCGAAGTGTAGGGCGTCGTCTCACGAGATGGAGTGACGACCTGGTAAGACATGCAGGAAGTCGATGGATCCAGGTGGCTCAGGACCGTGCTTTGTGGCATTCTTTGGGGGAGGCCTATGTTCAGCAGTGGACTTGTGAAGGGCTGTAATGAATGAAAAAAAAATGAATGAATCAATAATAATATATTACGAAAGGAACTTTGTTCCAACCGAGTTCCACGAACGAAAAGCTAAATTATGACCCTTTGAGTAGACTAAGAAATATCACAAGCTCACAACTATCCTCTAAATTTTATCCTGTGTTTTCCCATCCTAAGGATAGATTATTCTCTAAATTGACATAAGATTGACTCTGTAATATAACCGGTTTAAAAAAAAAGAATTATTAAAATCAGTTTACAATTGACGAAGATATCGCGTAAGGTTTATCCAAAAAAAGGAATATACAATGAAGTTTCCTCACGGCGTTTTCCTTCATGGAGCGCGTGGTAAGTTGGCACTTATAATTTAAATTGTGAAATAATGATTTCTTATATTTAAACATTTCAGAGCAATTGTATACGCTTTTTCCTTCTGTTATTTTTTATCGTATCGCAGGAAGTTATTGATCTAAGCCGAAGAAGATACCGCAATTTCCTTGACGTGGATATTTCCGATTGAATTCTTAGATTCTTATTTTCAGTTACTCTTTTAATAGAAATGCGAGCATACGATCATGCGACTCGTTCCGTTCGTCGTCCACGAACAACTATAACACCAGGGGAATTGCTGGTGCTTTTATAAAGGCATAAGCTCTTTTCTTGAAGGTCCCTTAGTTATATAGGTTAAAAAAATTGCCGGTGGTAAACGATTACTCTCCACACGTGATCGAATGTCTTAATTCAGTTGCAGACGTTTCAATAATCTGAAATATCACCGACGTATTAAAAACGAAGACGATTTAATAAATTCGTGATTATGACGTGGTAAATTGAAGTGACAATGGGCCGGTCATACAGACCAAATAACTTGAATGACAGCCACGTACTGGAAGTAAGAAAATGTAAACAGTTATTGAAACTATCTATTAATACGATAGCGGGTAGCGGGTTATTGCAGTCCAACAAAACTATTTATTACAGTAGACGTTTTACTCGATAACATGATTTTACGATCGAGCGAGCAAAACGAAATGTAATAACGGCTATTTTTGCGACGCGTCGGCTTCGGCTGTTGAAGTACCTCCGGCCATCGAATGTCGAGTGAGCGCGGGTGACACGTTTTGTCTCTTTCACACCCACCTATGCATACATTGCTTTTGCATTTGACTTATGACTTGATATTTGACATTCGGATAAATGTGATATTAGAAATGGAAAGTAAGTGTGCATGTTTTTAAACAACAAATAATTACAAGTTTCCTGGTCTTGACCCAGTCTAAATTCATCTCGTGTTTAATGACACGGTTTATTATCAATCGCAATTGCTAATATAGTAGATTTTGTTTTATGCAACAATAATAATAATTTGTTGTAAGTTAAGAAGAGAATACAATTGTATATAAGTATTATTATTTTATTGAAAACTAGGTATTCCCCGCAACTTCGCTCGCATGTTAGGGTTTTTATGTTTTTGCGTGGAACCCTAATTCTTTTTCTAAAATAAAAGTAGCCTAAGTTACTCCTTATGAAATCAGCTATCTGCCAGGGAAAGTCTTTTTACTTTTATTGAAAATTTAACTTAGGTATTAATTTTTACTTAATTAACTCGTTATCAGCCAGTCCTAAACCTGGATAAAGCATGAAGGAAATTTCATTGCAATATAAATGTTCTTAATACTAAAATCTCAATAACAGTAATCTAAACGAAACGGAAACACCAAACAAATTAATCAAGCTTTCGTTTCACGAAACGGCTATCGTTTCATTCGCCACGTTTTTTAATTAAACACGTCGTGAACCACTCTATTGAAGTCGCCATTAGAGTGTTTCAAAAGCCACTATTGATATTCGATAGATAGTTTCGTTTCTTTACTCATAAAAGCCGCTACAACCCAACGCTACTGGCAAGCACAGTGTTGGACGACCTCCCCCCCACCCTCCCGCCTCTTGATAGGATAAAGAATCAGTACCGCTCTTTGTGGCGGTGCTTCGGGATAGCCTTCTTCTGGAGTGGACTTGTGAATAGCTGTTATAATAATGATAATTTTTCCTAATCTTTCTTTATAATTTTTTACATCAGTGACACTGACAAATTAACAAAAGAGCACACATTTAACCTAAAGATGAGTGAATACTGTCTCAAAGACATCTGCACTTATCCACGATTAAGAATCAGGACAATGCGTTGTTACCCCTGAGGACTTAGATGTAATATCTCGTTACCTATAAAAAGGATCTCCGGTTTACGTGACTCACCAGATAAAACAATCTGTGCCAGCATGTTCTTCGGTACAACAGACTCATCCGCCCAGTAGTTGTAATACTTTGTGGCTGGTATCTTTAGTAATTCATCTTTTTTTATTTAAATAAAGAGTGAAAAGTAACAGTTCGCTATCCACATAATAGTCAGTAACAGCTGCAATCCTTGAGCACCCTGAGTTAAAAAATATAAAAAATGCAGAAACGCTGACAACTGTTAAGAAAAAATATGGAAACATCAAAACTCATAGTCGTGCTGGACTCATAAGCTTAATAAGGGGTAATGTAATGTTGCTTACTTGCAGCGATGATTAATAAAAAAATTAAGTTAAAATCCTATTCCAAATTTACTTTGAAGGTGGCGATTTTTTTAAATATAAATTAAATAAAACTAAAGTGACAAACGAACATACAGTCCATCTGATGGCAAGCGGTAACTGCAGTCAATGGACCCTTAACTACAAACAATAATTTAAAATTTTGACTTCATTATAAATTATTAAGGAACCAGCTTTGAAATAAAAAAAAGAATCATCGAATACGGTATACAGGTACACAGTCGGTATACAGTCGAATTGGGTATACCTCCTCCTTTTTGAAGTCGATGGAAAAGTTCTACAAATGAATTGTCAACTCTTAAATCTAAGGGTTCGTACAGATTAAGTAACATGTTGTGAAACTTTTGTTTTATAACACGTCCACATTATATTACATTGTTTTTTAACATTGCAACGTATAACAATACTGTACACATTAGAATAACAGTGCAAGATAACAATGTTATATGACATTGTCGTATGACATTGTCGTTTGTCGTTCTGACGTTCGAGTTGTATAACATTTGTGTCACGTTATATAACACGTTTTATAACATTTAGTCTCCACATTACTGAAACATGTTATATAACAACGTTTATATTGTCTACGCAGTAAAAGATTACAGCATCTTGAAATCTTACAGATGTATGCTGGGGTTGATATCTAACTTATTAATTATTGCATCACAAGCAGATGGTAGTAAGCAGCCATGTTGTGCGTGGTATAGTCTTGCTGCGGCTATATTAGTGGTATAGTCATAGCACGAATGGGTCGGCTCGACCAGGGAAGGTCCACGCTTTCACAGAATACCAGCATAAAATAGCAGCTTAACACTACCGTGTTTCGTATGGTGAGTGTAGAGAACCGGAGACCCTTTTTACTTGAAAAGAGGCATTCTATCTTAGTCATCACGACTGACAACGCATCTGCATTTTGATTCGCAAACGAGGATAGATGTAGATGTCTATGGACCACAGCAACCACTTACCATCAGGTGGACTGTGTGCTCGTTTGTCACCCTATCCTATAAAAAAACCAAATACAAATAAATGAATTGCAGGTGCTTTTTCCGTCTTTTATAAAGGCGTAAGCTCTTTTCTTGAAGGTCCCTAAGTTATATAGGTTCAAAAAAATTGCCGGTGGTAAACGATTCCACAAGGAAGTAAATTATTAAAGTGTCAATGGACAGCAAAGTGTTATAGTTACTTCTAATCTTCAGGTGAACTGTATGTTCTATTGTTATTCCATTTTTATAATTTTTTTTACTCTCCACACGTGATCGAATATCATAATTCAGTTGCAGACGTTTCAATAATCTGAAATATCGCCGACGTATTAAAAACGAAGACAATTTAATAAATACGTGATTATGACGTGGTAAATTGAAGTGACAATGGGCCGGTCATACAGACCAAATAACTTGAATGACAGCCACGTACTGGAAGTAAGAAAATGTAAACAGTTATTGAAACTATCTATTAATACGATAGCGGGTAGCGGGTTATTGCAGTCCAACAAAACTATTTATTACAGTAGACGTTTTACTCGATAACATGATTTTACGATCGAGCGAGCAAAACGAAATGTAATAACGGCTATTTTTGCGACGCGTCGGCTTCGGCTGTTGAAGTACCTCCGGCCATCGAATGTCGAGTGAGCGCGGGTGACACGTTTTGTCTCTTTCACACCCACCTATGCATACATTGCTTTTGCATTTGACTTATGACTTGATATTTGACATTCGGATAAATGTGATATTAGAAATGGAAAGTAAGTGTGCATGTTTTTAAACAACAAATAATTACAAGTTTCCTGGTCTTGACCCAGTCTAAATTCATCTCGTGTTTAATGACACGGTTTATTATCAATCGCAATTGCTAATATAGTAGATTTTGTTTTATGCAACAATAATAATAATTTGTTGTAAGTTAAGAAGAGAATACAATTGTATATAAGTATTATTATTTTATTGAAAACTAGGTATTCCCCGCAACTTCGCTCGCATGTTAGGGTTTTTATGTTTTTGCGTGGAACCCTAATTCTTTTTCTAAAATAAAA
This sequence comes from Parnassius mnemosyne, assembly GCA_963668995.1. Taxonomy (NCBI): domain Eukaryota; kingdom Metazoa; phylum Arthropoda; class Insecta; order Lepidoptera; family Papilionidae; genus Parnassius; species Parnassius mnemosyne. Next base: position 50,579,053 of record CAVLGL010000002.1, read on the forward strand.
GTAGCCTAAGTTACTCCTTATGAAATCAGCTATCTGCCAGGGAAAGTCTTTTTACTTTTATTGAAAATTTAACTTAGGTATTAATTTTTACTTAATTAACTCGTTATCAGCCAGTCCTAAACCTGGATAAAGCATGAAGGAAATTTCATTGCAATATAAATGTTCTTAATACTAAAATCTCAATAACAGTAATCTAAACGAAACGGAAACACCAAACAAACTAATCAAGCTTTCGTTTCACGAAACGGCTATCGTTTCATTCGCCACGTTTTTTAATTAAACACGTCGTGAACCACTCTATTGAAGTCGCCATTAGAGTGTTTCAAAAGCCACTATTGATATTCGATAGATAGTTTCGTTTCTTTACTCATAAAAGCCGCTACAACCCAACGCTACTGGCAAGCACAGTGTTGGACGACCTCCCCCCCACCCTCCCGCCTCTTGATAGGATAAAGAATCAGTACCGCTCTTTGTGGCGGTGCTTCGGGATAGCCTTCTTCTGGAGTGGACTTGTGAATAGCTGTTATAATAATGATAATTTTTCCTAATCTTTCTTTATAATTTTTTACATCAGTGACACTGACAAATTAACAAAAGAGCACACATTTAACCTAAAGATGAGTGAATACTGTCTCAAAGACATCTGCACTTATCCACGATTAAGAATCAGGACAATGCGTTGTTACCCCTGAGGACTTAGATGTAATATCTCGTTACCTATAAAAAGGATCTCCGGTTTACGTGACTCACCAGATAAAACAATCTGTGCCAGCATGTTCTTCCGTACAACAGACTCATCCGCCCAGTAGTTGTAATACTTTGTGGCTGGTATCTTTAGTAATTCATCTTTTTTTATTTAAATAAAGAGTGAAAAGTAACAGTTCGCTATCCACATAATAGTCAGTAACAGCTGCAATCCTTGAGCACCCTGAGTTAAAAAATATAAAAAATGCAGAAACGCTGACAACTGTTAAGAAAAAATATGGAAACATCAAAACTCATAGTCGTGCTGGACTCATAAGCTTAATAAGGGGTAATGTAATGTTGCTTACTTGCAGCGATGATTAATAAAAAAATTAAGTTAAAATCCTATTCCAAATTTACTTTGAAGGTGGCGATTTTTTTAAATATAAATTAAATAAAACTAAAGTGACAAACGAACATACAGTCCATCTGATGGCAAGCGGTAACTGCAGTCAATGGACCCTTAACTACAAACAATAATTTAAAATTTTGACTTCACTATAAATTATTAAGGAACCAGCTTTGAAATAAAAAAAAGAATCATCGAATACGGTATACAGGTACACAGTCGGTATACAGTCGAATTGGGTATACCTCCTCCTTTTTGAAGTCGATGGAAAAGTTCTACAAATGAATTGTCAACTCTTAAATCTAAGGGTTCGTACAGATTAAGTAACATGTTGTGAAACTTTTGTTTTATAACACGTCCACATTATATTACATTGTTTTTTAACATTGCAACGTATAACAATACTGTACACATTAGAATAACAATGCAAGATAACAATGTTATATGACATTGTCGTATGACATTGTCGTTTGTCGTTCTGACGTTCGAGTTGTATAACATTTGTGTCACGTTATATAACACGTTTTATAACATTTAGTCTCCACATTACTGAAACATGTTATATAACAACGTTTATATTGTCTACGCAGTAAAAGATTACAGCATCTTGAAATCTTACAGATGTATGCTGGGGTTGATATCTAACTTATTAATTATTGCATCACAAGCAGATGGTAGTAAGCAGCCATGTTGTGCGTGGTATAGTCTTGCTGCGGCTATATTAGTGGTATAGTCATAGCACGAATGGGTCGGCTCGACCAGGGAAGGTCCACGCTTTCACAGAATACCAGCATAAAATAGCAGCTTAACACTACCGTGTTTCGTATGGTGAGTGTAGAGAACCGGAGACCCTTTTTACTTGAAAAGAGGCATTCTATCTTAGTCATCACGACTGACAACGCATCTGCATTTTGATTCGCAAACGAGGATAGATGTAGATGTCTATGGACCACAGCAACCACTTACCATCAGGTGGACTGTGTGCTCGTTTGTCACCCTATCCTATAAAAAAACCAAATACAAATAAATGAATTGCAGGTGCTTTTTCCGTCTTTTATAAAGGCGTAAGCTCTTTTCTTGAAGGTCCCTAAGTTATATAGGTTCAAAAAAATTGCCGGTGGTAAACGATTCCACAAGGAAGTAAATTATTAAAGTGTCAATGGACAGCAAAGTGTTATAGTTACTTCTAATCTTCAGGTGAACTGTATGTTCTATTGTTATTCCATTTTTATAATTTTTTTTACTCTCCACACGTGATCGAATATCATAATTCAGTTGCAGACGTTTCAATAATCTGAAATATCGCCGACGTATTAAAAACGAAGACAATTTAATAAATACGTGATTATGACGTGGTAAATTGAAGTGACAATGGGCCGGTCATACAGACCAAATAACTTGAATGACAGCCACGTACTGGAAGTAAGAAAATGTAAACAGTTATTGAAACTATCTATTAATACGATAGCGGGTAGCGGGTTATTGCAGTCCAACAAAACTATTTATTACAGTAGACGTTTTACTCGATAACATGATTTTACGATCGAGCGAGCAAAACGAAATGTAATAACGGCTATTTTTGCGACGCGTCGGCTTCGGCTGTTGAAGTACCTCCGGCCATCGAATGTCGAGTGAGCGCGGGTGACACGTTTTGTCTCTTTCACACCCACCTATGCATACATTGCTTTTGCATTTGACTTATGACTTGATATTTGACATTCGGATAAATGTGATATTAGAAATGGAAAGTAAGTGTGCATGTTTTTAAACAACAAATAATTACAAGTTTCCTGGTCTTGACCCAGTCTAAATTCATCTCGTGTTTAATGACACGGTTTATTATCAATCGCAATTGCTAATATAGTAGATTTTGTTTTATGCAACAATAATAATAATTTGTTGTAAGTTAAGAAGAGAATACAAATGTATATAAGTATTATTATTTTATTGAAAACTAGGTATTCCCCGCAACTTCGCTCGCATGTTAGGGTTTTTATGTTTTTGCGTGGAACCCTAATTCTTTTTCTAAAATAAAAGTAGCCTAAGTTACTCCTTATGAAATCAGCTATCTGCCAGGGAAAGTCTTTTTACTTTTATTGAAAATTTAACTTAGGTATTAATTTTTACTTAATTAACTCGTTATCAGCCAGTCCTAAACCTGGATAAAGCATGAAGGAAATTTCATTGCAATATAAATGTTCTTAATACTAAAATCTCAATAACAGTAATCTAAACGAAACGGAAACACTAAACAAACTAATCAAGCTTTCGTTTCACGAAACGGCTATCGTTTCATTCGCCACGTTTTTTAATTAAACACGTCGTGAACCACTCTATTGAAGTCGCCATTAGAGTGTTTCAAAAGCCACTATTGATATTCGATAGATAGTTTCGTTTCTTTACTCATAAAAGCCGCTACAACCCAACGCTACTGGCAAGCACAGTGTTGGACGACCTCCCCCCCACCCTCCCGCCTCTTGATAGGATAAAGAATCAGTACCGCTCTTTGTGGCGGTGCTTCGGGATAGCCTTCTTCTGGAGTGGACTTGTGAATAGCTGTTATAATAATGATAATTTTTCCTAATCTTTCTTTATAATTTTTTACATCAGTGACACTGACAAATTAACAAAAGAGCACACATTTAACCTAAAGATGAGTGAATACTGTCTCAAAGACATCTGCACTTATCCACGATTAAGAATCAGGACAATGCGTTGTTACCCCTGAGGACTTAGATGTAATATCTCGTTACCTATAAAAAGGATCTCCGGTTTACGTGACTCACCAGATAAAACAATCTGTGCCAGCATGTTCTTCCGTACAACAGACTCATCCGCCCAGTAGTTGTAATACTTTGTGGCTGGTATCTTTAGTAATTCATCTTTTTTTATTTAAATAAAGAGTGAAAAGTAACAGTTCGCTATCCACATAATAGTCAGTAACAGCTGCAATCCTTGAGCACCCTGAGTTAAAAAATATAAAAAATGCAGAAACGCTGACAACTGTTAAGAAAAAATATGGAAACATCAAAACTCATAGTCGTGCTGGACTCATAAGCTTAATAAGGGGTAATGTAATGTTGCTTACTTGCAGCGATGATTAATAAAAAAATTAAGTTAAAATCCTATTCCAAATTTACTTTGAAGGTGGCGATTTTTTTAAATATAAATTAAATAAAACTAAAGTGACAAACGAACATACAGTCCATCTGATGGCAAGCGGTAACTGCAGTCAATGGACCCTTAACTACAAACAATAATTTAAAATTTTGACTTCACTATAAATTATTAAGGAACCAGCTTTGAAATAAAAAAAAGAATCATCGAATACGGTATACAGGTACACAGTCGGTATACAGTCGAATTGGGTATACCTCCTCCTTTTTGAAGTCGATGGAAAAGTTCTACAAATGAATTGTCAACTCTTAAATCTAAGGGTTCGTACAGATTAAGTAACATGTTGTGAAACTTTTGTTTTATAACACGTCCACATTATATTACATTGTTTTTTAACATTGCAACGTATAACAATACTGTACACATTAGAATAACAATGCAAGATAACAATGTTATATGACATTGTCGTATGACATTGTCGTTTGTCGTTCTGACGTTCGAGTTGTATAACATTTGTGTCACGTTATATAACACGTTTTATAACATTTAGTCTCCACATTACTGAAACATGTTATATAACAACGTTTATATTGTCTACGCAGTAAAAGATTACAGCATCTTGAAATCTTACAGATGTATGCTGGGGTTGATATCTAACTTATTAATTATTGCATCACAAGCAGATGGTAGTAAGCAGCCATGTTGTGCGTGGTATAGTCTTGCTGCGGCTATATTAGTGGTATAGTCATAGCACGAATGGGTCGGCTCGACCAGGGAAGGTCCACGCTTTCACAGAATACCAGCATAAAATAGCAGCTTAACACTACCGTGTTTCGTATGGTGAGTGTAGAGAACCGGAGACCCTTTTTACTTGAAAAGAGGCATTCTATCTTAGTCATCACGACTGACAACGCATCTGCATTTTGATTCGCAAACGAGGATAGATGTAGATGTCTATGGACCACAGCAACCACTTACCATCAGGTGGACTGTGTGCTCGTTTGTCACCCTATCCTATAAAAAAACCAAATACAAATAAATGAATTGCAGGTGCTTTTTCCGTCTTTTATAAAGGCGTAAGCTCTTTTCTTGAAGGTCCCTAAGTTATATAGGTTCAAAAAAATTGCCGGTGGTAAACGATTCCACAAGGAAGTAAATTATTAAAGTGTCAATGGACAGCAAAGTGTTATAGTTACTTCTAATCTTCAGGTGAACTGTATGTTCTATTGTTATTCCATTTTTATAATTTTTTTTACTCTCCACACGTGATCGAATATCATAATTCAGTTGCAGACGTTTCAATAATCTGAAATATCGCCGACGTATTAAAAACGAAGACAATTTAATAAATACGTGATTATGACGTGGTAAATTGAAGTGACAATGGGCCGGTCATACAGACCAAATAACTTGAATGACAGCCACGTACTGGAAGTAAGAAAATGTAAACAGTTATTGAAACTATCTATTAATACGATAGCGGGTAGCGGGTTATTGCAGTCCAACAAAACTATTTATTACAGTAGACGTTTTACTCGATAACATGATTTTACGATCGAGCGAGCAAAACGAAATGTAATAACGGCTATTTTTGCGACGCGTCGGCTTCGGCTGTTGAAGTACCTCCGGCCATCGAATGTCGAGTGAGCGCGGGTGACACGTTTTGTCTCTTTCACACCCACCTATGCATACATTGCTTTTGCATTTGACTTATGACTTGATATTTGACATTCGGATAAATGTGATATTAGAAATGGAAAGTAAGTGTGCATGTTTTTAAACAACAAATAATTACAAGTTTCCTGGTCTTGACCCAGTCTAAATTCATCTCGTGTTTAATGACACGGTTTATTATCAATCGCAATTGCTAATATAGTAGATTTTGTTTTATGCAACAATAATAATAATTTGTTGTAAGTTAAGAAGAGAATACAATTGTATATAAGTATTATTATTTTATTGAAAACTAGGTATTCCCCGCAACTTCGCTCGCATGTTAGGGTTTTTATGTTTTTGCGTGGAACCCTAATTCTTTTTCTAAAATAAAAGTAGCCTAAGTTACTCCTTATGAAATCAGCTATCTGCCAGGGAAAGTCTTTTTACTTTTATTGAAAATTTAACTTAGGTATTAATTTTTACTTAATTAACTCGTTATCAGCCAGTCCTAAACCTGGATAAAGCATGAAGGAAATTTCATTGCAATATAAATGTTCTTAATACTAAAATCTCAATAACAGTAATCTAAACGAAACGGAAACACTAAACAAACTAATCAAGCTTTCGTTTCACGAAACGGCTATCGTTTCATTCGCCACGTTTTTTAATTAAACACGTCGTGAACCACTCTATTGAAGTCGCCATTAGAGTGTTTCAAAAGCCACTATTGATATTCGATAGATAGCCTTCTTCTGGAGTGGACTTGTGAATAGCTGTTATAATAATGATAATTTTTCCTAATCTTTCTTTATAATTTTTTACATCAGTGACACTGACAAATTAACAAAAGAGCACACATTTAACCTAAAGATGAGTGAATACTGTCTCAAAGACATCTGCACTTATCCACGATTAAGAATCAGGACAATGCGTTGTTACCCCTGAGGACTTAGATGTAATATCTCGTTACCTATAAAAAGGATCTCCGGTTTACGTGACTCACCAGATAAAACAATCTGTGCCAGCATGTTCTTCCGTACAACAGACTCATCCGCCCAGTAGTTGTAATACTTTGTGGCTGGTATCTTTAGTAATTCATCTTTTTTTATTTAAATAAAGAGTGAAAAGTAACAGTTCGCTATCCACATAATAGTCAGTAACAGCTGCAATCCTTGAGCACCCTGAGTTAAAAAATATAAAAAATGCAGAAACGCTGACAACTGTTAAGAAAAAATATGGAAACATCAAAACTCATAGTCGTGCTGGACTCATAAGCTTAATAAGGGGTAATGTAATGTTGCTTACTTGCAGCGATGATTAATAAAAAAATTAAGTTAAAATCCTATTCCAAATTTACTTTGAAGGTGGCGATTTTTTTAAATATAAATTAAATAAAACTAAAGTGACAAACGAACATACAGTCCATCTGATGGCAAGCGGTAACTGCAGTCAATGGACCCTTAACTACAAACAATAATTTAAAATTTTGACTTCACTATAAATTATTAAGGAACCAGCTTTGAAATAAAAAAAAGAATCATCGAATACGGTATACAGGTACACAGTCGGTATACAGTCGAATTGGGTATACCTCCTCCTTTTTGAAGTCGATGGAAAAGTTCTACAAATGAATTGTCAACTCTTAAATCTAAGGGTTCGTACAGATTAAGTAACATGTTGTGAAACTTTTGTTTTATAACACGTCCACATTATATTACATTGTTTTTTAACATTGCAACGTATAACAATACTGTACACATTAGAATAACAATGCAAGATAACAATGTTATATGACATTGTCGTATGACATTGTCGTTTGTCGTTCTGACGTTCGAGTTGTATAACATTTGTGTCACGTTATATAACACGTTTTATAACATTTAGTCTCCACATTACTGAAACATGTTATATAACAACGTTTATATTGTCTACGCAGTAAAAGATTACAGCATCTTGAAATCTTACAGATGTATGCTGGGGTTGATATCTAACTTATTAATTATTGCATCACAAGCAGATGGTAGTAAGCAGCCATGTTGTGCGTGGTATAGTCTTGCTGCGGCTATATTAGTGGTATAGTCATAGCACGAATGGGTCGGCTCGACCAGGGAAGGTCCACGCTTTCACAGAATACCAGCATAAAATAGCAGCTTAACACTACCGTGTTTCGTATGGTGAGTGTAGAGAACCGGAGACCCTTTTTACTTGAAAAGAGGCATTCTATCTTAGTCATCACGACTGACAACGCATCTGCATTTTGATTCGCAAACGAGGATAGATGTAGATGTCTATGGACCACAGCAACCACTTACCATCAGGTGGACTGTGTGCTCGTTTGTCACCCTATCCTATAAAAAAACCAAATACAAATAAATGAATTGCAGGTGCTTTTTCCGTCTTTTATAAAGGCGTAAGCTCTTTTCTTGAAGGTCCCTAAGTTATATAGGTTCAAAAAAATTGCCGGTGGTAAACGATTCCACAAGGAAGTAAATTATTAAAGTGTCAATGGACAGCAAAGTGTTATAGTTACTTCTAATCTTCAGGTGAACTGTATGTTCTATTGTTATTCCATTTTTATAATTTTTTTTACTCTCCACACGTGATCGAATATCATAATTCAGTTGCAGACGTTTCAATAATCTGAAATATCGCCGACGTATTAAAAACGAAGACAATTTAATAAATACGTGATTATGACGTGGTAAATTGAAGTGACAATGGGCCGGTCATACAGACCAAATAACTTGAATGACAGCCACGTACTGGAAGTAAGAAAATGTAAACAGTTATTGAAACTATCTATTAATACGATAGCGGGTAGCGGGTTATTGCAGTCCAACAAAACTATTTATTACAGTAGACGTTTTACTCGATAACATGATTTTACGATCGAGCGAGCAAAACGAAATGTAATAACGGCTATTTTTGCGACGCGTCGGCTTCGGCTGTTGAAGTACCTCCGGCCATCGAATGTCGAGTGAGCGCGGGTGACACGTTTTGTCTCTTTCACACCCACCTATGCATACATTGCTTTTGCATTTGACTTATGACTTGATATTTGACATTCGGATAAATGTGATATTAGAAATGGAAAGTAAGTGTGCATGTTTTTAAACAACAAATAATTACAAGTTTCCTGGTCTTGACCCAGTCTAAATTCATCTCGTGTTTAATGACACGGTTTATTATCAATCGCAATTGCTAATATAGTAGATTTTGTTTTATGCAACAATAATAATAATTTGTTGTAAGTTAAGAAGAGAATACAATTGTATATAAGTATTATTATTTTATTGAAAACTAGGTATTCCCCGCAACTTCGCTCGCATGTTAGGGTTTTTATGTTTTTGCGTGGAACCCTAATTCTTTTTCTAAAATAAAAGTAGCCTAAGTTACTCCTTATGAAATCAGCTATCTGCCAGGGAAAGTCTTTTTACTTTTATTGAAAATTTAACTTAGGTATTAATTTTTACTTAATTAACTCGTTATCAGCCAGTCCTAAACCTGGATAAAGCATGAAGGAAATTTCATTGCAATATAAATGTTCTTAATACTAAAATCTCAATAACAGTAATCTAAACGAAACGGAAACACCAAACAAACTAATCAAGCTTTCGTTTCACGAAACGGCTATCGTTTCATTCGCCACGTTTTTTAATTAAACACGTCGTGAACCACTCTATTGAAGTCGCCATTAGAGTGTTTCAAAAGCCACTATTGATATTCGATAGATAGTTTCGTTTCTTTACTCATAAAAGCCGCTACAACCCAACGCTACTGGCAAGCACAGTGTTGGACGACCTCCCCCCCACCCTCCCGCCTCTTGATAGGATAAAGAATCAGTACCGCTCTTTGTGGCGGTGCTTCGGGATAGCCTTCTTCTGGAGTGGACTTGTGAATAGCTGTTATAATAATGATAATTTTTCCTAATCTTTCTTTATAATTTTTTACATCAGTGACACTGACAAATTAACAAAAGAGCACACATTTAACCTAAAGATGAGTGAATACTGTCTCAAAGACATCTGCACTTATCCACGATTAAGAATCAGGACAATGCGTTGTTACCCCTGAGGACTTAGATGTAATATCTCGTTACCTATAAAAAGGATCTCCGGTTTACGTGACTCACCAGATAAAACAATCTGTGCCAGCATGTTCTTCCGTACAACAGACTCATCCGCCCAGTAGTTGTAATACTTTGTGGCTGGTATCTTTAGTAATTCATCTTTTTTTATTTAAATAAAGAGTGAAAAGTAACAGTTCGCTATCCACATAATAGTCAGTAACAGCTGCAATCCTTGAGCACCCTGAGTTAAAAAATATAAAAAATGCAGAAACGCTGACAACTGTTAAGAAAAAATATGGAAACATCAAAACTCATAGTCGTGCTGGACTCATAAGCTTAATAAGGGGTAATGTAATGTTGCTTACTTGCAGCGATGATTAATAAAAAAATTAAGTTAAAATCCTATTCCAAATTTACTTTGAAGGTGGCGATTTTTTTAAATATAAATTAAATAAAACTAAAGTGACAAACGAACATACAGTCCATCTGATGGCAAGCGGTAACTGCAGTCAATGGACCCTTAACTACAAACAATAATTTAAAATTTTGACTTCACTATAAATTATTAAGGAACCAGCTTTGAAATAAAAAAAAGAATCATCGAATACGGTATACAGGTACACAGTCGGTATACAGTCGAATTGGGTATACCTCCTCCTTTTTGAAGTCGATGGAAAAGTTCTACAAATGAATTGTCAACTCTTAAATCTAAGGGTTCGTACAGATTAAGTAACATGTTGTGAAACTTTTGTTTTATAACACGTCCACATTATATTACATTGTTTTTTAACATTGCAACGTATAACAATACTGTACACATTAGAATAACAATGCAAGATAACAATGTTATATGACATTGTCGTATGACATTGTCGTTTGTCGTTCTGACGTTCGAGTTGTATAACATTTGTGTCACGTTATATAACACGTTTTATAACATTTAGTCTCCACATTACTGAAACATGTTATATAACAACGTTTATATTGTCTACGCAGTAAAAGATTACAGCATCTTGAAATCTTACAGATGTATGCTGGGGTTGATATCTAACTTATTAATTATTGCATCACAAGCAGATGGTAGTAAGCAGCCATGTTGTGCGTGGTATAGTCTTGCTGCGGCTATATTAGTGGTATAGTCATAGCACGAATGGGTCGGCTCGACCAGGGAAGGTCCACGCTTTCACAGAATACCAGCATAAAATAGCAGCTTAACACTACCGTGTTTCGTATGGTGAGTGTAGAGAACCGGAGACCCTTTTTACTTGAAAAGAGGCATTCTATCTTAGTCATCACGACTGACAACGCATCTGCATTTTGATTCGCAAACGAGGATAGATGTAGATGTCTATGGACCACAGCAACCACTTACCATCAGGTGGACTGTGTGCTCGTTTGTCACCCTATCCTATAAAAAAACCAAATACAAATAAATGAATTGCAGGTGCTTTTTCCGTCTTTTATAAAGGCGTAAGCTCTTTTCTTGAAGGTCCCTAAGTTATATAGGTTCAAAAAAATTGCCGGTGGTAAACGATTCCACAAGGAAGTAAATTATTAAAGTGTCAATGGGCAGCAAAGTGTTATAGTTACTTCTAATCTTCAGGTGAACTGTATGTTCTATTGTTATTCCATTTTTATAATTTTTTTTACTCTCCACACGTGATCGAATATCATAATTCAGTTGCAGACGTTTCAATAATCTGAAATATCGCCGACGTATTAAAAACGAAGACAATTTAATAAATACGTGATTATGACGTGGTAAATTGAAGTGACAATGGGCCGGTCATACAGACCAAATAACTTGAATGACAGCCACGTACTGGAAGTAAGAAAATGTAAACAGTTATTGAAACTATCTATTAATACGATAGCGGGTAGCGGGTTATTGCAGTCCAACAAAACTATTTATTACAGTAGACGTTTTACTCGATAACATGATTTTACGATCGAGCGAGCAAAACGAAATGTAATAACGGCTATTTTTGCGACGCGTCGGCTTCGGCTGTTGAAGTACCTCCGGCCATCGAATGTCGAGTGAGCGCGGGTGACACGTTTTGTCTCTTTCACACCCACCTATGCATACATTGCTTTTGCATTTGACTTATGACTTGATATTTGACATTCGGATAAATGTGATATTAGAAATGGAAAGTAAGTGTGCATGTTTTTAAACAACAAATAATTACAAGTTTCCTGGTCTTGACCCAGTCTAAATTCATCTCGTGTTTAATGACACGGTTTATTATCAATCGCAATTGCTAATATAGTAGATTTTGTTTTATGCAACAATAATAATAATTTGTTGTAAGTTAAGAAGAGAATACAATTGTATATAAGTATTATTATTTTATTGAAAACTAGGTATTCCCCGCAACTTCGCTCGCATGTTAGGGTTTTTATGTTTTTGCGTGGAACCCTAATTCTTTTTCTAAAATAAAAGTAGCCTAAGTTACTCCTTATGAAATCAGCTATCTGCCAGGGAAAGTCTTTTTACTTTTATTGAAAATTTAACTTAGGTATTAATTTTTACTTAATTAACTCGTTATCAGCCAGTCCTAAACCTGGATAAAGCATGAAGGAAATTTCATTGCAATATAAATGTTCTTAATACTAAAATCTCAATAACAGTAATCTAAACGAAACGGAAACACTAAACAAACTAATCAAGCTTTCGTTTCACGAAACGGCTATCGTTTCATTCGCCACGTTTTTTAATTAAACACGTCGTGAACCACTCTATTGAAGTCGCCATTAGAGTGTTTCAAAAGCCACTATTGATATTCGATAGATAGTTTCGTTTCTTTACTCATAAAAGCCGCTACAACCCAACGCTTCTGGCAAGCACAGTGTTGGACGACCTCCCCCCCACCCTCCCGCCTCTTGATAGGATAAAGAATCAGTACCGCTCTTTGTGGCGGTGCTTCGGGATAGCCTTCTTCTGGAGTGGACTTGTGAATAGCTGTTATAATAATGATAATTTTTCCTAATCTTTCTTTATAATTTTTTACATCAGTGACACTGACAAATTAACAAAAGAGCACACATTTAACCTAAAGATGAGTGAATACTGTCTCAAAGACATCTGCACTTATCCACGATTAAGAATCAGGACAATGCGTTGTTACCCCTGAGGACTTAGATGTAATATCTCGTTACCTATAAAAAGGATCTCCGGTTTACGTGACTCACCAGATAAAACAATCTGTGCCAGCATGTTCTTCCGTACAACAGACTCATCCGCCCAGTAGTTGTAATACTTTGTGGCTGGTATCTTTAGTAATTCATCTTTTTTTATTTAAATAAAGAGTGAAAAGTAACAGTTCGCTATCCACATAATAGTCAGTAACAGCTGCAATCCTTGAGCACCCTGAGTTAAAAAATATAAAAAATGCAGAAACGCTGACAACTGTTAAGAAAAAATATGGAAACATCAAAACTCATAGTCGTGCTGGACTCATAAGCTTAATAAGGGGTAATGTAATGTTGCTTACTTGCAGCGATGATTAATAAAAAAATTAAGTTAAAATCCTATTCCAAATTTACTTTGAAGGTGGCGATTTTTTTAAATATAAATTAAATAAAACTAAAGTGACAAACGAACATACAGTCCATCTGATGGCAAGCGGTAACTGCAGTCAATGGACCCTTAACTACAAACAATAATTTAAAATTTTGACTTCACTATAAATTATTAAGGAACCAGCTTTGAAATAAAAAAAAGAATCATCGAATACGGTATACAGGTACACAGTCGGTATACAGTCGAATTGGGTATACCTCCTCCTTTTTGAAGTCGATGGAAAAGTTCTACAAATGAATTGTCAACTCTTAAATCTAAGGGTTCGTACAGATTAAGTAACATGTTGTGAAACTTTTGTTTTATAACACGTCCACATTATATTACATTGTTTTTTAACATTGCAACGTATAACAATACTGTACACATTAGAATAACAATGCAAGATAACAATGTTATATGACATTGTCGTATGACATTGTCGTTTGTCGTTCTGACGTTCGAGTTGTATAACATTTGTGTCACGTTATATAACACGTTTTATAACATTTAGTCTCCACATTACTGAAACATGTTATATAACAACGTTTATATTGTCTACGCAGTAAAAGATTACAGCATCTTGAAATCTTACAGATGTATGCTGGGGTTGATATCTAACTTATTAATTATTGCATCACAAGCAGATGGTAGTAAGCAGCCATGTTGTGCGTGGTATAGTCTTGCTGCGGCTATATTAGTGGTATAGTCATAGCACGAATGGGTCGGCTCGACCAGGGAAGGTCCACGCTTTCACAGAATACCAGCATAAAATAGCAGCTTAACACTACCGTGTTTCGTATGGTGAGTGTAGAGAACCGGAGACCCTTTTTACTTGAAAAGAGGCATTCTATCTTAGTCATCACGACTGACAACGCATCTGCATTTTGATTCGCAAACGAGGATAGATGTAGATGTCTATGGACCACAGCAACCACTTACCATCAGGTGGACTGTGTGCTCGTTTGTCACCCTATCCTATAAAAAAACCAAATACAAATAAATGAATTGCAGGTGCTTTTTCCGTCTTTTATAAAGGCGTAAGCTCTTTTCTTGAAGGTCCCTAAGTTATATAGGTTCAAAAAAATTGCCGGTGGTAAACGATTCCACAAGGAAGTAAATTATTAAAGTGTCAATGGACAGCAAAGTGTTATAGTTACTTCTAATCTTCAGGTGAACTGTATGTTCTATTGTTATTCCATTTTTAAAATTTTTTTTACTCTCCACACGTGATCGAATATCATAATTCAGTTGCAGACGTTTCAATAATCTGAAATATCGCCGACGTATTAAAAACGAAGACAATTGAATAAATACGTTATTATGACGTGGTAAATTGAAGTGACAATGGGCCGGTCATACAGACCAAATAACTTGAATGACAGTCACGTACTGGAAGTAAGGAAACGTAGACAGTTATTGAAACTATCTATTAATACGATAGCGGGTAGCGGGTTATTGCAGTCCAACAAAACTATTTATTACAGTAGACGTTTTACTCGATAACATGATTTTACGATCGAGCGAGCAAAACGAAATGTAATAACGGCTATTTTTGCGACGCGTCGGCTTCGGCTGTTGAAGTACCTCCGGCCATCGAATGTCGAGTGAGCGCGGGTGACACGTTTTGTCTCTTTCACATCCACCTATGCATACATTGCTTTTGCATTTGACTTATGACTTGATATTTGACATTCGGATAAATGTGATATTAGAAATGAGAAAGTAAGTGTGCATGTTTTTAAATAACGAATAATTTTGAGTTTCCTGGTCTTGACCCAGTCTAAATTCATCTCGTATTTAATGACACGGTTTGTTATCAGTCGCAATTGCTAATATAGTAGATTTTGTTTTATGCAACAATAATAATAATTTGTTGTAAGTTAAGAAGGTAATACAATTGTATTATTATTAATAAGTATTATTATTTTATTAAAAACTAGGTGTTCCCCGCAACTTCGCTCGCATGTTAGGGTTTTTATGTTTTTGCGTGGAACCCTAATTCTTTTCTAAAATAAAAGTAGCCTAAGTTACTCCTTATGAAATCAGCTATCTGCCAGTGAAAGTCTTTTAAATTTTATTGAAAATTTAACTTAGGTATTAATTTTTACTTAATTAACTCGTCATCAGCCAGTCCTAAACCTGGATAAAGCATGAAGGAAATTTCATTGCAATATAAATGCTCTTAACACTAAAATCTCAATAACAGTAATCTAAACGAAACGGAAACACCAAACAAACTAATCAAGCTTTCGTTTCACGAAACGGCCATCGTTTCATTCGCCACGTTTTTCAATTAAACACGTCGTGAAACACTCTATTGAAGCCGCCATTAGAGTGTTTCAAAAGCCACTATTGATATTCGATAGGTAGTTTCGTTTCTTTACTCATAAAAGCCACTACAATCCACCGCTACTGGCAAGCGAAGTGTTGCACGACCTGCCCCCCACCCTCTCGCCTCTTGATAGCATAAAGAATCAGTACCGCGCTTTGTGGCGGTGCTTGGGGGTGGCCTTCTTCTGGAGTGGACTTGTAAATAGCTGTTATAATAATGATGATTTTTCCTAATCTTTGTTTATAATTTTTTACATCAGTGACACTGACAAATTGACAAAAGAGCACACATTTAACCTAAAGATGAATGGATACTGTCTCAAAGACATCTGCACTTATCCACGATTAAGAATCAAGACGATGCGTTGTCACCCCTGAGGACTTAGATGTAATATCTCGTTACCAATAAAAAGGATCTCCGGTTTACGTGACTCACCAGATAAAACAATCTGTGCCAGCATGAGCTTCCGTACAACAGACTCATCCGCCCAGTAGTTGTAATACTTTGTGGTTGGTATCTTTAGTAATTCATCTTTTATTTATTTTAATTGATAAGAGAAAGAGTGAAAAGTAAAAGTTCGCTATCCACATAATAGTCAGTAAAAGCTGCAATCCTTGAGCACCTTGAGTTAAAAAATAGAATAAATTAATAAACGCTGACAACTGTTAAAAAAATATGAAAACATCAAAGCTCATGGTCGTGCTGGACTCATAAGCTTAATAATGTAATGTAATGTTGCTTACTTGCAGCGATGATTAATAAAAAAATTAAGTTAAAATCCTATTCCAAATTTACTTTGAAGGTGGCGATTTTTTTTTAATATAAATTAAATAAAACTAAAGTGACAAACAAACATAGAGTCCATCTGATGGCGAGTGGCCACTGCAGTCAATGGACCCTTAACTACAAACCATAATTTAAAATTTAAAATTTTGACTTCAATATAAATTACTATGGATAACGTAAAAACTATTAGTCAGACCTTGAGCACCAGCTTTGAAATAAAAAAAGAATCATCGAATACGGTATACAGGCACACAGTCGGTATACAGTCGAATTGGGTATACCTCTTCCTTTTTGAAGTCGATGGAAAAGTGCTACAAATGCGTTGTCATCTCTTAAATCTAAGGGTGCGTACAGATTAAGTAACATGTTGTGTAACTTTTGTTTTATAACACGTCCACATTATGTAACATTGTTTTTCAACATTGCAACGTATAACAATACTGTACACATTAGAATACCAATGCAATATAACAATGTTATATGACATTGTCGTATGACGTTCTTGTTTGTCGTTCCGCCGTTCTAGTTGTATAACATTTGTGTCACGTTATATAACACGTTTTATAACATTTAGTCTCCACCATGAAGCAAATACAAAGAGGAGACGTTGTAATTAAATTTCACTATGTTACAACGCGTGACAATTTGCGGGGTGAGGGGATGCAAAGCCCCGCCCACTTTACACTATCTACATCTACCGATAAATAGTAAAACTACTCCAATCTTTCCATATCGAAGTTGCAATGTAGCTTAGCTACCTTAACGGTAGATGGCGGCATGTCCACAAAATGATTATAAACTATAAAAATAATATGTTGCGATTAAAATTTCTTTATGTCTGAATGCAAAACAAATTTCAGCACCTTCGTATGATTATTTTACCAATACTGAGCTCTACGGACCTTTATATTTTTAGTTCACATGACACAAAGTGTCGTCATCTAGTGTCGAATATATTTAATTATATTTGAAAGCCGACGCAAAGAGATTTTTCTAGAACTATTTTAATAAATTAGGTTTAAAATTATTTACAAATGAAATGTGATGCCATCCATAACATCAGAGCGTCTATCTGGGTAGTTTTTATACAATAAAACACAACACTTCATCCTTTTCTTCTTAACTCTACGAAAATACACCGATTTGCGATTTTTTCAACACATAAGCGCACAGGACGAATGCTGACAGTATACTAACTAAAGCCACGCCCACTATGATGACGTCAGGACCTACTTAGAATCACAGTGCACAGTTGCTTATGCCGTCTCCCCTTTGTATTAGCTTCATGGTCTCCACATTACTGAAACATGTTATATAACAACGTTTTATAACATGTTATGTTATATAACGTGTACGCACCGCAAGATGGAATGCGTAATACATTGTACTTCTCTCTGTGCCTTTCGGATTGGAAAAGAGCAGATGCTGCTAATTGGTGCCAGATTTAGGTAAGATGGTCGTCCAAGGCAAATTATGGAGTCCTTTCACCTAGTTAAACGTATATAAAAAATGAGCCAACCACGCGGTAAGTTTATTTACTTACTTAGATGATGTAACGAGAACACAATCCACCTGATGGTAAGCAGATGCTGTGACCCATAGACATCTCCATTTATCCCTCAATTAAAAATCAAAATACAGATGCGTTGTCACCCCTGAGGAATAAGATGGAATGCGTCGTTTCTAGTAATAAGTGTCTCCGGTTCTTTACACTCACCAAACGAAACACAGCAGATATTTTAAACACATCTATTAGTTTACACTGATATTCTGTAAGAGCGTGGTCCAACTCCGGTCGAGCAGACCCATTCGTGCTACAACCATAATATATCAACAGCGTAGCTCTACTACGTATAATAGAGAGAGTACACTAATGGACACCGTGTGGTTCATATAGATTAACGTTAAGAAGTTGTAAGCATAGTACAGCCATGATGAGTAAAAGTGTTATTGGCGTGGGACCTATTCATTTATTCATTCATTACAGCCCTTCACAAGTCCACTGCTGAACATAGACCTCTGCCAAGGAATGCCACAAAGCACAAGTTCAAACACAATCATTCTATCTAGTGCCGTCACTGAGATCCTGTACCCACCTTCGGGATGCACCATCAAAAATGTTAGGTCATAACAGTCGCCTAGGTATTTATGAACCATTTCAAATGAGTTCAACATGATCGTTATATCTAGCGCCGTCACTGAGATTCGATACCCATCTTCGGTTTGCACCATAAGAAAGGTGGTAAGAAGATTACAGTGACCTAGGTCTTTATGAGCCTTTTCAAATAAGTTCAAACACGATCGTTCTATCTAGTGCCGCCACTGAAATGCTATATCCACTTTCGGATGGCATCATCAGAAAGGTGAGGTCATAACATCCACCTAGGACTTTATGAGCCCTTTCAAATGAGTTCAAACACGTTCGTTCTATCTAGTGCCATGACTGAGATCCTATACACACCTTCGGATTGCACCATCAAAAGGTGAGGACATAACAGTCACCTAGGCCTTTATCATCACCCTTTCCATCAACCCTTCACAATACCACTGCTGAGAATAGGCCTCTATTTTCTACAATAAATGTATTTGATTTTATTTAATTTTTGTAGTGTCAAAAGAGAACTCGGCAACATTTATAATTAACATACATAAACATTGAAAACTTACCCTAATATGTATCGTGGGCTCCATAAGAAACGACTATGTCAGAAAATGTTGTGAATTACGACAGATGGTGATATTCCCCATGATTACACCGAACAACGCCAAAGTAGCAAGCAGCGCCAAAGATGCGAGACATCTTTTTTATAGGATAAAGGTAACACGGGGTCAACCAGATGGAAAGTGGATACTGTAGTCAATAGACATCTACATTACAAATTAAAATGCAGAGGCGTTGTCACCCTTGTGGACTGAGATGGAATGTCCGTATCCAGTAAAAAGGGTCTCCGGTGCTCTACACTCACCATACGAAACACAGCAGCATTGAGCTGCTATTTTACGCTGGTACTCTGTCTGGTACGCTGGTAGTCCGAAGAGAGGGGGAGGACACGGTAATCCTCGAATCCGGCAACTTGCTCTATCACCGGGAGGGCGACCATCTGTCCCAAGGAGGTGTCGGATTTAACGTCCACAAGTCTCTCGTTAACAACGTTGTAAAGATCGGGAGTGTGTCGACGAGGGTTGCGTACCTTATACTCAGAATCACCAAACGGTATTCGCTGAAGGTCATACAGGTTTACGCACCAACTTCGGCACACCCCGATGAGGAGGTGGAGGAAATGTATGAGGATATCTCTAGAGCCATGCATTCCTCCAAAACCCAATATACGGTGTTAATGGGAGACTTCAATGCAAAACTAGGCACAAGAGAGAACGGTGAGCTGAAAGTAGGGAAATTTGGAATAGGGCAACGGAACCCAAGGGGCCAGCAGCTGGCCGACTTCATGGAGAAAGAGGGACTCTTTATGATGAACTCTTTCTTCCAGAAGCGGCCCCACAGAAAGTGGACCTGGTCGAGCCCCGACGGTTCCACAAAAAATGAGATTGACTTCATTATGACGACCAGACGACAACTGTTCAGT
The DNA here is from genome assembly GCA_963668995.1 of Parnassius mnemosyne. Lineage (NCBI taxonomy): Eukaryota > Metazoa > Arthropoda > Insecta > Lepidoptera > Papilionidae > Parnassius > Parnassius mnemosyne. The sequence goes on from CAVLGL010000002.1 coordinate 50,599,252, forward strand.
GATGTCTCCGTGATCGCGAGGGTGAAAACTGGTAGCGATCACCGAATGGTTAGAGGCACACTGAACCTAAACGTTAAGTTGGAGAGGTCTCGTCTAATGAAGTCAACGCTCCGTCCCCCTCGTGCTCTGTTCCAAAGTCCCGAAACCTTTCAGCTCGAGTTACAAAACCGTTTTCAGTGCCTGGAAGACTGCAATGAAGTGGACGATATGAATGACAAGCTCGTGGAAACTGTCCATGCGGTCGGAGCTAAGTTCTGCAAGACCCGCCGCAGAAGAACACAAAAACTCTCCGATCACACTCTTAATCTCATGGCTGTTAGACGGGAGATGAAGCTACATTCTTCAACAGACTTGACAGCATACAGGCATCTGAACAGACAGATCTCCAAATGCATGCGGCGGGACTTACGCAACTTCAATACAGCTCGTATTGAAGAAGCGATCGAGCGGAACCAAGGCTCCAAAGTCTTTGCCAGAGATCTGTCTGCCAGAAAGAGCCAACTGTCAAAGCTGAAGACAGAATGTGGCAGCATCGTTTCCGGGACACCTGAGATTTTGAGTGAGATTGAGAGGTTCTATGGGCAGCTGTACACATCATCGTTGGAGCCACACGCAAGTGTGAGTAACGATCCAAGAGCGAGTCTCATCCGACACTATTCCGAAGATATCCCGGACGTCAGTCTGAGCGAGATTAAAATGGCTCTCCAGCACCTTAAAAACGGTAAGGCCCCAGGCGAGGATGGAATTACAGCGGAGCTTCTGAAAGCGGGTGGAAGACCGGTACTTGAAGTCCTTCAGAAGCTCTTTAATTCTGTCCTCCATGGTGGCATTACACCGGAGGCGTGGAGCAGAAGTGCGGTGGTCTTGTTCTTCAAGAAAGGTGACAACGCTCTCTTGAATAACTACAGACCGATTTCCCTTCTGAGCCGCGTCTACGTGCTGTTTTCGAGAGTCATTACGAATCGTCTCGCGCGCAGACTTGACGACTTCCAGCCTCCCGAACAAGCCGGTTTCCGAAAGGGCTTTAGCACCATAGACCACATACATACCCTTCGGCAAGTTGTACAGAAGTCCGAAGAGTACAATTTGCCACTATGTCTGGCGTATGTGGACTATGAGAAAGCCTTTGATTCCGTCGAAATTTGGGCGGTGCTGCAGTCCCTTCAGCGGTGCCAAGTTGACTGTCGGTATATCGAAGTGTTGAAGTGCTTGTACAGTAGGGCTACGATGGCTATCCGAGTACAGAACCAGAATACGAAACCTATCCAATTGCAGAGAGGTGTAAGACAAGGTGACGTCATATCCCCGAAACTCTTCACCGCTGCATTGGAAGACGTTTTCAAGCTTCTGGACTGGAAAGGATACGGTATCAACATCAATGGCGAGTACATCACTCACCTTCGATTTGCCGACGATATAGTCCTTATGGCAGAATCGCTGGAGGACCTAAGCACTATGCTCAATGACCTCAATAGTGTTTCCCAACGGATAGGTCTTAAGATGAACATGGACAAAACAAAGATCATGTTTAATGTCCATGTCACACCTATGCCGGTAGTTGTTGGGAGCACTAAGCTCGAAGTTGTTGACGAGTATGTTTACCTGGGACAAATACTCCGACTAGGTAAGTCCAACTTCGACCGAGAGGTCAATCGACGGATTCAACTCGGCTGGGCAGCGTTCGGGAAGCTACGACACATCTTCTCGTCAGACATACCTCAAAACCTTAAAACGAAATTGTACAACCAGTGCGTGTTGCCAGTGATGACTTACGGAACTGAGACGTGGTCCTTCACTGCTGGCCGTATGAGGAAGCTCAAGGTCGCTCAGCGAGCTATGGAGAGGGCTATGCTCGGAGTTTCTCTGCGTGATAAACTTAGGAATGAGGATATCCGCAGTAGAACCAGAGTGACCGACATAGCCCAACGGATTAGTAAGCTGAAGTGGCAGTGGGCCGGCCATATAGCTCGAAGAACCGACAACCGATGGGGAAGAAAGGTTCTCGAGTGGCAGCCTCGTACCGGTAGGCGAAGTGTAGGGCGTCCCCCCACGAGATGGAGTGACGACCTGGTAAGACATGCAGGAAGTCGATGGATGCAGGTGGCTCAGGACCGTGCTTTGTGGCATTCTTTGGGGGAGGCCTATGTTCAGCAGTGGACTTGTGAAGGGCTGTAATGATGATGATGACTCTGTGACAGCATGATTTTACCCCGGTCGAGTTAGCCCATTCGTTCTACGACTATAATATAACTGCAACATGGCTCTACCACTATGAAAATCTATTCTTAATTCTGGTACCAAGATCGTTAATTCTCTTTAATAGTATGACGGCAGAGAAGAATACTACACACAAAAGGTAATTTATCAATGGGCTGTGGAAGAAGATATTCGAGGGAGAGTATGAGATGTAAACTGAAGAAAATAATAACTATAATAAAGAAACTGCTTGACTTATTTTAATATATAATTTATTTAATATAGTATCAAACAGTTTGTTTTAGCCATTCTGCACATGATTTTCCATAGAGCCTACCACCACTTAAACATATTAATTACAGCTACTTTTCAATGTCTGCTGCAGTAATTTATCTTGAGCCGGCCGGCAGCCAAGCAGATAGGTAATATAAATATACGTTAAGAGCTATTTGCTCGATAACTGTTCTAATCACTAAAATGTCTCTTGTCAGATTAAGCAATTAGATATGCGTGTGTTAGAAATTACTCCCGACTTTATTTACATAAAAGGAATATTCTTCACTATTGACTTTTACTTTATAAAATGTTCATAGACCACAGTTATGGAAATACAAAAGTATACCATAAGACATCAATTGATTACTTCTTATATATATATATATATATAGAAATAAGCTTGAAAACCAAGTACACAGTTCTCGGGATAGTAAACAAATGCTGTACACCCTAGACATTACACATTATACACCTCTATTAAAAATCAAAATGCAGATGCGTTACCTCTGAGTGCTTAGATAGAATACCTCGTTACCAAGACGATGACATGAAAACATGTTATTTCTAAACAAAATAGATTTAAATAAATTCTAAATGAAAAAAAAAATCACTTTCAATATAACGTGGTTGTAGCACGAATATAGAGAACCAGAGACCCTTTTCACTGGAAACGAGGCATTCCATCTTAGTCCTCAAGCGTGACAACACATCAGCATTTTGATTTTTAACTGAGGATAAGTGTAGATGTCTATGGCTACAGAAACAACTTGCCATCAGGTGAGCTGTGAGCTCGTTTATTACATTATTCCATAATAAAATTTATTAAAAAATACATAAAAAATGTATCATTTTGAGCTGTAATGCAACTAAACACTTGAACTCCACGCCAGTATTACGTGTAAATTTCAACAAAAGCTTTCGAGTAATGTTCACTAATTTTAAGCCGCTTTCTCAGTTTAAAGCTCACATGAGCGCAGTTAGTCGTACGTTGTGTACAAAGACAAGCTTTTATATGCTTCTCAACTTTTTAGAACTTCAAGTCGCGTATCTTCAAAGTTAAACCGCCGAGTAATGGCGACGTAAGGATATGTACTATCCGTATTACTCGAGCTAAGACGAAGGTTATAATATACGTCATTTGAATGTAAGATTTTTTCAGGATTAGCTTTTAACTATATTTATACAGTATAGTAAAAATATTTTATTTTTTTATATATTTTTGTCGGTGAGACGTGTAGTGCAGCCCCCACGACAATATATATTAATGTTAACTGTAAAGTAAGTACGAGTATAGTAGTCTTATTAAAGTCCTAGAAGAAGCAATATCAACCTCTCGTTGACACCCTGCCAACTTCCAACATTACACCTTATAACAACTCAAAATAACAAAAACTGCGGTTGCGTTCCCGCGTGCCAAACGTGTAACTATGGCAAAATATGCGGCAAATTTTGGGGGATAGCTATTTTTAGCAGTTGACTTTTATAGACTACTAGCAAAGATATATGTATATATATATATATTTATATATATATATATATATATATATATATATATATATATATATATATATATATATATATATAATACATATTTATATCATTTCCAATTACACATGTTTACATACAGGAACAAATATTAGCTAGCTATTAACAAATATTAAAAATGTAGAATCTACAAAAGAAAAATAGAAAAGACAAGTTAGCTTAGCGGTTAGCCACCGTAGAGTCTATATCACCTGAGGATGCCTCGTGTAGAGGCGAAACACGTGTCGTATTATCGTCAGTGGTGTGTCTTGCCTAGTGTAGTGGTGTTGGGAGTAGCGGTGCTGGGATTAGTGGTGACGGGGATAGTGCACGCAATTGAGGGAGGGCGGGAGGTGCTCTTCATACTAGGTAAGACACATCATTTTATTTTATAACGCGGATATTTGCGAAGTAAATTTTCTAAAAGCTTTTATAAAGACAAGTTTATAATATTAGCTACCTGCCTGAACTAGATTGAGTACCTGCCTTTCAGACACCGCTTACACAATGGGTTTAATAATGTAGGACACTAGATATTTAAATAATTAAATTATATTATATAATAAATGAAATAAATAAATAACAATCAATTGTTACCTACAATTTATCCTATGTATATATCCTATAACTACGAGTAGTATCAATAATTTGCGACGGAGTTTGCTTAATTATTAAGGACCATCTCTTATCTGTTGTATGGCAACCAATAAGAGATGGTATGGAGTGACGTTGCGGATGTCAGTGCTACTAGAAGTAAGCAAAGCTTGTCGCGAAATAAAAATTAATATCTACGTCTAAAGTTGTGATATCGATGTTTTGAAACATTTTTTTCTGGACTTTAAAAACTGGTGCATATGTTAATAAATTAATTATTTGTGTGTGCTTAAGGATTGTGGTGAAAGAAAATTGAAATAAAACATCTAAAAGTGAAATATAAGAGGTACCTTTATTAATAACTTTAATGTACATCGTCTATTTACCCTCGAACTACAAAGTGTCAATTACAATATATAGTCGGCGACACCTAGTGATAATTATCTGCATCATTACATTGCAATTAACTTAAACTAACGCGATGAAGTGCAGTGCGTGCGGAAAGTTTATGGCGGCGGCAGAGGGCGTTACGTGTCCTAAATGCGATAGAAAATCACACAGGGCCTGCGTTAAAGTTCCTGAAGGTGTGCAAATCCAACCTACTTGGTTGTGTCCGGACTGTAAAATACGGACGCCCCGAAAGTCAGATCAGAATACGCCTGTGCGAGGACTTAATTCCGAGTATATTATCAAGCAAGGCGAAGAGAAACCCCAAAGCCCTGTGGCGCAAGGTTTCAAAGAGTCGGAACTAGCTCTTGAACTACGTAGATTTAGAGAAGAACTGCGAGAAACCAGGGAAGAATTTAGATCTTTCCGACAGGAGATGTTTGATTTGCGTAATTCCCTAAAATCGTGTGAAGAACGCCTAGATACATTAGAAAACAAATACACCCGTCTTGAAGAACAACAAACCCTAATTGAGTCCAAAAATGTCTGCGGCAAAATTCAGGATCTCGAGACGATTATTGCGGACTTTAGAGCAGATTTAAATGATCGAGACCAAGAGCTTCTGTACAATGATATCGAAGTCGCAGGCATTCCAGAAGAGGGCGCAGAAAATGTTCTACACATTGTGACTGCGTGCGCTACTAAGCTGGGCGTAACCCTAGAAGAGCGCGATATAGTGAGTTGTGTGCGAGTCGGTCTTATGCGCGACGAGCAAAGTAGGCTAGCGAAGCCCCGTCCCATAGTCGTGCGGCTGGCGCGCAGGCACACGCGGGACACTCTGCTGCGAGCCGCGCGCGTGCGCCGCTCCTTAACTACCGAAGGTCTGGGTCTCCGCTCCGAAAATACACGAGCCTTCTATATAAATGAACGGCTTACTAAATTGAACCGCAATGTATTTTTTAGAACTAAGGAATTCGCTCGGCGATTTGATTGGCGCTACGTATGGTCAAAAGAGGGAAAAATTTATACTCGTCGAGAACACGGAACAACGTCTTATCGCATAAAAAGTGAAGTAGATCTCGAGAGGGTTTTTGGAACAAATTCAGTTGGGGCTATCGGAAGCAATGGAAAAAAAATATAAAAGTAATAATTATCTGAATTTTTTAAATATTACCTTGTTCTGCTATTGCTCATTTTTATGTAAGTCGTTAATAATTGTGTTTGTATTTTTATTTAAGAACTATTTTAGGATTCTATTTCTGTCAAATGAAATATACTATGCCTATACTCGTATGTGGAATAATAATATATCCTGGTTAGTTCTGGCACAAATTTCTAATATCAATGTATTGAAAAGACTCACTAGCGTTTTGTCTTTAAGTTCTGCAATACATACATACAATATTTACTATACGAGTACATTAAGGTACAAGAAAATTTACTCAATGGATAACTATTTAAAAATTTGTGGTATCCCGATAAATATTATTTATTCTATCAAATCACATAAAATTAATTTTGTCTGTACAAGAAACAAACTAAAGTTAAATTTTGCGTCGGAACCTATTATGTCAAATAAATATGTATATCTAAAATTCGTTTATGGCTTCTAAAAGTAACGTAAAAGTTGGTCTTTTAAATGCAGGGTCCCTTGGAACGCGGCACGATGAATTTATTGTCACAATGCAACGGCATAGTGTTATTATATATTTAACACAGCCATACTTACACTATTCGAAATTCACGCGCCTCTTGGAAAAAAAACGATTAAACATCAGCAATTCCCGTGGCTAACCTTTAATATAAAATTGATGATGAAAAAACGAGATGACGCATACATTAAAATGAGAAAAAGTAAAAACGACATACATATTAAATACTATAAAGATCTAAAAATCTGCGTCAATAAAGCAATATATAGAGAAAAACAAGCCTACTATAATTTTTATGTTAATCGTAATATAAATAATCCCATTTCAATATGGAAACATATAAAGTCCAATGTTAAGATAAAACCAAAACACAATATCCCGATAGACTTGTTTAATGATCCAAATAAAATAAACGACTATTTTTTAAACGTGCCTGGAAATAGAAACGTCTCGTTGTCATATTTAACGTACTTTGAGTTCCACTGCTGCGTTAATGACATATTTGAGATAAAGGAGGTAAATGAACTAGAGGTACTAAAATTCATTAAAAGTTTAAAATCTAAAGCCATAGGCATTGATGGGATTTCTCTCGATATGCTCCGTATGACCCTTCCGAAAACACTACCAACTATTACTGCTATGGTGAACAAATCCATTAACTCTAACACCTATCCGACATTATGGCAACATGCGTTAGTCAAACCCATACCTAAGAACTCAAATCCTTTGTCTGAAAAAGACCTTCGGCCCATCAGTATTCTCCCCTGTGTCTCTAAAATTATTGAAAAAATTGTCGCAGAACAGCTAACCATGTATTTAGATAGAAAAAAAATTCTACCGGAAATGCAGTCGGGATTTCGTAAGAACCATAGCACCACGACGGCCCTAGCTCAACTTACTGACGATGTACTAACCGCTCAAGATGAAGGAAAAGGCACAATACTAGTATTACTAGATTTTTCTCGTGCATTTGACTGTATAAATGTTTCCCTTCTCTTATCAAAGCTTCATTACTATGGATTCAGTAGCAGCGCAGTACAATGGTTCGATAGTTATTTTAAAAACCGACTACAAACTGTAGAACTGAGCGATGACCGAGGAACATTAATACGTTCGCAATCAAAAAAAATCAAAGCCGGTGCGCCCCAGGGATCGAACCTGGCTCCAATATTGTTTTCAGTTTACAGTGCCGACTTAGTAAAAAACATTAAGCACTGTAAATATCATTTATACGCAGATGATCTGCAAGTCTACATGTCATGTAATCCGCGTGATACTCAAGAAGTCGTTAATAAAATCAACGAAGACCTCGAAAGTATAGCCGCGTGGTGCGACTCAAACTGCCTTGTACTAAACGGAACTAAATCTAAACTACTAATTATGGGTTCTAAAAATCAAATAAAAAATATATCAGAAAGAGGGGCATGCATCCAAATTCGAGGGGAAATCGTAGAACGTGTAAATGAGATTCGCAATCTGGGCTTACTAATGGATGACAAACTACAGTTTGAGAACCACATACTAAGTACTAGCAGAAACTGCTTTTATAGACTTAAGGTTCTTTATCAAATAAGGGAGTTTTTAAATTCGGATATTCGGGTAAAATTGTGTGACACTCTTGTCCTTTCGAAATTTAATTATATGGACATTGTATATGGCCCGAGACTTTTAGCGCGGTCGCGACGTCTAGTGCAACGTGTTCAAAATGCATGTGCAAGATTTAGTTTTATAATACCGCCCCGCACGCACGTTACCCCTTACATTAACAATGCCAAAATGTTAAAAATGGAATATCGCAGAAAACTACACATGGCAACTCTCCTATTCGGGGTATTAAAAAATAAAACACCTCCTTATCTTGCTGACAAACTCATATGGTCACGTGATGTAAAAACTTACAATACACGCACTAGAGGGAATACTCTCGTCGTGCCTCGTCACCGCACTCACGCTTTCCGAGGAAGTTTCAAATACGCCGCATCCAAGTGCTGGAACGATATACCGCCTCCTTTGCGAAATCTGAAAGCAGTACACACATTTAAAAATAAATATAGAACACAATTACTGCAAAGTCAGATTAACTTTGATCAAAGTTTATAACGCTTTGCACGATTACGTACCTCATCGTCATAGATTATTAACAACGGAGCATTAAAATCGTCCTTTTGAATGCGGCTTTTGTCTTCTTATATACTTTTATATTCTTCAATAATTACATTTTTTTTTTACTAATTATCTGGTCATTTTATTATATAGCACTTTATAGTATTTTAATAATTTCCCTTTTGTAGTATATAGCCCATTATAGTATTTTAATAATCTCCCCTTTTGAGTGTTCGTATAGCCCTTCTAAGAGCGTCTGAAAGCAACATAAACGGGACGTGCTGTGTCGAAGTGGCATTCGACCTTGAACTCTACTCTCTCCCTCTCACTTAAGATAGTTACTGTTTCTTTCCCCCTTGTTGTGCATAATTCTGTCATGAGTATACGTATAGCACTGATTTCGGTAAGTCACTGGTTGGACACACTGAAAATCAGCGCCATGGAGAGAAAAAAAAATTCATGGCATTATGCTGAGTGTGCTCCTGTTCCCAGATGACGCCTTGACACATATGAGTATTGGTATTGTATAGTTTGTAATATGTAGTATATTGTAATTTGTATTGTATAGCCAATATTATTTGTAAATTATGTGTTTCTTTTTTATGTTATCTGTGATGGCGTCATTTTGGAGAATAAACCTTTCTTTCTTTTCTTTCTTTCAATTGTTGGCTAGAGAAATTCGAAAGCAAATTCTGGATTACGTTATTGCAGTCATTTTGTTGTTTGTTTACAATATGCAGCACGATAGTAGTAGTAGAGCGAGTCTCGTTTGTTGATCCAGTTGATCCTCGAGCATTTTATTTATAACTGTTCACTATTTTGAGAACAACTGTTATAAAAATAAATGTATTAATAAAAAAAAAACTATTACCTTCTTAATGCTAAAGCCGTTATCAGTAAAATGCTGCTGCCCATTTTCTGTTTAATTTCCCTCTGTCGCCTTTTACAAAACAAACGGCATAGTAGGTATTTATTGTTATTAGTGTAATTGATTTTTGTACTCCGCCATTACAAGAAATTCTCTAATGCCTATAAAATATTAATAGCACTAGCTAACCCGGCGAACTTTGTACCGCCTAACAGTCGATTCTTTAATTTTTTTTTAAATACTTATTCCGCTATTCGAGACACCGGGTCAGCTAGTAAGATAAAAAAAGAAAAAAGAAAGTTGATAAGTCAACAATTACATTATGTTAAAAAATAAAAATTATAAAACACTTAAAATTCTTTTAATAGTCACTAAAAAATCACAATGAAAATTACCATTTCTGATTTCTTATTACGATACCTACTTATTATATTTCATTTAATTTTTACTTATTCTCAATTAAGTTTCCATTGTATAAATATTGACGAATATTTATACGATACCATACGATACGATATGATATTTATACGATACTAACGTCACTTAATCGTTTTGCCTTCCCGGAACCCCTTCACTAACACTTAAACTTTATGGTATGGTATTAAAGTTCAAATTGACTTTTAAGTATTATTACGAATCTTTTGTATGGGAATATAGAAAAGTTTTGTTTTTAGACTTTTTCAGGCAATTTTTTAAATTTTTCTCTCCGTAAGAACCATCTTCGTTCTTCAAGGAATATTATAAAAAAAGAATTAGCGAAATCGGTTCAGCTGCTCTCGAGATATGCGCTTAGCAACATATTCAGCGATTCATTTTTATATTATAGATAGTGTGTTTCGATAATGGGCAATTCAAGTATGGGCAGGTAGATGTAGATATGAAATTAAACATGCTGTGTGTGAGGTATTATTAAAATTCAATTTTTTCTTTGTAAGGCCCACATATGCCATTAAGTGTGGAATATGACATCGTTCGAATGACCGCCTCGGCTTCTTACAGTGGCATGGATCCGAATGGTCCAATTTTCAATGACTCTTCTGTATAGATCCGGTTGAATTTGAGCGATGGCCTGTGTTATGTTCACCTTTAGGGCATCGGTCGATTGTGGTCTGTTTGCATCAACTTGCAACTTCAAAAAACCAGAAAAGAAAAATTCTAGCGGGGTCAAATCGAATGACCTTGGTGGCCAATTCACATCACTCCTGCGAGAGATAAGCTTACCCTCAAATCGCTCATGAAGAATGTCAATCGTGGCGTCCGCTATATGGCACGTAGTGCCGTCCTGTTGGAACCACATGTCGTCTAGGTCCATATGGTTCAATTTTGGCTATAAGAAATTGGTTATCGTCGTTTTGTAGCGCTCGTTGTTGACGGTGACCGCCTCACCAGCGTCGTTTTCCAATAACTCCACCAGCCATAAATCCACACCAAACGGTAACTTTTGAGGATGTAACCTTGCATGGGTTGGCGTTGTCCTATATACGGTAATTCTGTTTGTAATACAGACATTTATCCAAAAATGCGCCTCGTCGCTAAAGATATTTTTTCAGCCAAATTTGGGGTCCTTTTCCAAACAATTCGAAGCCCATTCAGTGAACACACGGCGTTGTCGATGGTTATAAACTTTGAACCCCTGGGTCAGATGAATCTTGTAAGCTTATAGACCTAAGTCCCGGCGCAAAATTCACCAAGTTGAAGTCTGCGAAAGGCCGAGTTCCTGTGCATGGCGAGAAATCGACTGCCACGGGTTCTTCTGTACACTTTCACGAACCGCGACGATGTTCTCGGCCAATCATATATCTTGCCATGGTGATTTTGCATAAGTAACTGAATAATAAACAAAAGATTTGATAAATGTCACCAAAACAACATGGCCGCCACGGGCCACCAAAATCTACTCGGGCCAATTAAAAAGCGCTTTACTACAAAATTAAAATTATTAATAGCAAATGCATTCTCGGATTCTAGATATTGTTCTAAATATAATTGTATCTAAATATACTCATTATTTGAAGTAAAATACACACAATACGTACAAAATATCAAATTCCCTTGAAATTTACGATATTATCAGTAAATTAAGAGCTAATTATGTCGTCAGCCCAAAATGCTCACTCACTCCTTCAGAATGCAACGACCTTTCAAGAAGGCCTTGAGTCTTGTCTCAATTTTTATTATTAACAAATCCATTGAGACAAAACTAAGCTTTATTAAAAGTAGCAAATACTATTAAATAGCCTGATAGCTCTGTAGATAAGCGCGCGCCGTAAATTTCACAGTAAATTAGTAACCTGGGTTCAATCTCCGCTGGTACTAACGAAAATGTTACTTTCAATTTTTAAGTGTTAATCTATATTAGGGTTATAGGTTTGGATTCTCAATAAAATGTTTTCTTGATAATAAATCTTTTATTTAGTATCTATGCACATTCACGGTAAGAAGTTCTACAGTTCTACGAAGCAACAACGCCATCTGGCTGCCAATAAAAAAATATAAATTAATGCGTTCAGATTTAAATTTTCTTTTTCTAAATTTAACACTCCCACTAAAATTTAAATCTCTTAACTAATTATCTGATCCCTTATATAAGTAAAAGTTTGAGTGGGCAATGCCATAGTCAATATATCTGCTAATTGATCTTTACTAGGAATATAATTAATTTTAATCATGCCCAACTCAAATTTTTCTCTAATAAAATAGTATTTAACATCTATGTGCTTCGTTCTTTTATGATAAACAGGATTATTTATTAGTTTTATCGCACTTTGATTATCAATAAACATAGTTACACATTTACAATTTTCACCTAAATCTAACATTAATTGCCGCAGCCATATCATTTCTTTTGCTGCTTCACATGCAGCTACAAATTCTGCCTCAGTAGTGGAGAGAGCAATGGTCTTTTGTTTTTGGCTGGACCAAGTAATTGGTCCACCGTTCATCATAAAAACATAGCCTGTTGTTGACTTACGTGTATCAACATCACTTGCATAATCAGAATCAGAGTAACCTATTAAGCCATCACTTTCTCCATACTTTATACACAAATCTTTAGTATTAATTAAGTATCTAACTATACTTTTGACAGCATTTACATGTTGCTGACTAGGATTGTTTACATATCTGCTTAATACATTCACAGCAAATGATATGTCAGGTCTAGAAACAGAACACAAAAATAATAAAGAACCAATAAGTTCCCTATATGGAAAATTAATAATTTCATCCTCATTCTTTGTCATAATTACATTGACATCTGCTGGAGTACTAGTTGGAGTTGCATTTGTCATACAAAATCTCTCAATAATTTGTTCTATATAATCTCTTTGGTGAATATAGATACAATTATTTATTCTCTCAATTTCCATACCAACAAAATATCTCAATGGCATCACTTTTATTTTAAAAGCTTGTTTCAAATATTCTATAATTTTTTGGATCAGTTGTTTACTAGAAGATATTACAAGGGCATCATCAACATAAATAATTAAAATTACTTTAATCTTATTGAAAACTCCTATAAAAATACAATTACCAGCCTGAGATTGTACAAAACCATATTTCATTAAAAACTCAGTGAACCCTTTGTTCCAACGACGAGAGGCCTGTTTCAACCCATACAAAGATTTATTTAATTTTAACACATAACTTTTATCTAAAATTACACCCTCAGGTACTTCTATAAAAATATTTTCCTCAAGATACCCATTAAGAAAAGCAGTCTTTACATCAAACTGTTGAATTTCTAACTTATACTTTGCTGCAATAGAAAGAATAATTCTTATAGAGTCATACCTAGTAGTTGGAGAAAATATTTCTTGGTAGTCCACATCTTTAATCTGAGTAAACCCTCGTGCACACAGACGAGCCTTGTACCGTGTCTGATTATCTTCTTTCTTCTTGATTGCGAAGACCCACTTGGTAGTAAGGGTCCGCTGACCAGCTCTTGTTACCGCACTCCATGTATTGTTCTCTTCATGTGAAGATAATTCTTCCCTAATGGCTTGATACCATTCATTTTTCTGTGGACTTTGTATGGCTTCATCATATGTCTGAGGTAATGACAATTCAACAAGGTTAGCTTCAAAACGTCTATTATTTCTTGGCCTCAAATTTATGTTACACTGTGGCACATCTTCTATTTCTTGAGACGGTTCATATGTAGGATCATCACTGTTGCAACTCAATAAGCTGTCATCAGATTGTAATGCTACAGTTTCCATTAGTGTTTCATCCACATTTCTTGCTTCAGTTTCATCATTTTGTATCTTATCTTCATTTTCATCAGTTATACATATTCGATTAATATTCTTTCTTATTGCCGGAGTTTGATGTTCATCAAAAATCACATTTCTTGAAATTTTGATTGACTTATTATTTACATCATACATTCTGTAATTGGTATTATCATAGCCAACAAGCATCATTTTTTTACTCTTCTTTTCTAATTTAGTTCTCAATTGATCTGGAACATGTACATATCCAACGCTGCCGAACACCTTCAAATGACCTAATTGTGGTTTGATACCATTCCATAATTCATATGGTGTTTTACCCGGAGTCTGGCTCGAAGAAGTTCTGTTCAATATGTAAACTGCACAGCTCACCGCTTCAGCCCACAGCTCCAGTGGAAGATCTCTTGCATACAACATGGAGCGAGCACTTTTTACTATGGTTCTATTTTCTCTTTCTGGTGAATAAGGAGCAGTTAGCTCATGTACTATCCCCTCTTTGTCCAAATATTCCTTGAAAACTTTGTTTACATACTCTCTACCATTATCAGTATGTAATATTCTTATACTGTGCATGTATTTATTCTTCACAATACTATTATATTTCTTAAACATTTCCATAACATCACTTTTGTTTTTTATGAAATATATTTGCCTGTAACTAGTTACTGCATCTTTGAACAAGACAAAATATCTCATTCCTTGAACTGATGTGCAAGACATTGGTCCACAGACATCACTGTACACTAAGTCTCCAGGTTGTAGTTCTCCTCGTACGGATTTGTGAAATGGAAACCTGCACTGCTTTCCGTATGCACATGCCTCACATACAAAATTGTTTTTATCATTGTCATTAATTTCCAAACCTGTAACAACATTATTTGCACACATACTCTTAATTTCTTTTAGGTTTAGATGTCCCAGTCGCTCATGCCACATTTTGATATCACTTTGATTTTTCTGGACCAAGTTGCAAGTATCTGGGGTGATTGCTTTTATATTCAGCTCATATAAATTATTTTCTCTGATCCTGGCACTCATAACCACTTGATTATCTTTATAGATCAATGCATTTGAATCTTTCTTTATAATAGTGTAATCTCTTCTTATTATGGCACCTTCTGAGAATAAGTTTCTTCGCAGACTTGGGAAATACAACACATCAAGTAGTTCACTGGATTCCCACTGTCTATTTATATATCTTTTTATCAACACTTTACCAATGCCACACACTTCTACAGACTGTTTGTTTCCTAAAGTTAATATCTTCTGACTGCATTCAACCAGTTCCATAAAGAATTCCTTTCTATAAGTCATATGTGCAGAGGCTCCACTGTCTAGAATCCAAGTATTCTCTTCTGTGCTAGACGCGTTATTCTCTACATAAAACGCTAACATATCTGCACCTTCTTGTTGAGGTTTTCTTGACTTAAATTTTCTTGGAGCACGACATTCTCTAGCAAAGTGTCCTCGCTTTCCACAGTTATAACATTCAAACCTGTGTTTGGTATTTTTATTTTGATTTACTCCACTCTGCATCGGCTCACTTTGTTTTGATTTCAACTTCCATCCTTTATTAGCAACAAGGAGAGCTGTTTCTTGTTCTTCTTCGCCTACTAAACTTGCTTCTTCATCTAAGAGGCGAGCAGTTAAATTCACAATAGTCTGTTGTTTTGAATCCAATGACATCCACGCTTGGCGCAGTGATCTGTACTTAGGTGGCAATGTTCCCAAAATTTTTGTTATGATGGCCATGTCACTGACAGTCTCACCACTCTCTTTTAGTTGTTTAGCCAGGGATTCCACCTTTGAGATATGTTGAGCTACACTGTCACCCGGCAATATTTTATACTGATAAACCTTTTCATGGACTAGCATTTTACACAACTCACTCTTTTGTTCATATACCGATTCAAGTTTTGTCATTATTTCCTTGGCAGTCTCACAATTCTCTATTAATGTTATTTATTTGAAATCCATTGACGAAGTCATGATGAACATTGCCATACCATCATTTTTCGACCATTCAGCACTGTTTTGTTCCGTTCTTGGCACTCTGATATCAATTCCTTTTGCCTTTAAAGCGCATTTTATCTGGAATTTCCACTGGCGAAAAATTTCTCGAGATTCATTGACCGCGTGGTATCCATTTTTAGGTTATTAGTCAATGAATATTCCGTACTATTCCGTAGCTGTTGTAATATGTTTCTTTACCTTTCCTTTCTATTAACAGTGTCCTGGGCCCATAACCTATTAAGATTATGGGTTCGGATTCTCAATAAAATGTTTTCTTGATAATAAATCTTTTATTTAGTATCTATGCACATTCACGGTAAGAAGTTCTACAGTTCTACGAAGCAACAACGCCATCTGGCTGCCAATAAAAAAATATAAATGAATGCGTTCAGATTTAAATTTTCTTTTTCTAAATTTAACAATCTATATCATGTCAGGTAAAGTAGTAAAGAACAACCTAAAAAATAACATTACAAAAAAAAAAAAACTAAAGTATATAATTTTGTTTTTAATATTTTGGTATTCATATAAAAATACATGTTATAGTTCGTGTAGTAGCAGCGTTATAGACTCCATCAGGCATTGAAATAATATGTACTTAGTACGTAGTACATAATAACTCAATGCGATCAGCACGCTTCGTCCCGTGAGTGTCGTAAGAGATGATCATCTCGTTTACAGACGTCATATCCAGAACGGCAATGGCAAACAGGGTCAAAAAAGCAAATCGTTCCCACAATGGGAAAGACCCATGTGTAGCAAAGTATTATTACGGGCTTGTGTCGAAAAAATAGAGGATATAAACGTACGTGGTAGAGTACGCTGCAGCTGTATTATGGTTGCAGCACGAATGAGTCACGCCACGCTCTTACAGAATATCAGCGTAAAATTGCAGCTTAATTCCGCTGTTTTATATAGTGAGTCTAGAAAACCGGACACCCTTTTTACTGGAAGCGAGGCATTTCATCATAGTCCTAAGGGGTACAACGCATCAGCATTTTGATTGTTAATCGAGCATAAATGTGGATGCCCATGAGTCACAGCATTCACTTACCGTCAGGTGAACCATGAGCTCGTTTGTCACCGTTCTATAAAAAAAATCGGGCGAATATGTCGAGGTAAAATGATAAATTAAATTTGACATACATATTTTTTACGTTCCTATAAAATAAGGACTGATGTAGTCCTTATTTATATATATATATATATATATATATATATATATATATATATATATAATTATATATATATATATATTTTATATATATATATATATATATATATATAATTATATTTGCCAAAACATAATCTTTACTTCAGAATGCGCTCTCAATCAATCAATTATCGGACATTAGTGAAGGGTATCCTTTATGACAAGTGACACAACAACCGGGAGGAAAGAGATGTGTATACGTCAATTGTCATTTGGAATACTCTGTTTTACGAAATTTTATTCGTAAAACAGTGTATATTATTTGTGATCGTGATCTGAGGCGACGTCAATTCCTGCAGCTTTTCGCCTTGCGATAAAGATGGAAGCATCGTATTACATTACGAAAGAGAAATATAAGGCAACGACCATTAACGCTACGACCATTCAATCAGAAGTGTGCTCATGCGGTTTTAAATTATAAAGGAAACTTAATATCAAATACCGGTACCGTTAGAGTTTTAAAAGTCTCAACATAGGCCTCACCCATAAATTGCCTCGTTGGGGGGATATTTGCGAAAGTTGCCACGCTTGGTAAGGGGGTCGGCAACCGCATTTTTCATTTTTAGTCGTTATTAGAAAGACGCTACTGCCCATCTTCTGATTTGTTTCCCTCTGTCGCTTCTTAAGACACCCACGGGACGATATGGGCTAGTGGATATTCTTACACCGCCACTACACGGTAGTGTTCACATTCAGAGGTTACTAGAGGATTAATGTTGGTGTCTATGAACAACAGCTTTCACCACACGTGGTAACATCTGCAACTAGAGTACCTTATTAATAGCATTTACTTACCATTCGATGAGCTATGTGCTCATATGTCACCCATACTTCATTACAAAAAAAAACTAATACTTTCTATTATCTTTTTAATCTCTTACTCGTTAAACTCAAAACACACTGCGGTTAGTGTGGTGCATTGAGCCACCGTCAAGCACATGCAGTTGGCTGGCGGCCAGACGAGTATAGACTTCCGTGGCATTGCGGTTTAGCATCAGTTCGTTGGAAAATGCTTCCTCTCATTTCTGCTAACTTGTACTTATATAAAATTAATATTAAATTACAGTTAAATTCACACTTCAACAAAAATTATTTTAACTAAGCCATAATTGTTGATTATCGCCTAATTTAATTATGTATCAATAATCTCTGTAGCTGTCTCTTTCTATTGTAATTTTGTGAAAAGATAAAGGGAGCAAACGTTGATTGATTTTTATGAAAAAATCTATAAAAGATTAAATAGTTTTCAACGCTTTTTTTTATAAAAAAAAAAAGAACGTACAGTATTTATACTAATTTATAACAAAAATACCATATTTTAAAATAAATTAGCTTTACACGTCGAAGACATGTCGTAACCAGCGAAACCACAACGCTAATTTTTGCAGTAATGATCAATTATTTTTTTATATAAAATTATAATAATCCAATGTTCGGAAAATGAGTATCTTATTAAGTTTTATAAGGTACAACACCGCCGTGTAGTGGCGGTCAAGAATATCCACTACCCCATATCCTCCCGTGGGTGTCGTAAAAGGCGACAAAGGGAAACAGGCAGGAGATGGGCAGCAGCATCTTCCTGATAATAGCCAAATTACAATAAAAAAACTGCGGTTGCCAACCCGCTCGCCAAGCGTGGCAACTATGGCAAATACCCCCCTATGAATGACAGTAACAAAGAAACGGCCCACAGTCCCCGGCGGCCCCGCTATTCCTGGCTACGGTGGCGACCATGGTAACGGCGGGGCAGGGGGTGCTAAGAATCTCCGGTGGAGGTTCGGTTGCCACCTTAGACGACTCGACCTGGCAACGTACAACGCACGCACCCTGAGGACTGACGAGAAGATCGTGGAGCTGGAAGAAGAGATAGACAAGTTGCGCTGGCATATTATAGGATTATCCGAAGTCCGAAGAGAGGGGGAGGACACGGTAATCCTCGAATCCGGCAACTTGCTCTATCACCGGGAGGGCGACCATCTGTCCCAAGGAGGTGTCGGATTTATCGACCAGCCTCCCGAACAACAACGTTGTAAAGATCGGGAGTGTGTCGACGAGGGAGGTGTGCGTACCTTATACTCAGAATCACCAAACGGTATTCGCTGAAGGTCATACAGGTTTACGCACCAACCTCGGCACACCCCGATGAGGAGGTGGAGGAAATGTATGAGGATATCTCTAGAGCCATGCTTTCCTCCAAAACCCAATATACGGTGTTAATGGGAGACTTTAATGCAAAACTAGGCACAAGAGAGAACGGTGAGCTGAAAGTAGGGAAATTTGGAATAGGGCAACGGAACCCAAGGGGCCAGCAGCTGGCCGACTTCATGGAGAAAGAGGGACTCTTTATGATGAACTCTTTCTTCCAGAAGCGGCCCCACAGGAAGTGGACCTGGTCGAGCCCCGACGGTTCGACAAAAAATGAGATTGACTTCATTATGACGACCAGACGACAACTGTTCAGTGATGTCTCCGTGATCGCGAGGGTGAAAACTGGTAGCGATCACCGAATGGTTAGAGGCACACTGAACCTAAACGTTAAGTTGGAGAGGTCTCGTCTTATGAAGTCAACGCTCCGTCCCCTTCGTGCTCTAATCCAAAGTCCCGAAACCTTTCAGCTCGAGTTACAAAACCGTTTTCAGTGTCTAGAAGACTGCAATGAAGTGGACGATATGAACGACAAGCTCGTGGAAACTGTCCATGCGGTCGGAGCTAAGTTCTGCAAGACCCGCCGCAGAAGAACACAAAAACTCTCCGATCACACTCTTAATCTCATGGCTGTTAGACGGGAGATGAAGCTACATTCTTCAACAGACTTGACAGCATACAGGCATCTGAACAGACAGATCTCCAAATGCATGCGGCGGGACTTACGCAACTTCAGTACAGCTCGTATTGAAGAAGCGATCGAGCGGAACCAAGGCTCCAAAGTCTTTGCCAGAGATCTGTCTGCCAGAAAGAGCCAACTGTCAAAGCTGAAGACAGAATGTGGCAGCATCGTTTCCGGGACACCTGAGATTTTGAGTGAGATTGAGAGGTTCTATGGGCAGCTGTACACATCATCGTTGGAGCCACACGCAAGTGTGAGTAACGATCCAAGAGCGAGTCTCATCCGACACTATTCCGAAGATATCCCGGATGTCAGTCTGAGCGAGATTAGGATGGCTCTCCAGCACCTTAAAAACGGTAAGGCCCCAGGCGAGGATGGAATTACAGCGGAGCTTCTGAAAGCGGGTGGAAGACCGGTACTTGAAGTCCTTCAGAAGCTCTTTAATTCCATCCTCCATGGTGGCATTACACCGGAGGCGTGGAGCAGAAGTGCGGTGGTCTTGTTCTTCAAGAAAGGTGACAACGCTCTCTTGAAGAACTACAGACCGATTTCCCTTCTGAGCCGCGTCTACGTGCTGTTTTCGAGAGTCATTACGAATCGTCTCACGCGCAGACTTGACGACTTCCAGCCTCCCGAACAAGCCGGTTTCCGAAAGGGCTTTAGCACCATAGACCACATACATACCCTTCGGCAAGTTGTGCAGAAGTCCGAAGAGTACAATTTGCCACTATGTCTGGCGTATGTGGACTATGAGAAAGCCTTTGATTCCGTCGAAATTTGGGCGGTGCTGCAGTCCCTTCAGCGGTGCCAAGTTGACTGTCGGTATATCGAAGTGTTGAAGTGCTTGTACAGTAGGGCTACGATGGCTATCCGAGTACAGAACCAGAGTACGAAACCTATCCAATTGCAGAGAGGTGTAAGACAGGGTGACGTCATATCCCCGAAACTCTTCACCGCTGCATTGGAAGATGTTTTCAAGCTTCTGGACTGGAAAGGATACGGTATCAACATCAATGGCGAGTACATCACTCACCTTCGATTTGCCGACGATATAGTCCTTATGGCAGAATCGCTGGAGGACCTAAGCACTATGCTCAATGACCTCAATAGTGTTTCCCAACGGATAGGTCTTAAGATGAGCATGGACAAAACAAAGATCATGTTTAATGTCCATGTCACACCTATGCCGGTAGTTGTTGGGAGCACTAAGCTCGAATTTGTTGACGAGTATGTTTACCTGGGACAAATAGTCCGACTAGGTAAGTCCAACTTCGACCGAGAGGTCAATCGACGGATTCAACTCGGCTGGGCAGCGTTCGGGAAGCTACGACACATCTTCTCGTCAGACATACCTCAAAACCTTAAAACGAAATTGTACAACCAGTGCGTGTTGCCAGTGATGACTTACGGAACTGAGACGTGGTCCTTCACTGCTGGCCGTATGAGGAAGCTCAAGGTCGCTCAGCGAGCTATGGAGAGGGCTATGCTCGGAGTTTCTCTGCGTGATAAACTTAGGAATGAGGATATCCGCAGTAGAACCGGAGTGACCGACATAGCCCAACGGATTAGTAAGCTGAAGTGGCAGTGGGCCGGCCATATAGCTCGAAGAACCGACAACCGATGGGGAAGAAAGGTTCTCGAGTGGCAGCCTCGTACCGGTAGGCGAAGTGTAGGGCGTCCCCCCACGAGATGGAGTGACGACCTGGTAAGACATGCAGGAAGTCGATGGATGCAGGTGGCTCAGGACCGTGCTTTGTGGCATTCTTTGGGGGAGGCCTATGTTCAGCAGTGGACTTGTGAATGGCTGTAATGATGATGATGATGATGAAGGTACAACACGAAGTTGCGGATTACGCACTAGTTAATTTTCTTAATTAACTTCTTAATCAGCCCTTAGATGTTCACTACTGGACTTGTATCTCTTTGTTTCAGGTATTTGCTTTAACCGTCACGCTTGGCAGAAGGATCAACGATCTCAGTACCAGAAATCTCGTAGCTTTGACGCAGTTGTTCGCTCTATCCATTACGGTCTGTAAAAGTCCACTGATGAATATAGATCTTCGCCATTGATTGCCCCATAAGAAGGATATTGCCATGTAGGTGTACTGCACACACACACATGCATACTTAGTAATGTTGTACCTCTCTACTTAGTACGAAGAATTCAGTCAGTAGCTAGTTGCCCACCAATTGTATTGTGCGCTCCTCTATAAATATATATTTCATAAAAGTTATTCAATCTTTCGTTATGGTCACCCGCAAGGACCCTTATGGAGTCAGCTCCTAATGCCATAATTGCCAAGCTTGGCATGCCAGTTGATCACCGCAGTTTTTTTATAATTTTTAGAGTATTTTTATTTATATTTATTTTTATAGGATAGGGTGACAAACGAGCACACAGTCCACCTGATGGTAAGTGGTTGTTGTGGCCCATAGACATCTACATCTATCGTCGTTTTTGAATCAAAATGCAGATGCATTGTCACCCGTGAGGAATAACACGGAATGCCTCTTTTCCAGTAAAAAAGGTATCCGGTTCTCTACACTCACCATACGAAACACAGCAGTATTAAACTGCTATTTTACGCTGGTATTATGTGAGAGCGTGGTCCGTCCCCGGTCGAGCCGACCCATTCGTGCTACAACTATACTACTAATATAGCTGCAGCATGGCTCTACCACGTGCAAATTTTTCAGGAAATGATTCATTTCCTTCTTCAATTTCTCTCAGTCGCCTCTCTCGATAACCACGGTAAGATATGTAGAAGTGGATATTCTTACACCGCTATTACACGGTAAGCTGTTCGTTGCTGAGGATATTAGATATTTTATACACAAGCATAAACAAAACATTCATACCGCCATATATCGAGAGACATTAGATTTTTCTGGCATTTAGCCTAGCCGTCTCTTACAATACAAAAGAGAGCCGTACGGGCGATTTATAATCTAAATTGTAAAGAGTCCCTTAGAGAAAAATTTAAAGAAATAAACATATTAACTTTGGCATCGCAATATATTTATGAAAATGTAATGTATGTACATAAAAACATAAATAGCTTTAATAAGAATAAGGATGTTCATACCTTAAACACTAGGAACAAACATAAGCTTGTAATGCCACTTACAAGACTCCACAGAATTAGTAATTCATTTATGGGGCAATGTATACGCTTTTACAACAGAATCCCAGAACCTGTTCAAAGTTTGTCAATAAACAAGTTTAAAAGTTTTATTAAAGAAAAACTGTACAAAAAGGGTTATTATAATATCAAGTAATACATGAATGAAAATAACCCCTGGGAATAAGGTGATCGCCACCATGCTGGTTCTATGAAAATTCATTTAAAATTGTATAATCAAAATTATTGTTAATGTGAAATTATGTTTAAAAAAAAAAGTCCCGCTGGGTTTCTTGCTGGTTCTTCCCAGGACAGAGGTATTTTCCGAACCAGTGGTAAATAAAATAATGACTTTCAATAAGTATTATGTAATAATCCATATTGAATAAAAATCATTCTATTCTATTCTATTCTATTCACGGAACGAGATGAAGTGATGGATTCATTTCCACAGCTACCTTACTCCAGCACCACTGTGCAGTATATATCACATTAGATAATATTCATCATTATTATATTATATGAGAGCATGGAGCCGTGGTAGGTTAGGGCCTAAGCGCTCGCTCTAAATTTTACAGTATGTGAACAACCCGGGTTTGATCCCCACTGGCACCAATGAAACTGTAATTGCAATTCTAAGTGCTGATTTACCACGTGTTCAGCGGTGAAGAAAAACATCGTTAAAAAACCTGCATGTGTTAAAATATTTCGAAGACATGTGAAGTTCGCCAACACGCATTGGCGCAGCGTGACCGACATTTCCTTTCCCTACAACCCTATCAGAATTTAGATGAAGCCTGTGCTCCGCAGTGGGATGTTCATAAGCTGTTACTTTATCACTATCATCGTAAGTACAGCTCATCACTAGTCCAATAGCCAAACTATTCAAAATCCACATTGTTCCTCATATAGGTACCGTGAGAGACAACTATTGGAAATACCAAAAAAATCTCTTTTCAAGTCAATATATCTTAAATAAAATTGAAGTGTTTGTCTGTAATATTGAAATAATTGGCTTCTATAGAGCTCAGGTGGTTGTTTGTATGCTACTAAGACAAACAAACATTTTTAAAATTTATGTCTGTCGGTTTGTCTGTCCGAGCTAATCTTCGGTATAGCTTGATCGTCGATTGTGTTAAAACTACGTACAGATAGGTAGCAATGCCAGCAGTAATCTGGGCTGTATTTCATTAGAAAATCTACTTTTTTTTGTTAAACTGAATTATTTAAAAACTAAATGTTCATTGCATATCTGAAATCTAAATAACGCCACATTAATAAAACTCATCCAGGCGAAGCCGAGTCGGGACGCTAGTATTTATAAAATATGATAGATGAACATAGTTGATGTGGAAATGTAGAGGATTTTATGATGAATATGCTATGTGCCGGTCACCGGAGCCACTTTTAATAATATACAGTCTGTTCTATCTACAAGCGAAGCGTAGACATTTGAAAGCATTCTGTATGTAAATACATATGTACGTACAAATTGCCAATGTTAAAAAATAATTCAATTTTCATATTACAGCGTTTGATCCCAACTGACAAAGTTAAATATAAATTATCCAGTGAAATCAATTGAACGAGATTTTTTAAAATAAAGAGAGATAATTTATAAATTTATTTCGCAAACAGCAGCCGGCAAACAATTATGTTCAAAGCGTACCCGACTTAATTGTATTAAAAAACGTTGAATCAGATAAAACTCGCCACGTAATTCTCCTATTGATTTTTTTATTTATTCATTCATAAAAGTCCCCTGTAACATATTCAGCACTAATTCTGTAGGCTTCCTCCATAGATTTTCTCACAGGAGGAATACTTGCCATAATTGCCGCGCTCGGGTTTTGTCTTGGCAAGGGCAGTTTTGTAAATGATAACAACTCAATCAACGTAAAAATTAATTTTGCTTGCCTGCATTGCCGATTTTTGAAAATAAGTTAGTGTTGTATAGCCTTTTTATTCATTCATTTATTCAGTGCATTCTTATCACAATTTCACTGCTAAACATAGTTCTCCCCATAGATTGTCGCGTGGAGGGATATTTGCCTTAGCTACGTGTAAGAGGCGGGTTTATTAACGAGTTTTATAAAATTTTGAGTTGTTATTGGGAGGATGTTGCCCATATAATGCCTGCTACAACCCTCACGCTATAATATAACTTATATGTACCACTTTCTACCAGGTGGGATTATAGTGAAGAACTGGTTTATAATAAATAAAAAAGGGAGGAGATGTATTCTCTGACACAGCTTACTTAAGAAAGAAAGGAACATTATATTCGGGCACGAACCATCTACGTTTACTGTTGTAATGTTGTAACATAGAAATATATATAAGAAACAAACATAATATATAAAAATACGACTTTGTATGTCGTAAGTTATGCCAGAAAAGGTCATCACTCAGCATCTGCTTCTATTTCATTAATAACTCGCTTCTGTTAGGCTCAGGGGATTATTTGCATGCTATTAAGACATAAATAACCATATTTAAATTTTCGTATGTATGTCTGTCTGTTTGTGTGGGCTAATCTTCAGAATAGCTGAACCGATTGTGATCAAACTTTACAAACAGATAGAGAGCAATGGATCGGACAGAGCGGGAGGTAGCTAGTCTACATTTTATTTGAACAAATTGTCATTAATATATCCTATCCTAGCTATTGTTGAATACAATATTTATTAAAAAAAAACCTCCTTTGAATACCAGCCACTACTCGCTCTCAGTTTCATTTTAAATTGCAATTGTACAAAGCAAAATTTTATTGCGGTCTTTGTTACAGTTCCACACATCTTTATTTCTTTACAACTCACTCGCAGATACTTACCAAGAGCCCGTTTGTCAGCTTGAATTATACGATGAACTTATTGTTGTTAGTTGTAACTTAACATTTACCTATAATCCTATGAGGATTGTTGTTCATAGAAATAGACATCTTTTATTCAATATAAGTTATACACACTATACATATACAACACGTATTACAATTAGCGTGTAGTGGTGTAAGAATATCCAC
Source organism: Parnassius mnemosyne (assembly GCA_963668995.1). NCBI lineage: Eukaryota > Metazoa > Arthropoda > Insecta > Lepidoptera > Papilionidae > Parnassius > Parnassius mnemosyne. Next base: position 50,625,284 of record CAVLGL010000002.1, read on the forward strand.
TACCGTGGGTGTCGTGAGAGGCGACAAAGGGAAACAAATCAGGAGATGGGTAGCAGCGTCTTCCTAATAACGACTAAAAATCAAAAACTGTGGTTTCCTTTCCGCTTGCCAAGCGTGGCAACTATGACGAGGCTTCCATCTTAGTGAACGCATCTGCATTTTGATTCGTAATTGAGGATAAATGTAGATATCTATGGGCAACAGAATCCACTTAATATTAGGGAAATTATGGGCTCGTTAGTCACCGTTATGCTATAATGTTAGAAATGAGGAATAAAGAAAAATAAGAAGAATTGAGGGAGGAACTGTAATCTCCCACTCTTTCTAGCAGTATAAAATACCGCGATGTTGACTATGATGGATCAGTCGGTAATTCTTGGAATCTGAATGTCGTTTTTATGACTGTTGGGCTGAAACATTACCTCTTCACTAAAATTCTGCCTAAGTAAGATAAGCGTCGTGGTTCTGTTCGTTGTAGTAAGTCTTCTAATGTAAGTATGGAAGGTCGTGTTGCTGAGAGGCTGCCCTGTGTTATTTTTGAGATGGGTAATATTGCTGTTGTGTAATTATGTCCTTCACGTTACATCAATGTGTGATTGTGCCGGCGACATGTTACGGTTGGTCGAACTGTATTTGCTTTATACTCAATGCGTAGTGCAGTACGCTGTCTCATTCCTGATAATGATTAATTGCGTAACCAAGAGAGCAAGTTGAAAATCCGCTCTCACACTTTTATTATTTTTAACAATTAACCTTCAGAGTAATTTATAATCTCGTATTATCATATATCATTTCTAATACGAGTAATATTCTCTTATTTAAATAATATTGAGAATGGTTTCTAAAATCAGAAGTGGGATAATTTATTACAATAAAATAAAAAATGAATAATGTTTTGCTTTCTAAACGTATCTAGATATGATGTGTTATCACTGAGAAAAGAGTATTTTTTTAGCTTTGAGCAAAGCTCGTTTTCCCGCTTATATAAAAATACGTGAAAATCGAAAAACGTTCTAGGGTTATTTTTAATATTTATTATAAAAACAGAGGATGAAAACTTATAACACTCGAAAGGTATCGTGCCATAGATGTGTTGAAAAGCAATCATGTGTCACTATTATATTTTCCTAGGTATTTTGTATAAGTGTGTATTTTATGTGTATATTAAGTATATTATGTATGTGCATGTATAAATACTATTGGCAAATCCAATTGTGCATGCCTTCAGTGCATTAAAAAAATTACGTATAACATGATTATATTTAATTTTTTTAAGTATTTTAAATAAGTAGTTTTCACTAATAACCTTATAACCTTCTACTATACTATATACCTTCAATTTTCCGATATCTTTATGTCAAACTTCAATTGAAAAAAAAGTTTGGAAGATAGTAAAAAAAAAATAAATAAAAAAGTAAATTGTAGTTCTATTTGTCAATGAGTTTCAGTAGCAGTTAACGAAGTATACCTTGAAGTCAATCTGTTTAGGCCCAAACATGGTCATTTGAAACGCCATCCAATCGCGTTTGACTGGGCTAATCGCCCGATGGTGTGAGATGACGTGCGGTCGCCGGGGTGTGGGGGGGGGGGCAGCGGTATGCAGCAGTACGAGGTCAGTAGCTTAAGAGCAGCGGCGTGGTCGATTAACGTATTTTGTGGTGACCGCTGCAGCGGTTTCGCGCGACCATTTTTGGTTTTGTGGTCTAGAATTTTAGTATTTGTGCGCGTTTAATTCGCTATTGAATTTGTGGTTTCGTGAAGGCCGCCTCGGATTAGTTTGTCTAAGTTGTACGTTCGTGACAAGAGGCTTGTATTGAATTGACTGATTAAAGTAATTTCGTTTGAAAGTAATTGCGTAAATTGTATAGTGATTGCCGGTTGAAGTGTATTTTGCAATATTTAACTTGCTTGTGTAACGTGGAATACATACGTACATGACATACGTTCCCTGTTTGTAATTTGATGCTCGCATTCCATTTCGAGGGCGTGACCCGGTTAATTGTTTTTGGAAGTTAATACTTAATTGTACCGTCGCGTTAAGTACCTTTTGTGTGTTGACTCTGTAGTTAGTTTGCGTGTCAGCTAGGCTGATTTTGAGCCTTAATGCGGGCGTAGTATTTAATATCGTACAAAGGAATTTAGTTTGTTGTTTGTAGCGCTGAACTTTGTGAATCGTGAAGAGATCGCGTTAGTTCCCTATTTGTAATTCGGTGATAAATGAATCCGGAACATTGAATATTGAACTTAGAACTACTGCTCGTTACTTGTGTCGGGTGTTAATGTGTTTGAATTACAATGAACCTTGAATTAGTTGAGTTTGAAGTTAGTTAAATGTACAATAAAGTTGATAGACTGAAATAGTGAAATGAAGAAAGAAGTTGTCAATTAGTGACGTCCGCTGGAGTGATACATTATGGAGGAGTAGCCTCGAACCAGGCCGCTGCCCGATCACCTCAGTTGGGTCAGGTCACATCTATAAACACTACTACACACCACTTACATGCACCTACACCTACCTACGGCCTGACCGAGCCTTGGGGCGGTCTTAGCTTCGGAACCAGGTACGTACTATTTATTTACCTAGCCTTATCTCTATTGTGTAGGTCAATTGTCCATAGGCCGTTGGGCCCTACCCTTAGTTGTTCGTCGAATATACAGCTGTATGGACCCCTATATGGTCGATCTTTTGTTGGGGCAGCTAGGGGCGTGTACACAATCCATCAAGTCCGGAGGTAAGGTCTAGTCTATAATACGGTTCTACAAAACGAGACTAAACTCGGCACATCTAGTTCTCCTCGTCGAGGAGTTCCAGTAGCAGTCATCAAAGTACACTTTCAAATCACGCTATCAAGTCTGGAGATAAGGTCTCATCATAACTAACAAAACGAGGCCAAGCTCGGCACATCTAGTTCTCCTCGGCGAGGAGTTCCAGTGACAGATACATATACACACCTTCAGGTCTGTAAAGTCCAAGACGTATAAGTATATTTATATATAAATCCTGCGTGATTTTAGCGAAACAAAATATTGTAATAAAAATCTATGATTATAAAAATAATAATAATATCTTACCTTGGTTAAGTATGTATCAAATTTGGTTTTTGGAATATTTTGTATTACTACGGCGATTGATATTTTCTAAACCAGCCGCTGTAACAAACGATCACTCACGACGGCATTTGATCCCGGAGTAAATAAAGTACTCTGTGACTGTGGCTCGGAGTGCGGCTGCGGCCTATTTAGTAAAATAAATTAATACAAGGCTCTCAAATCACCGGAAATTTCGCCATTTCTTAGCCGAAAAAAATTAATTATTACAAAAAAAAACAAAATTAAACTGCCATTTACATTCCATGGCTTACCACATGATAGACAAAGAGCTTTAAAAACAGATAGAGTTGAACAATTAATTTTTTTATAGGATAGGGTGACAAACGAGCACATAGTCCACCTGATGGTAAGTGGTTGTTGTGACCCATGGACATCTACATTTATCCTCAATAAAGAATCAAAATGCAGATGCGTCTTCACCCGTGAGGACTATGATGGAATGCCTCTTTTCCAGTAAAATGGGTCTCCGGTTCTCTACACTCACCATATAAAACACAGCAGTGTCAAGCTGCCATTTTACACTGGTATTCTGTGAGAGCGTGGTCCTTCCCCGGTCGAGCCGACCCATTCGCGCTACAACTATACTACTAATATAGCTGCAGCATGGCTCTGCCACGGAAAACATGATTATTTCAAAAGTTATCGTATTTACGCCGCCATGCGGACTTGATAAATCCACACCAAAAGCCACTAAACGGTTGAAACTTAAGGCGGTCATATTACAACATAGCAATATATTTCTGAAAAACCAGAAAATAATTAAATAATAGTAAGAGAAAGATTAACGGTTAGGTTGCAATATAATAAGTAGATAACAACTATAATTTCGACAAGTATTTACTAAATTATTTCCGCTCAAATATCTGCTAACAAATATTAGATTACAAATAAAACAAAAAAATATCTTGAAATTCACAACCTAGGACTCGCACTCGTTCTCGTAAGTTCTTCTACTTGTAAAGTAAAAAGTTTAACTCTTACTTGTGAAGTCTAATCGTTCTCAATTTGCAGAAACTTTGAAATTTGAAAAATAAAATTTAAAACTGGAGAAATCATATATTAATATATATATATATATATATATATATATATATATATATATATATATATATATATATATATATATATATAGCGCCACCTCCTGGGTCTAATTATGAATCTAAACCATCCAGGGTCCCACAAAAAATTTCACCAAAATCGTTCGAGCCGTTTCCAAGTTTAGCGAGACTAACGGACTGCAAAAATCAATTGATGTCAATTGTATAGAGATAAAATCATTTTTCATCTTTATCAAAAATCATCATCATCGAATTTATGTTCTCATTCTTGTGTTAAATTCTTGTAACCAATACTTATAATAGATTTACTTTGTGCGCACATAAAATAGAACTTTATTTTCTTAACCGCTCTGTTTCTAAGGTATGCTTGGAAGTAGAGACATCCAGGATGACACTAAATGGCTTAGTAGCCGTGGATTGGTTACCTGCGATGAACTAGGAGGAACCCACATGTCTGGCCCGAGGTGGCCACTCCACTTCTTGGCTTGGTGAGTCCACTTCGGATGTGAGTTGGTAGACGATATGGACGATACTCGTCCTAATTTCCGCGACTCTGGCGGGGCCGCACCGTTGATGCGGCGGTGATGAAGCTGTTGGGGAAAAGGAGTGTCAGTATTGCGAGGCGCCTTTTTTATTTTTATGACACGCGCGCCACCTACTGTAAATTAATTGTACTATGCCCATAACCTTCACGGAAGTGCAAGCAAGTTTTAGCGCAATCTGATGAACGGTATTACAGTGCATAAAATACGAATAAAAAAATATTATTATAAAATATTAGATATATAAGGGTGACAAACAAACACACAGTTCAACTGATGATAAGTGGATACTGTGGCACACACATTTATACGTCTATCCTCGGTTAAGAATAAAAATTCAGATGGACTATCATTCCTAAGGACTGAGAGGTAATGCCTCATTTCCATTAAAAAAGGGCCTCCGGTTCTATTGACTCACCATACAAACCGCAGCAGCATTAAATTGATATTTTCCGATTTTATAGGATATCACTCATATGAACTGAAAAAGGTTAACGTGACATGAAAAACCCACCCTTATTGTTACGTATTCACAACAATTCTCTACCTGAATATTCATCAGAGTGCGGCGCTTTGTTGACCTTTTCCAAAGAATGTAAATGTCAGCCCCGGCCGTGCACACAACAATAACACTTTGGGTTACAGCCTGACAAAAAGAGGAAACCATGTTTGATGTATATACATAGTTACGTACTTCCATAAACTCTAAAGCCTGTCACGTTTTTTTTATGAATAGAGTGACAAACGAGCACGCAGTCCACCTGATAGTAAATGGATTCCGTGGCTCATATATATATATATATATCCTAGATCCCTGAGGACTAAGATGAAATGTTTCGTTTTCAGTAAAAGAGTCGGCAAATATCCGTATGATATACCCACCATACGGAACATAGCAGCATAAAGCTGCTATATCATGTTGGAATTGTGAGAGAGCGTGGTCTTTCCACGATCGAACCCAGCCATTCCTACTACAACCACAACATAGCTGCTGCATGGCTCAACCATGTTTCAAGTTAGATATAGATGCTAAAGTTAATGGACATTTATATGAAGCGTAACTGTGCTAAGTACTCGTTTATGATACGGTAAGATATGGTTAGATGCGATAAGATTATAATTGAGTTTTGATACATTATCAAAATCACCCATGTATACACGAAAAATCTAGATATGGAAGTACATACTTGTTTCGCAGTAAAAAATTCGGAGCGATGTTCAAACCTAATAACATCAAACTGCAATGCAACCAAGTCTCATATTTTGTGACTGAAATAAATATCTGGATGTACTGCGTTAAGTTAATATTATCATACAAGCGATCTGCCCCAACTTCACCTGGCTAGTATCTAATAAAGCGTTTTTTTCGTTTTTTCAAAAAAGATCCTATAGTTTTTCGGATAAATAGATTACTTATCTGAATAATGCCAGGGTTGTTCTCTTTATGTTTGTGAAGTTTCATTAGAGCCACGTTTCAGCTATTTCGAAGATTAGCCAGAACAGATAGACAGAACAAAATTTAAAAAAAGGTTTTTCGTATCTTGTAACACTAAAGTAGCCTTTGAGCATTTTCATTGTGTCCAGGCCCATAGCGCCCACGAGGAAACTAAGTGTTATTGCAAGAATGCAGCGCTGTTTCACACCAGGGCATCTTCTGAATCTATATAACGCGCCAGTCCAGTCGTGTACAGAGTATTGGTTTTGTATATGGGCTGGTGCTGCAAAATGCCACCTAACAACGTTGGACTTAATGAAAGGTATTGTAATTGGATAGGAAGATAGCTGGCAAACTACGCCACTTAACTACGAACGAAAAAGCAAACATTTCTCAAATTCATTAAAATAAGAATAATATGTCCTCAAGACCAAATAACGGTCACTATGGTCAGTCTTAACGAGGACTAGCCATTTGCCCTCACACTCATGGTCAGTTGGGTTAGCAAAACAACACGACCAGAGAGAGATCAGATGCATGACTAACGTCTTTATGTGCTTCCTGAGGCACGGGAGTGAAACATCGCCAACTTCTTGACTCCGTGCTGCTGAGAATTTCTTGATAGGAAAACTCATTTTTTTGGCACGACCCGGGACTTGAACCCGGGATCTATTGATCAGCAGTCGCGTTTACGAACACTAAATCAACGGGTAAAACGAAATATAAAAATATAAGAATAATATTAGGCTACTTCACACATTTATCGTATGTAAAAAATCAAAGCAAAACTATAAGATACGTATAGCGCCAGAAACATTAGTAGTTTCAAACTTCCTTTGAAGATTCAATCCTCTTCGTTTATAAATTTCAAATGAAGCCTTTACAATGTCACACAGTCAAACCAATCTACTTTATATTCCCATTTGAAATACAAACATTAGGCACGGAATATGAAATACAACTGAGAAGGGTATCATTCGGAAGGAAAATAATTTAAACACATTTTTATTTTTTATAGTAAATCAAACATAAACTGAATAAGACTTAAACTAAATTTCAATTTATAAATAACATGAGTAATAATGTAACTTTTTGGCTGGCGGTGTAAAAATATATTAAAATTAAATATACTAAATAATGCTACTAATTCATGTCGTCGTCGTTGACTTCGAGTTGGACATGATATGTGAAATTTGAAATTGTCAATACACCAGGAGATGGGCAACAGCGTTTCCCTAATAACAACTATGAAATAAAACTACGACTGCCTTCCCTTCTGCTAAGTAAGGCAACAATGGAAAATCCCCCTTACTACTTAGAATAAGGCAATCTAAGAGGAGGCCTATGTTTACGAGTAGAGTTTGATGAAATATTCCCAAACGCAATCTACGGAGAAGCCATTGTTCAAGAGTGGGCTTTGATGGCCTGTAATTAATGACGGTGTGAAATTGTGTAACTGTCATCGCTTCGTTATCGATAAGTTAATATTAAATTTGTATGTAACAGAGCTAACTGTATAAAAAATAAGAAACTTACCTCATAAAAAATATCAAAGAAAACAGATATCTTCGATTAAAAAAAAGATTCCTCTTCAACCGTGGACATCTGCAGCCAACTTCAAACTTAAGAAGGCAGCCTGTAATTATTAGTGTAATTATAGGGCTCTGTAATTATAAGAATTGGCAGTAGTGCTTTCTAACGATGTAATTGATACTTTTCTGACTTTATCGAATACAAAAAAAAACATTATAAACATTTTCCGCGAGGGTCGACTAGCTAATTTAATATATCTCGTGGAACGAGCAAAGCTACTTTCAGTTCCAATTTACCAAAGAATTCGATGTTCCAAATTTAAAATTATTATTTCTTCGTGGCATTGCTACTCTATTCAGTTCTAAAAACCTTCAGAATCACTAGTATGGAGAATAAAAACGATACTAAGAATGCTGTTTTCTCCTTAAGTATACTATGGGAATATTTTTTAGTTATCACGAATTGTCAATATAACTTTTATGTAATCCCTATCGAAGTCAAAGTCAATAGAAACGGCTTAAACCAACAACCCAAGAAATGGAAGATTAAATGTAATATTACGAAAAAGGCCCAGACAAAAGTTTTTCATCAAAAATTTACCTACGTTAAGCCCTGTTTGCAAGTATTAATATTAAGAATAAAGTCGCATTGTTAAGCACTTGCTAAATTCAAACGGTACATGAGCAAACAGGGTTGGATCCCCGCCACCAGCATTTGAATTTAGTTGATTTCAAATAAACTGAAATTCACAACTGCACATTAAATAAAATAATTTTTACGGATTTTAACGCGTTTCATTTTACTTATTTTTCATTCTCAACGTTTCGTTCGCTGTTCAGTACTCATGGTCACGGGATCTGAGGCGATTGACGTCCGAAACATCGGGAATTAAGAATAAGTAAAAATAAACGCGATAAAATCCATAAACATAGTTTTATTCAATGTGAATTGTTCGCGTAAATAATAGGTCTTTACCTATGAAATTGCCGTTCTGCAGTACTCGCCATTATGACTGATAAGAGTTGTCTCTTATAAATAAACATTAATTTGTTTATTGATAAGAGATAACTCTTATCAATAAACAAATGACTATTTTTTATTGATAAGCATTTATAGCATTTGAACATTTTTCGTCAACATGAATACATTAAAAGGATTATGGAATATGACTACCGTCGTGGCAGCAACACGGCACAAGTGGCACGCAACATCAAAGCCGTTTTCGGTAATATATAACATAATATATCATATCTAGCGCAAAACGCCGCTCATTTAAAATAATGCTTGAATAAATAAATGGAATACGAAACATTTGGGGCATAGTGTTAATATCGATCGGTACGCCCACAAATTAGTGTATATGTTGGCTACGCAGCAATCTCATCACACACCGCTGCATTCCCTAGCATTGTACCCTGATTTCAAGTACACACGGCATAATTAATAAATAATAACTCGACTTAATGGGACTTTTAATCATTTCACCACTTACCACCAATAATTGCCAGATATTTTTAATCGAGTTTCAAATAACGACAATTATATTGGACCCGTATATTTTTTCATATTTTCACCGAAATTCGATAACGGTTGAACCGTTTTAAATGATTGGGGTAGTCCTATAAACATTAAAAAAAATTGAAGTTAAGGTTTGAATAAAAAGGAGGTGAAGATTTCAATGTTCTTATTTTTATTTGTTACCTTTCTAGTGATATTCCTAAGACCATTGTAACGGGTAAAGTAATTAAAATTTTAATATAATGTGACTTTAAAAGCTTAAATAAAATAATTAATTTCTACATAAGAGCTTATGAAATCTGGGCTTTACTCGTAATGCTTTCATACACCGTCTTAACACCGACCTTAGAAAATATTATACGGAATATTTTCTTAAGTTCTTTTGAAGTCAGTTTTTAATTGCGATAAAAAGTTTAACTATGTAATGTCACCTGAGAATATGACTTCAGGTTTCATTAAAGATGGTTAAAGATTTTAGGAAGTACCTTATTTATCATTTTTTCTCGATTCGGACGTAGCAAGGTCGGATAACGCATATCTTGTTAATGTAGATAGATTATGAGGTATGGTATGTAGATACAATAAGAGATACTATTAGTAGACGCTCTTACTTATTATTGCCGTCAAATATCAGAGCTTGCACTGCAGTGTTCCAGTCAGAAGGATAAAGAGAGTCAGTACAATCACAGGCTGTGAAGCGTTCTATCTTAGTCTTCAGAGGTCACAACGCGTAGCCTTATTTGTTTGAAAATGACTGCAAGTGTCCTGCAGTATCACCTCACCATCAGGTGGACTATCAACTCCGCGCTTTAATATAAGAAAGTAAGCAAGTCAAAGTATGAGAATTGACCTTTGTGTATTATCAAAATTTTGGCAAGCGTGATGTGTTGCGATCAACGTGTTTTTCTTTTGCTAAGTATTTCAGGCAAGCTTAATGTATACTAAAACATTATTTATCTATATTCTTATTTATAAATAATCGTTAATGCGTATGTTAGTGATTGTGTAGCTTCTGAAGACTGGACCTTTTGGAGTCATATTCACACTATATATTTGTTTTGTCCAGATGATGGTTTATAGGTATGCTAGGGTCCAATGATATGGTCAAGTTATTTTAACAAATACTACGTTGGTTTAGTACCAAAAAAGAAAAACACGAAACCTGTACGCGCTGAAGTGGAGTTATTAAATCATTTTACATTTAAATTGTAAAAATTCCAAAATGAATTCGGAGTGAAACTCTTCGTGCTACTTACCAGAAAAGACAGAACTAGGTCATATCATATCATACGATCAAGAAAATCTGTAAAACTTTTTATTTTTACTGTTAACAAAGCTTTCCATCTTATTCCTAAGGGGTGATACTCGTAATGCACAAAATCAAGAAATTAAAATGAATAAAATCATTTCCACATAATGTTAATAGCTCCTGAAGTCGGCGCTTTGATTCTTCGATGCACTAAGTCTCAGTTAATTTTTTTAAGGTTTAATATTTTAATTCTTTTGGGTGGACTAAACAATGACGCAAGGTCAAGTTGACAAGCAGAACGTCATTTATATAGTTACATTTCGATCCCTATTTCTTCTACCTTAAGAGGTGGAATCTTTCTTTAAATTAAACGGGACTACCCAATCTGAATGGAACGGCGAAGAAATAACAAATACAGACGAGTTGCAAAAACCACTTTTTTTGAAGTAAGTTAAAAAATAAATATTAGTGGTTTGAATTCGATCTTTCAATCTAATTTTTAGATGAACATATTTCTTCTCAATATAAAATAAATAGTTATTTTTTTTTAAATCGCCTTTAGACACTGCAAAGAAAACGAAGGACTTGAGTTAAGTGAGGTAAGTGACGGGTGAATTGATTTCGGCTTGCGACATCATCCTCTTCTTGCCGGCTGTTATTAGGTTGTTTAAAGAAAATGTAATATTTAGTAGTATGTTCGGTTTCGTGACAGATTGCGAGGGACCTTTTACCTGTCTCGTATTTGTTGGATTTATAACGTTCAATAATAAGTTCCATTTATTTTACCATTGTATATTTAATGCCTTGTTTTTGGTTAAGGAGAGGGTAAAACGGCGAATATTGCCCGGCTAGAAACCTTCCATTATTTTTCAACACTTTATGAGTAATTTCCATTTTAAATCAACCCTTTCAACACAGTAAATTATCGTAGCTGTTTCAATTTGAACATTGTTTTATAACAAATATAAATAACAAATATATAAAAAGTCCTCTGCTTCAGGAAAATATTTGCTACGCATGGCAGGTTGTTGGCAACTGCAGTTTTTTATTACTTTAGAGTTGGTATCAGGAAGACGCTGCTACCGAACTTCTATTTCATTTTCCTCTGTCGTCTCTTAGGACACACTCACATATAAATGATGCTATTATTTTCTTTCTATGGCGCTTCTTTTCCATCTCAATAAACTGATCAAAATAACTTTTTTATACGGATTTACGGCTCTGGGTTCTAGCACTTCTGAGCCTGAATTTACATTGTGTAATTACCCTTCATAGTAAACTGCTTCACAATATGTTGAAGCGTACATTGAGCAGCCCTTGGGGGATTTTGACGTCAACTTGAGCCAGCAGACAGCTGACAGTTTGAGATGGTATCTCATGGCACCTAAGCAGACACCTTATCTTGAAAATCACATCACTATCTGAAAATTTGTTTCACCGTTTCCACTAATAGTTCACATGCGCAGACACTTAATACATAAAATCGCACCAGTTTTACATATCAAAATCCACTTCAAACCATTATTTAAACAATAATACAAGAGCAGCAATCCTCCACCATTTAAGTTCCCGCCAAAACCCCCGATTAAAATAACTATGTTCAAAGAATTAATAGAAAATCCAATCACAGAAATATCATATGAAAAAAAAAGAATAAATAATTTACACATCTTTATTTCTTATATTTACGCGAACACTACACATTGGATAAAACTATTTTTTTTTTACGGATTTTATTATATATATACATATAATAAGATTTTAATATTATATATATATTATATAACATCTCAGTCCCCCCCCCCCCCCCGTGACCATGGGTTGCTGGAAAGTACCCGAAACGTCGGGAATTAAAATAGTAAATTAAACGCGATAAAATCCGTAAAAAAAACGCGATAAAATCTTTTTACGATAAATGTAATTGCTTATTTTAAGTGTCAATCGACTCGAAAAATACTTTCTTTTTTACGCTTCATTTGTAAACCTATTCGTCTGGAAATTGTAAAAAATTTAAGTGACATTTTAAATGGAGCTTCACGGTTGGATACACGTTCAAAGAATGGCGGCGATGCCAAAGTTCTGTTCGAATCCATGGACCACGTAGTATAATAAGCATTAAGTAACGTTATATGAGTTAGTCATGTATGTTAGGGTATGATGGGACTGACATACGCTAAGCGGTAAATGTCCCTTAAATTATAATAGAATAAAAAAAATGGAAAATATTTTATTCCATTCTTTTAACGTGAATCTTGAATTTGAATGAAAATCTTTGAATTAATTAAAGGAAAATAAATTGTTCTTTTTTTAAAATAAAAAACACTTATGTTTTTACGGAAAAGGTTGTAAATTTTCTTTTATAGTTCCAATATATCTTGAAATTTTTCATTAATATTGAAGGTGAAATATTTTGGTTTTAAGTACTTTGGCTATATCGTTCATCACATAGCCAAAGTGAAACAATATTAAAAAATGAAAAATATTACTAAAAATTGAACATTTCGGGGACATGCGAAGTCCGACAAAATGCACTGGAGCAGCGGACTAACCGCTGCAACACCGTTACCGTTACAGACTATTAAAGTCCACTGCTGAGCATAGGCCTCCTCTATAGATTGGCTCATAGGCGGAATATTTGCCAAAGTTGTCACACTTGGCAAGCGGGCTGGAAAGCACAGTTTTTATTTTTTATTTTAAGCCATTATTAAGAAGACACTGCTGCCTATCTTCTGATTTGTTTCACTTTGTCGCTTCTTACGACACCAACAGAATGATATGGGCTAGTGGATGTTCTTACACCGTTTTGTAGCGGTTTACAATTGTAGCGGTTACCTTGTAGTGATACAAGGTAACCGCTACAATTCTCGCATAAAAATTGGAGGTACTCAACTTACAGTAAATAAAACAAATACAATTTAAATTATATGACACAATTCCTCCCTCTCCCTTCTACAACTAAACAACTAGACTAGACAGACAGAACAACAAGTCTTCACTCCTTTTTAGGGTTCCGTAGCCAAATGGCAAAAAATGGAACCCTTATGGATTCTTCATGTCTGTCTGTCTTCACTCCGTTTTACCGATATAACACGCATTCGAACCAAACGGTTTCCGATTACAATGTGGGAATCTGATTACAATGTCGGTGTCTTCAAGGCAAAACTGAATAGGCCTTTGTTAAGCCAAATCATTGCGCTTTACCATCCTTGACTGCATCACTACTTACCATCATCGGGGTTAAAGTCAAGCACTGGTTTATAATATTTAAAAAAAACAAATGGTATATTCAAGAGAAGAATACATTAAAAAGATCCTCACTTACAATTTTCTGTTCATGTACACTAGTGACGCTATGTGTACAAAGGTAACTTGTTTGATCGTACTATTGATTTGTTATGTTTTAATATTATTGATTACATACTTAAGCGCCGCTGATTATACAAAGAAAGTGAAATGGAAAACAAACAACAGATAAAAGGAGACACAGCTTCGACAACAATAAATTGAATTTACCTTACTGTAATATTGCCCCTCGAGACTTAATTTCATCTCTATTACATCTTCCAGTGTGGTAATATGACCTCGAAAATGTTTGATTATTGATTTATATACGATTATTTTTGTCATTGTAAAGATAACACTATCAAAGAAGGTTTAAAAAGTAAAAAAAGAACAACATACAAAAAAACTCCTTCCGTTTCTGGGAGGGCTTCCGAATAAAAAAAAACTTTGCCAACATTGCAGTAATATGTAGTATTACATTTGTTTTATTGTAATTCAATTAGAGTTGAACTCAAAAAGGTTGGTGTATTTCAGACAGCAACTTTAAATTGGTTTGAACGTTTGTTGTTTGGAAATGAATTATGCCACCCTCGTTCACACTCCGGGTGTTAAAAAGGCAACATGCATCGAGGTATTTGCTTCTTCGATACATTATGTTTTGGCACCAACTTCAAAAGGTTGAAATTATTTTGTTCTATTTAGTTGCTTAAAGTTGCCTTTTACATTTCATTTAAAGTAATTTTTTTTTTAGAATAATATTTTATATTATAAATAGTTTTATCACGTTCTTAAATGTTGTGTACCCCGTAAAGATGTACTATATATTGAATAAAACTATTTTTACGGATTTTATCGCGTTTAATTAACTTATTTTATATTCCCGACGTTTCGGTTGCTTTCCAGCAATCGTGGTCACGGGAGACTGAGGTGATTGACGTCCCGATGTCAGTGTTAAACCGGAGTACCTTCAGCTTTTTTAATTAATATTTTTGGTCCGATCTACGCAGAACGAACTAACTGTGTCTTGAAGTCTTGCAGTGGTATGCTTGGGTTTAGTTTTAATTTTATGAATTCCAACGTTCCGGGAAGTCTGCAGATTGTGATCATATCCTAGACGGCCCCCGCCATTACATTCGATTTGATGACCGTGACCACGGTTGCTGGAAAGCAACCGAAACGTCGGAAATATAAAATAAGTTAATTAAACGTGATAAAATCCGTAATAATAGTTTTATTCAATGTGTAGTGTTCGCGTAAATATAAGAAATCATTATGTACTATATATCATAATTTTTTAATAAAATAAGCGTGACAAACGAGCACACAGTTCAAGTAGATGCTGCGGCTCATTGACATCCACATCTAACCACGATTAAGTATCAAAATGTAGACGTAGTCACATAGGAAGAGCAAAATGGAATACCTGTAAAAAGGGTCTCCCATTTTCTACACCCTCCATGCGAAACAACATTAATCTGATGTTTCACGCTGGTATTCTGTGAGAGCGTGGTCCTACCAGCCATTCATTCTGCAGTAATAATATGGCTGCATAATATAGCATGGCTCTACCACGTTAAACTTTTCGTGCAGTTTTTACACCTAAGAACAAGACAGGGAAAGCTAAACGTATTTATAACTACCCGCCTCGGTTTCTCCTGAGTAATGTATGTAATTTAGATTTTTTAATAGTTATAAAATAACATTTATTTCATCAGTTTTTCATTGTCACAAAAACACTCCCAAGTTTGACGGATAAGATATAACCTAGATCACTGCTGGCTTGGCTCTCTATCTGTTTCTGAAGTTTCATCATAATCGGTCCAGCCATCCCGAACAGACAGACAGACAGACATAATTATACAAATGGTTTTTCATGTCATAATTTCATACCATGCATTTGCATGTGGTATGTCAAAGGCAGTTATTTCGATACTACAGATGGGCGCCTGAACTGGTACCTAAATTAAGCCAGGCATTAATATGCTCAGGTTAATTTGTCTATACATACCACCTATTCCATTTTGGTAGTCAGGAGTGACAACGCATCTACTTTTTGATTCTTAATCGAGGTTAGATGTAGTTGAAAATGGGGCGCAACATCCACTTACCATCAGATGAACTGTGTGCTCATATGTCACCCTTATTCTATAAAAAAATATTGAAATAAAAACAAAAGCAAATTTCAAATAACTAAAAATAATAAAATAATTTATCCTCAGAAGCTGCAAGCATCTGCATGTTGATAATATCGAGGATGGATTTTGGTATTTATGGGCAACAGAATCCAATTACCATCATGACCTGTGTGTTCGTTAGTCGCCCACAATTCTATAAAAATTGTAAGTTCTGAATGAGTTTTTAAGTACTGTAAACTTGTAATTTATACATTCTCGAAGAACTTCCCAAACAACTAAATGCTTTTGCTCGTCGACTGTCCGGAGCACGACGTCGTGAGATGACGAAACTTTTGCCTTGTTCCGTTATGTGGCATATTTAATAATTATACTGCTTCCTTCTTAGGACAGTTGTTGCAGTTTATTTTTATTATTTTATTTATTTATTTTTATATTTTTTGGAACGTTACACACAAAGACATAACACAATAACGACATAACGTGGTACGTGATAGAACCATGATGCAGATACATTATAGTAGCAGCACGAATGGATAGGCCCGACCGAGGAACGACTACGCTACAATAGCAGCTTAATGCTGCTGTGTTTCATATGATGAGTGTAGAGAATGGGAGGCCTCTTTTATAGGAAGCGAGCTATTCACGAGTAATACACGAGGGTTTAAATCTATAACTATGCCAAATTATAGCTAGGGTCTCTGACTAAAACCGCGGGGGGACGGACGGACGGACATGGCGAAGCTTTAAGGGTTCCTTGTTAGTAGGCAAATGTCTATTTCTTTCTAGGATTTCACTGTTGTTCGGTGTGCATGTCAAACTCACGTATTACTGCCCCGAGTGGTCTTGAGCACCACATCTCAGATTCACACATTATCTCAACAACTAGCTGTACCGAATAAGATATGTCGCAATTTCCTGCGGTGAAGAGGAGTTGAATCCATCGGTCGACCCATTAGTCAAAGTTGGATTTACGTATCAGTACATTACAACTCGGGTATAGTTTCATTTAGTTTAGTTTATTGTGAGCTGATAATGAGATTCTTGAATTTCTCTCCAAGAGAATATCTGCTTGTCTCAAAAATAGAATATATATTAATATATCGAGATTTGTCTAGTAATATTGCAAGTGGTCAAATTAAATATTTTGGACTACCGACTTGAATTTGAATTATTAAGGATAACTAATAAGGAAAACGATGGCTTCGTGGCGCAGTGGATTAGTATTGAGTTACGGCGCTATGGGCTTCAGGTTCGAATACCGCACGGAACAAGTATTTGTGTGGACTACAAGAAATTGGTCCGCGTCTGGAAGTTCGTCCTAGTGCAATTTATGTATGTAAACTGCCTCACGAGTCACGTTAAAAAAAATCTAATTTCTTAATAGTTACACCAGCTTTCAAATAAAAATCATCATCCAAATCGGTTCACCAAGAAAAAAGTTATGACTTAAAAAATACTGTCGAATTATGTACTTCCTTCTTTTTGAAGGTGATTAATAATAAAGTTGTCTATAATAAGAAGTCTGTAGAATAAATATTTCGCTTCGACCAATGATATCAAATACCCGATATATGTACAATACTCGATTATATAACTGCGGCCGGTTACGAGACATTGTTATGTTAAGCATGATCTTCGCAACTCACGACTATGCGCGTATTTTGCATGTAGGTAATAGTTACAGTAATTCGAATCATCTACTCGAGGAATCCTAGCAAGTTCCTAAGATCTCTAAAGATTTCTAAAAATTATTACTAAAAATTCTCTAAAAAATTTTGAAATAAACATTTGCGTGTGTGTATATTTTTTATGGAATACGAGTAACAAACGAGCACACAGTCCACCTGATGGTAAGTGGATGCTGTGGCCTAGTGACATCTATATTAATCCTTAATTAAGAAATAAAATGCAGATGCGTTGTCACGACTCAGGACTGAGATAGAATGGCTAGTTCCAATTGCTACATTTCCCATACGAAACACAGCCGTATTAAGGTACTATTTTACGCTGGTATTCTGTGACAGGTGGTCCTTTCCCGGCTGAGCCGACCCATTCTAGCTACAAGTATTAATATAGCTGCAGCGTGGCTCTACCGTGTATCACACATTTCATTAAGAAAACATTTTATCCAGAAAAGTTCTGGATTGCTTCACACATTTTATTATAGAACTAGCTGTTCCTCGCAACTTTTCAAGCATGTAATTTAAATATTTTAACCATAATTCTTTTTTATTAAATAAAAGTAGACTAAGTTACTCGATATAACAGAAGCTATCTGCCAGTAAAAGTCACGTCAAAATCGGTTCAGCTATTTCGGAAATTAGCTGGAACAAACAGATAGACATAATTTTTTTTAAATTGTATTTTTGTTATAAGTACCGTATATACTTTCATATACATTTAGTAAAAAGCTGTTATTTTGGCATTACAAACAGAGACTCCAATTGTATTTATTTGTATAAAACGCGTGTACATATACGTTAGTGTGCAATTCCTTTACGTCCGTGTCCTATAAAACAGAACATTGCTGAGGCTACATTATAACATATTATAGTAAAATATATTTCGTATGTCGCATAAATCAGGTCCCTTTTGTTTTACAAAAAGGGACCTGAAAACAAAGGACCGTCTGCGGTTTTGTCGTTGTTTAAAATCTTTAATCAAATTCAAAGATAGATATTTGCTAACGAGGGGATTAAAAATTAATGAAGCTATGCTCTATCTATCTCATGTTGAAATTTTCAAACTAAATATTTATTGATACAATTTAGTGTACCGTGTAGTGGCGGTGTAAGAATATATACCAACCCATATCGTCCCGTCGGCATCCTAAAAGGCGACAGAGGGAAACAAACTATAAATAAAAAATTACGGTTGCCAATCCACCTGCCAAGCGTGGCAGCTATGGCAAATATCTGCAGCAATCTATGAGGGAGGTCTATGTGTGCAGACTTTGATAGGTTGTAATCATAATGGTAATTTAGTCTACTAAATTAAATTACCATTATCAGTATATATATATCCAAGGTAAACTGGTAGAGCATGCCATAGGCATTAAGTCCGCCTATATACCACATGTGTATATGAAGTTTTAAATAAATAAATAAATAAATATAATATGGTAATGTATACCATTATATTAGAATTTTTAAATACATGAAGATATCTTTTAAATTGGACAAGCTTAACGGTTAAAACATTAGTTACAAACACAATTGCGTTATAAAAAGTCTACAAAAAATTCTGTCCCCTTCATTTTTTTTTGTATTTGCAGATACGATATATAAGTATTATGAAGCCTATATCACTTCCACAATTGGGACGAATCTAACGACATCTCATTTGCTAAAATCCATCAAGCCGTTTACGTTTCATAGCGTGCCAAACAAATAGCACATACATGAATACAATATACAACATACATACTCTCGACAAACATTACTCTCCTTCTGGGGCAGTCGGGTAAAAAGTCTACTAACGAATATGTCTAGAGAACGTTACTGCGCTTATTATTATCGTAATAATGTTAATAATGTAAGACAATCGAAATTTTAGCTTCATTCGTAGAAAAAATTAAGATACTTCATTTATTTTGACACAGTTTGAACATCAGACAAGTACTTGTATCCTAATCTATTTCCTGCTCATGTATCATGTACGATCGTTGGTTATTGTCTTACTATTGTGTTGTCTGAAATTGGAACAATGAATGTATTACAATAATATTATGTTTGTTCGTATTAGAATATACGGTGCAGCCTGTGGCTACAGCTATATCGAATATTGACATTAAGTTATAATGTTTCAGATGCTGTTTTTTACGACGTTTTTATGGCATTCTGTATGTCTGTTCGGGTCGATTTTAGTGATTTATTTTAAACTAACTTACCGATGAGCTAGAGACTTTTGTAACATAGCTCAAAATCGGATAATTTTAATGAAAATAATTTTAAAAGAACGTGCTTATATTAAAAAATAATACATAAATTTTACAAAATTACTTGTTTTATATTGAAAATATTATTCGATTCTTAGTTGGCATTTTCCCATGTAAAAAAAGGTGTCCATGGACTACAGCAATCCATCAATTGAAATGCAAGTTCGTTGGTTATTTAAGTTTTATAAAAATTGGTTTGCCATTTAAGTTTAATATTGTGTATAAAAATCTATTTCAACAAATTTCCACAAGTGAGGGTTGCAGCATTAGCAGCGTGGGATATAGGTTCAGTATGAGCTGGCTATGCCCAATAGTTCATCTCTATCGCGTGGTTAGTTTAGTCAATTCTTTCAAAGTTGTATCTATACATTAAGCTTCTAAACTTTTTTTTAATAAGAAGGACAAACGACCACACATTCCACCTTATGATAGGTAGATATTGCGATCCATATTCATCGACATCTATTTTCAGTTAAGAAGCAAAAAGCAGTTATGTTGTCAGCCTTGAGGGCTAAGATGGAATGTCTCATTATTAGTGAAAACGGTCTCCGATTCTCGTTCCTGTCTCCTCATTCCATCGGACAATGCGATCGACTTCACCGCTTCACCCCATTGTTGTCGATATGTCACGCATAGGAACCAACGATTTGCTTCGTATTCAATAATTCGAACAGCAAAGGAGTGAAATAATTTGCCCGCGTCTGCCTTTGTATGCGAATAAAATCTGGGTGTCTTGAAAGCAAGAGTAAATAGACTTTTGTTATACTTAGACTGCGCGATTTACCACTGCCCAAGCACAAGTTTATCACTACCTCTGCGATCGGCCAGTTTGCCCAGCGTCTGAACACGGGCAACTCTCTTAAGAATGCATATCTGCTGTCCCATTTTTAGAAAGACAATAATTTCAATAACAATATTTGTTCCGGCGAGGATCAAACCTGGGTTGCTTTTGATTTTTAAATTATTAAGGAGATCGTTATAAAAGTGGAAATTGAATTTTTAAATTTGTAAACGAGGAATTGTTACAAAAAAATATATTTGTACGTGATAGAGCCATGCTGCAGCTATATTACAGTATAGTTATAGCACGAATGGGTCGGCTCGACCGGGGAAGGACCACGCTCTCACTGAATATCAGCGTAAAATAGCAGCTTTACACTGCTGTGTATGGTGAGTATAGAGAACCGGAGACCTATTTTACTGAAACAGAGGCATTCCATCTTAGTCCTCACGGGTGTCAACGCATCTGCATTTTGAGTCGCAAATGAGGATAAATGTAGATGTCTATGGGCCACAGCAACCACTTACCATCAGGTGGACTGTGTGCTCGTTTGTCACCATATCCTATAAAAAAATATAAACAAAAATATTAAAATAAAGAAGAGATATAAAATACTGTAGAATAAACAACAGCAGATGAACTAAGAAAATATAAAATAAAACTCCAACTAAGTCTTAGCCTTTAGCTTTATTAAGTAATTTTATAGTAATACGTTCACTATGTTTATTAAGTTTAATAAAAATGTAATAATTTTACTACGAAATGGCGTTGGACTAACTTGTGTTTTAGGTTTAGGAAATCAACCATTTAGTCCAAGCTTTTTGAAACCAATGTCATGAGCATATTCCCTGAAGCACTGGTCTATATTTAAACATAATTTACACTAGTCCAAGAGTATTCTGTTGGACTCAAAAAGGGAGCCTAAAATGTCTGCTTTCTCTTTTGCGGCGTGGGCCGACTCACTGGCCTTCCTTTCGTGTTTTCGTTTTTGTTGTCCTTCCTGTGCAGAGATTGTAGTGATGGCTTACAGAAATTCCCTTGGATAGCTTGGCGAGAGTCCAGAATGCACGGATTCCCAAAGGAAGGCGAACTAGTTTCTCGCCAATTCTGCCTATGTGCTCTGACTTTGCCCAGGCAATAACTCTTTTGACGGACCTGGAGGCGAAGTTATACTTCTTTTTAAGCATGCTGGTGTTTACATTCCGAGCCGTCGAAGCCTCAGCCCAGGCCTGATAGCACTCTTGCTTACTGCGTAATGCATTCTTACAGGAGCAACCAAACCAAGGCTGAGATCTGCCTCCGATGGGTATAACAGATGATGGAATAAATAGTTCCATTCCTTGTAGTACCACGTCAGTGCAACAGCGCTGGGATCATCCGGCGTGAAGCAAACCCACCCCCATGGGTAGGATGCAAAGAAAAACCGCATTCCGTCCCAATCCGCCGACCTGTAATGCCAAACATGGCGGCAACCTGCAGAACGCAACCGCGAGGGGAGCGTGAGTGGCACTACACTCCGGATCAGACCTGATATCTGTCCGGATGAGGAGACAGCAGAAGGTCCTACAGGGAAGATGTATAATCCTTCACATCTGGAATCCGCGTAGGCGAAGTAACCAGTTGTGTCAGACCATATGCCAAGGCAAAGTAATAAACAGATCTCCCCGAATGATCGGTTAAACGTGAACTGAGCCATTCGGCGTGGTGGGCGTCAAAATCGCCAAGAATCACGATCTCTGCGCATGGGACCTGTTGTAGCAAGGAGTCTGTAGCCATTTGGACGTGGTCGATGAGTCGGTCTGTTTTGGCATTACCGCTATGGGACCTAAAGAGGCACCCTGTCTACGCGCAACCATAGGATGGACAGGTCCGTACCTTCAAGACTGCCGAGGCGTCGAAAACAGATGTCCTCTCTGACGTATACGCAAATCCCAGCCCGAGGCACAAAGGAGTGTTCTAATTTGTACCCCGGGTAGGAGAGATATGAAGTATCAGCCGGAGAGGACACCTGAGTTTCGGTTAAAAAGAGCAAGGCCGGCTTCGCCGTCTCTAAATGGTAATGGACAGCGTTAAGGTTGGAATGAAGTCCCCTGATGTTGCAAAAATTCACGGATAGTGTGTGCCCGAGTATTAGTCGCGAGCGAATTCCCCCCCCCCCCCCCCCTTCAATACGTGGGGCAGCTTGAGCACCCACGCCCAGGAGTGGAGTAGTTCGGTAGTGGATGTCAGCGATGGATTCTCCAGGCGTGCTGGTACCCACCTTCGGTAGTCTTTTCTTTAATTCCGCTACCATGTTGATGGGGGGGGGGGGGGGGAATTGGGCCTCCGGCCACCTGCATCCATCAAACCTATATATATATATATATATAGAATGCCTCTTTTCCAGTAAAAAGGCTCTCCGGTTCTCTACACTCACCATACGAAACACAGCAGTATTAAGCTGCTATTTTATGCTGGTATTCTGTGAGAGCGTGGTCCTTCCCCGGTCGAGCCGACCCATTTGTTAATATAGCTCCAGCATGGCTCTACCACGTATTATAAGATAGTAGCGGCGAATTTTAGTAGCCGAACATTACATTTAGTACTAGATAAATGTAATTAAAACAAGTCTTCACTCATACATTGTTTAATAATTATCGAGTTATGTTTTCATGGAAAGACCGAAATACAAAATGTTCAACGGGGCAAAAACTCTTGCATTACACTGTTAAGTGTAGCGGCTGAGAGACTGCGTGCGACGGAAGGGGCTATGCTAGGATTTTTTTGCGGGATAAAATCCGTAACTTCCGAAGAACAAGGATTACTCACATAGCACCGCGAATCAGTAAACTGAAGTAACAATGGGCCGGCGAATAATTTTGCATTACACTATCATGAGTAGAGGTCTCTCAGCGTGCGATGTTCAGACCTATGTTCGAAATCACTCTGTGGAAGCGTCGTACTGGAAAACGCAGTGTACAACGACCCTCACCAGATGTAACGACCTGATGAATCACGCGGGTAGTCGGTTTATGCTGGTGGATAAGGACAGTACTGTGTGGCAATCATTGGGGAAGGTCTATGTTCAGTAGTGGACTTGTATGTGATAAACGCACAAAGTCTCACGCTATGACTAGTTGCCTCTCACTAAGGCTAAGATCTCATGGAGCGATATTTGGCCGCACCCGCGGCGGTAGAGGAACAGCCATTTTATTTCAAAACTTACGAGACCGCAGTTTTGCATAGATTCGTTCCCACTGTGGAAGCGTTAACACCCAGAAACTTGGCGGGAGATGATTTAAAGCAATTTGCGATGCATTGTTTTAGATCTAGCTCCTTCCGATCTATGAACAATTAGCGTGCGAGTAATTCAACTAGTTCGTCGCCGATGCAGCGGCAGCTGCAAACAACTACAAACAACCGCGTGTACAAATCACCTCGTGAAACAGTTTATTTCTTATATACTACGCGTGTCGCAGTTCCGCTACCGCTGTGGGCGCGTGTAAATATTGTTCCATGAGTTCTTAGCCTTAGAAAAGAGTACGTGACATCACTCTTTACTGAAGCTTTAGCTTTAGGCGATATCACTGTTCTCGCAAAAATTAAACGATGTAAGTACTTACCAAGCATTTGTATAAAAGTATATTTTAACAGCAGCCTAGTTAAATATTTAATTACGTATATGTATGTAAAAATCTGCCAACGACAAGCGAAAAAATCAGCTTTAGTTAAAAATCCTAGTGGCTTAGACTGTCGCACGCTTTGGTGTCAGAATTTTATTTTAATAAATAGTATGTAAATTTGTTGATGTTTTTGGTTGTTCGTTTCAAATATCGTTCTTTGTATTTTTTTTATAGAACAAAAGTGACAAACGAGCACACAGTTCACCTATTGGTAAGTGGATGCATATACGTTGTCATCCTTGAAGATTAAGATGGAATGCCTCATTTAGTTCTTTCGGTTTTATTCACTTACCAACATCAGAACAGCATTATGCTGTTATGTGCGAGCGTGGTCCTTTTCCGATTGAGCCGTATATTCTAGCTGCAGCTATGCTGCAAAGTGACTTTACGTCGTACTGGAGAGTTCTTTTTTTATTGAATAAAGGTGTAGCGGCACTGTCGCCTCCGGCCGAAAAGATAAACGAGCATACAGTCCACCTGATATAAGATGAATGCTGTATTTCATAGATATAAATATCTATCCTCGATTAAGAAAATGCGGATGCGTTGCTACCCCTGAGGACTAAGATAGAGTACCTGGTTTCAAGTAAATAGAGTCTCCGGTTCTATAAACTCACCATATTTGAGCTGCAGTGTTTCGTATGGTGAGGGTAGAAATTTTACGCTAGTATTCTGTGAGAGCGTGGTCCCTCCTCGGCTGAGCCGACCAATTCGTGCAACAACCATAATATATCTGCAGCATGGCTCTACCACGTTCTCTTGGGCTTTTCAATTTTTCTTTCGGGAGATACAGCGATGGAGTCTAAGGGCCGTAGTATGGGTAGCGACCTCCAGGTGGCTCTAGAGCCAAATATGACATCCCTCCTCAATATATTTATAATTAAAAATGAAATAAAATATTAAAATAGTAAAATTCTTATATAGTATTCTGTTTATTTAAAAAAAAAAAACAATATTTTTGTAATTGCTTATATAGAAATTTAGTCAATTGAGATACTTTTTAAGAGCTGTGAAAACAAACATTCATATTGAAACTGTACGAAAATATAGAGTAATAACGTCATATTTTTATAGTTAAATCAAAGTGTTATACTAAAATGCAAAATAGACCGAGTTTTAAGATACTACTAAAGCAAATTTAAATAATTATATTATAAATATATTAATTCATTAATGGTGGCGTTAACTACCCATTTACTTGTTTATTACTGTGATCGTAATATTGTAATCAAAAGTATTCATTAACAGATAATGTTCAGACGATTACTGGCATCATGTAATATTTTGAAGGCTGTGCCTGTGTATAATGTGCAATAACATACGCCTATATACATAAAATATAGGTACAATTTTATAAAAAAGGTAAAGCGGTGGGCTGATTTTTATCAATAAACTGTCGCTATTTTAAATATGTCCCCTTGCTACGTGACAGTTGTTTTATATTACGCTATATAACTCAACAAGTTTGATGTTAGTCCTTTTTAACCCGCTTTTTTAGGTTCGCGTATATCTATCTGTCTATGGAACGGAATATTTTAATGTGATTTTCACCAACTGTAGATGGCCGATTGACTTGAAAATTTGCACTCGTATCAAGGATCGATGACAATACCATAATTTAATAACTCTATCCTAGTATTCCGATCAGGATCACCAGTATAGAATAAAATATTTTAAATTTGGCAGACGTATTAAAAATTGATGACAATACAATAGTTTAACGACTAATATGAGCTTTGCGAGCTGAAATTATCTTAGTTAGAACATTCTATATATTTCAAGTACATATGGCTCGCTGAGCCCTACTAGGACTCGACGAGCTCGTGATCAATGCGTGTTGTTTCAATTTTGTTTAAAGCCTTATATTTTATTAATGTAGTAATGAAAAACATAACGCATTTTATATCAATATTCGAGCGCAGAAGGAAGTAAACAAAGAGAATATAATCACTAGAAGTAAATTCGTTGATATAAGTAAGATGTCAGACTATTAGTCCGGTCGCCTCGTGTAAGTAACGCCCTCTATTGATATTTAATGTTTTCTTGATAAGGTGTTCGCAATGCTTATTCGTTACATAAAAAGATATGTGTGCCACGAAACATTGTTCTCATATATATATTTAAGCGAAATAACATTGACGCACTCACTCCTCACATTCCTCCTCAAGATTTCCAAAACTATACGCCCCATGGACTAAAAATTTGGCATGTACATAACTCGTTTATCAACGTAGGCACTCAATAAGAAAGGATTTTGGAAAATTCTATATCTGAGGGAGTGAGATAGGGTATTAAAGCTTCTTTATTATAAGAGAGGTCATCTTTGTCTTTATAAATATTAATTACACAAAGGAGAGATTTAAATGGACCGACCAATAATTTGCTTCAGTAGAGTCAGTACTTATCACTTTGATCAAACATAATCAAACTTGTAGAATAGAATAGAATAGAATGGAATGATTTTATTCAATATGGATTATTACATAATACTTATTGAAAGTCATTATTTTATTTACCAGTGAAGTCATTTATATAATCCATTCGCATTACTGTGTCCTTGCTTTGCTTTTACGGTGTCAGTCAAAGTGACCCGACGTGTACCTCCAGTTATTCTGCAAATAAAATTACAATTAACAGATTTTCACTAATGAATTTGTAGGAAAATTCATATTTTTCGTGGTTATATTGTTACCAAATAAATAATCAGAATTAGAACAAATTCAATGTGAAATTTGTAGACCCGGTAGGACAGTGAATAAGTCTTGGGCTGAGGGGCGATGGTTTTAAGCCCGCGCGGAATAAAAATGTTTTTACAAATCTTGCTCCGGCTAGAGAATATATTTGTCAATTATTAATATTTTTAAAGATTTGATATATCTAAAGCTAGCATAATACATAATTTGTTATGTAATTAATTTAATAAGATGAATGAGTATAATGTAGCGTAATATAGAATAGTTACACTATCGTATTAGGATAACCTGTAAATATAGTTCTAATTATTGTTATGCATTCACTGTACAAGATCAAATCCTAGTGTAAGGGTAGCTGTAGTTAAGTTTGAACCGACTTAAAAAAAGTTCTTAATTCGACTGTAGGTTTTTTTTTTCTTAGAAGCCAGAAAAACTTACAGCTTAATATAGACGGCAGTAAAACCATTTCGTTTATAACAGAATTAAAATACCTAGACTACAGAGATGAATAGCATTGTCTGTAGACATGTGTATAAATATAAATAAAATTAAAATGTCTGTGTGTAATGAAATAACAGCCTTTTATTGAGGTCGGGGGGTTATTTGCATGCGCCACTAAGGCTAATAGTTCGACTAGGTAAGTCCAACTTCGACCGAGAGGTCAATTGACGGATTCAACCCGGCTGGAAAGCGTTCGGGAAATTACGACACATCTCGTAAGGCATACCTCGAAACCTGAAAACGAGATTGTACAACCAGTGCGTGTTGCCAGTAATGACTTATGGATCTGAGATGTGGTCCATCATTGCTGGCCGTATATGGACACTCAAGGTCGCTCGGCGAGCTATAAAGAGGGCTATGCTCGGCATTTCTCTGCGTGATAGACTTAAAGACGAGGATACCCGCAGTAGAACCAGAGTAACCGACATAGCCCAAAGAATTAGTAAACATAGCAATTAGGCTATCCGTAGTAGAACTAGAGTGACCGACATAGCTCAATGGATTGGTAAGCTGAAGTGGCAATGGGCCTTCCATATAACTCGAAGAACCGACAACCAATGGGGAAAAAGGTTCTCGAGTGGCGGCCTCGTACCGGTAGGCGAAGTGTAAGACTACCCCCCCTAGTTGAATAGAATAGAATAGAATATTTTTTTATTCAATATAGATCACATGTGTAATTCTTATTGAAAATCATTTTTTACTTTACCACTGGTTCAAAAAAAAACCTCTGTCCTGGGAAGAACCAGCAAGAAACCCAGCGGGACTTTTTTTTAATTAAATCAAATGTAAATTATAAATATATAAGTACAAAATCTATTTTAGAAACCGCTTGGAAGCGATCACTTCATTCTCAGGGGTTATTATCAACCATGTATTCATTTATACTATAATAACCCTTTTTATACAGTTTCAACTTAACAAAACATTTAAACTTGCTAATAGAGAGAGCCTGTACACTTTCCGGGAGCTTGTTGTAATAGCGTAAACATTGCTCCAAGAATGAATTACTGACTCTGTGGAGTCGAGAAACTGGTATCACTAGCTTGTTAGTGTTTACAGAATGTCTATCACTTTTTTTACTAAAACTACCTTTGTTTTTGTGAACATACATTAAATTTTCCTAAATGTACTGAGAGGCCAAAGTTAATATATTTATTTTTTTAAATTTATCTTTAAGAGGCTCTCTCGGTTTTAGGTTGTAAATGTCCCTCTTCTGTAAAACAAAAATAGTTTCTGAATAAGCAGCATTTCCCCATAGCAAAATCCCATAAGACATTATGCTATGGAAATAACTGAAATAAACTAATCTAGCTTTTTTACAGCATAGGATGCAGAACTTAGTCTGCTTGCTAATTTGGATATATGGGAGCCCCACTGGAGCTTTGCGTCAAGAGTGATGCCAAGAAAAACAGTGGATACAACAGGGCTCAATTCCTCCTCATTTAAAAACACATTGGTATTCAGATTTTTAACATTCGTTGTTGTAAATTTAACACAATTAGTTTTATTTCTGTTCAAATGCAGATTATTAACATTAAACCAATGCACTAATTTTGATATAGCATCGTCACATTTAAATGATTGACATTTAAGTTTAAAAATCAAGTAAGTATCATCAGCAAATAATACTATATCATGATTATCCTCTACAAGAGAAGGTAAGTCATTAATATACACTAGAAATAGGAATGGGCCAAGAATCGCGACCTGAGGGCACCCTTTAGTACATGTGACCCGGATGAACTTTTACCATTGATAATAACCTTCTGCATTCTATTACTTAAATATGAAATAATAAGTTTAAGCGCTGTGTTCTTGACACCATAGTACTGTAGCTTCCTGATTAATGTCTCATGGTGAACGCAGTCGAAGGCCTTGGAAAGGTCACAAAATATATCCAAAGCATCCTCTGAATTCTCCCATGCACAAAAAATATGTATAATAAGCTCAAATCCAGCGTCAGTTGTCGAGCGACCCCTTGTAAAACCGAATTGATTTCTTTGTAACAATTTATTAATATTAAAGATACTTAACATCTGATCTAAAATTATTTTTTCAAAAACTTTACTAAATGTTGGTAGTACAGAAATTGGTCTAAAATATGTGGGGTCTAATGTACTACCAGATTTAAATAAATTTATGACCTTATTATGTTTCATTAAATCAGGAAACACACCAGATTCGACGCTTGTATTAAATATAGTGGCTAGATAAGGTGCTATTATATCTATTATAGATAAAATAACTTTAACGGAAATCCCCCATAAATTTGCCGTTTTCTTAACATCAATAGTTTTAAAATATTTAATGATATCTTTTGGCAGTACTCTATGGAATTTAAAAGTATTTGAACAAGCCTTTACATTTTGTTTGAGCAATGATGACATGGTAAGACATGCAGGAAGCCGATGGATGCAGGTGTCTCGGGGCCGTGCTTCGTTGCATTCCTGGGCGGAGGCCTATATTCAGAAGTGGACTTGTGAAGTGCTATATTGACGATGATAAAGGCAAAAACAACTTTTTTTTTAAATTTTTGTTTGCTCTTTGTTTGTCTGTTTAAACTTATCTTCGAAATTCCTGCGTCGATTGTAATGAAACTTTGCAAACAGATAGAAAGCAATGCTATATGTTATCTGAAAAACTGTATTTTTTTTTGTAAAATCGATGAAAATAATAAAATTAATGATGCGATATTTTAAATCTAAATGACATTAAAGGTATATACGAGCGAAGCCAGAGCGGGTCGCTACTCTACTATAAGATTGGTATACATCAGTACTTCATGCAAAATGTTCCATAAATGTATTAAAATAGTTGGTAGTCCACTAAATTTAAGCGTAAATATCCAAAAGCCTATATCCAACAGGACCCTCTGAAAGTTCGCATTTAAGAGCATAAATAACCATATTTAAGGTTAATATGCTAAACATTATTTGCATCCCAAAATTTATTTTTCTTGCAAAAATTTCGTTATAAAATGAAAAGAATTACGTACTTAGCCTCAATTCCCCTCTGGACCCTCTCTGAATTTGCATTAAATGATCGTTGTGTTTTCAACAATAAGTATCTTCCGTTCTGTTTTTATGGGGTTCGGGTGACTAACGAGCACACTGTCCACCTGATGGTAAATGGATGCTGCAAAAGATAGATGTAGATTTATATGGATCTATATCTTTGATTAAAAATAAAAATACAGATGTCAGAGTATGGTCCTCCCCCGGTTGAGCTGCACCCATAATATATAGTATTTAAGTTTATTTAGTGGGTTACAACGCATCTGCATTTTGATTTTAAATCGAGGATAGATGCAGATGTCTATGAGACACAGCATTCACTTACCATCGGATTGACTGTGTGCTGGTTTGTCGACCCTCTTCTATAAAAAAATATTTTGTACTTAGCTTCTCAAAACAATACTATATAAATAGAACAATAAATAACAAATTAAAGTTTATCAAATGAAATTACTATTTCTTACGTCGAAAAATAAAACGTAATATAAGTTTACACAACAAAAGATATCAAATTAAAAGTAGAATTGGACACTATTGCCTCCAGAATGAGAAAAACCTACCTACCTACACAAAACTTCTAATTGGAAAATAAAAATGTACTAACATAAAAGGAATAAAACAAAGAACGATCGGAAATTAAATTTGAAATTAGAACTTGTGTTCCAATTATTACACGATCCTGTTACGACTTAACTGTTAAAGAAATAGCTTCTATCCAAAAATCCTAAAGAAACATTGTGGATAAGCTCACAATGATATTACTCAAGTGGTTTTATCCTGTTACCCGGATCTTGGTATGTTTAACCTTGTTTTCCTTCTTGAATTGGCAACTGTAATGTGATCAATTTCGTTGTCACTGGGGATGATATTTTGTAAATACACTTTTTCGAGAGGTTTAGATTAAACGTTTCTTTTCGTTTTGGAATGTTTTTATAGTTGATCGAACGCTTTTATTGGATCGTCATTTTATGTTTTGATTATTTTGGCTGAACCTCACCGTGTAGTTGCAATGTAAGAGAGTTCTCTAGCCCTTGGGTGTCGTAAGAGGCGACGAATTCTGATTTCTGATTAAAGGAGGCAATTAAACTGGATATGAGCAGCAGCAGCTGCCAGATAACAATCAAAATAAAAAATCGTGGTTGGCAACCCAGCTGCCGAGCGTGGCTACTATGTCAGTTATTCGTCCTGAGGGAGGCATGTGCTATGAGGCAGTGATATGAGGCTTTAATGATCGTGTTGACAATGATGAATGAATTTCAAGTTTATTTTTTTATAATATTAGAGTAATAAAAGAGCTCACTGTTCACCTAATGGCATATCGACTTCAGAAGGTATTATGTGGAAATTACTTTATTCTTTTTAGTTTTTTTCCATCAGTTTTTTCTTTTGTAGGATTCCGTACCCGAAGGATAATCAACGGGAGCCTATTACTAAGCCTCCGCTGTCGGTCCATTTGTCAGTCAGCGGGCTGTATCTCATGATCCGTAATAGGTAGGCAGTTGAAATTTTCACATAATATGTATTTCTATTGCCAGTATAATAAAAATAAAAATAAACTAAAAATTAAAGGGGGCTCCCTTACTAGAAACGTGTTTTCGTCTTTCTTTTTGCATAGATAGTATTATTTTGTACGATGGGCCGACTCGCACTTGGCCGGTTTTATAAAAAGGCATTTTTTTCTAATAATAGAACTACTTAAGAGGATGGAATAAACTTACACAGACAAGAAATACTATCGTCTAATTCAGTAAGAGCTAAATTTGAATAATTATTTACGATGTATTGGCGTTATAAGAGAATTTATTAAACCATATTGTATTTGGATAGACGCTGGAACAACCAGCTCTTTTGTAAAATGTTAAATACTCAGACTGGCGGTTTGGAGCAGCATCAAAGGTGCTAGACGTCTGGTACTGTAAACGCCAATCCACATTCCAAGCGGGGCTATTAGAGCCAACTAAACCAACGGAAGAGATCCATGTCCAGCGGCGGACTTCAAAGATTTGAGTAAGTTTTAAGGCGATGCTAAGGTTAAAGAGTATATTGTCGAACTATGTTAAAATAACAGCTTTTTACTAAATGCATATGAGAGTATATACGTTACTAATAACAAAAAAGCAATTTTAAACATTTTTGGCTGTCTGTCTGTTTATTCCGGCTAATCTACGAAACGGCTGAACCGATTTTGACGGGTTTTTCACTGGCAGATAGCTGATGTTATATGGATTAACTTAGGATACTTTTGTTTTATAAAAAGAATTAGAGTTCCGTGCAAACAAATTAAAACCCATGAAATCGTAGTAGACAGCTAGTAAACAAATAATATTGCATGAAAGTTGAACTTGAAGTGTGAAGCACTGTTACTCATAAAATCGACATAAATTAAAGAAATGCTTATAGTTGCTGTCTCTCTCTCTTTTCACTTAATGGCAATATAATAATAAAGGCATATAAATAATCAATACTAAATCGAAGTAAGCAAAAATCAACGATTACAAGTATGAAGGCCGTTCTATGATATAACTTAATTTTTATAACCAAATTTGGAGGAATATAGCCCTAATGTTAAATAAAGCTACAGTAGCCTAATGGTAGGTTGCGGACCGCGAACTCAAAGGTTGTGGTTTCTAATTCGCTATCCAACTGTTGTGAACCACCTGTGAACACAAACATTGAAAGCTTAATTCGAATGGTTAACGGAAATATTAGTAATTATAAAAGCATAATATCATATTTAAAAAGAAGTACACATATAAGTCTAATTCCTTCAGGAACATCAGAAGTGTTAAACGTAGAGTTGCAGTTGGACAAAAGTATTTCTTAGAGATAGCGGAACAATGAAAGATATAAAAATGCTTTTAGCGTATACTGACAAAATGACGGGCCACCGCAATCCTACAGTCATTAATGTTTGTCCGGCAGCTAGCCAACATTGGCCTGACGTTAATTTAATGCAGCAAACCGCAGTCCGGGCTCAACATGTTGAAGATTAGTAAACCAGGGCAGTGTTTAGTCCATACAATTACCTTGGTGTTCGCATGCTAGTTTTCCCTTTATTACTAAAACAAAAACGTATGCCTCCGTTTTTAACACCCGACGAAAAAGAGGGGTATTATATGTTTAACGTTTGTATCTGTGTATACGTGCATTTGTGCACCTGTGTGTCTGTCTGTTGCATCATAGCTCCTAAACGGTTGAACCGATATTAATTAAGTTTATTTCTTTTGTAAGTGTTCGCGCCAAACACTTTTAAGGATTGACGCGAGAGGGCGCTCGGCGCGGCGCATTCATACCGGTTTGACTTTCGGTCGTGCGAAAAACGCCCAAAGGCAGTCAGTCGTCCTTAGGCAGTGCTCACGATTGGCACTCTGTCATTCCGTTAGGGAACTCGGAATAATTAGGTGCGGCCCGTAAATATACGGTCTAGGATTTTGTGACGCGCATTCCTGCTGGAGAGCTTCCCGGGACTTATTGGCTCCGACTCAGAATCTGTATAAGTGCATTCGACAATATTAGCTAGTGCGGCCTCTGATATTCTAGAACTAACTGTTGCAACGCGAAACGGTAGCGACCTTTGGTCCAGAGGCTCCGTGTGCGTTTTGTGCGGTAACCTTATACCCTGCGATAGTTAGTGGCTTCTGTAAGTTAGTTAATTGCACGATAGAGTTAATTGACTGACATCGTGACGAAAGAGGAAAGTTATTGTGGTCCGGCGCCGAAGCAGTTTGAAGCGGTGCAGCATTTTGGAGCAGCCTGGAACTCGGCCGCGGCTGGTCGCCTATGCTTGACAAGGCCCCAAACATTCACACCTCACTGTATACTACTCGCCATGCACTATTACACACACTCACGGCCTGCCCAAGCCTCAGTGCGAAGTTAGCTGCGGATAATGGTAAGTACTATGTCTTTCTAACGTCCTCCCATCTGGTTTATTGTAATTAGGAATTTCCACGTGGCCACATTGAGGCCCGACCTACGTCTGCTCGGGAGGTCTTCAGCTCATGGGCCCCTGAGGATTTTACCCTTTAAGGGAGCAGCCGTAGGCCGTAACAACTGGTAGCAGAGCGTGGTTCCGGGTTCGATTCCCCGGTCGATCCCGACCATCGTGTTTGATAAACATTAAACAATTCTGGTGGCAGGGACCGTTGGTTTGATTGGTTTAATTTGTATCTACAATCACGCCCGTCCGTAATACGTAAAAATATTTTTTTGTACGTAATAATAAAATTATTTTCCTTTGTTGCTTTGTTGCTTGCCTTTTTTTTGGTTAGTGGGTAGATTTGAAAAGCCGCGCCCTAGGTTGCGCAAGCGGGAGTTTTCTAGAGATATAAGTTATGTAGGTAGATGGTTATTTTTACGTAATCGGTTAATTATCGTTGTCGGATGGTTGCAGTGGATTGCTTATCGAAGGGTCGATTTCCGAGCTAGGCATTTTTTGTTGATCGACCGTGATGTGTATCTTCGTTTGTATTGTAATTTGTATTTGAACTAAAGAGTAGTAATTGTATTTGCGCAATTTGAATTTAACTTGATTTGATCGCATTAGTATTTGTTATTTGTTAATTTGATTTGTGTCTTTTCTTTTGTGCTAACTTGTATTTGGTTGATACGTAGTAATTCGTATTTGTGTAATTTCTATTTAACGCGATTTGATAGGAACTGCATCTATTAACTGTTAATTTTAGTTGTATTTTTTGTTTGTTATCTTTGTAATTTGTGCTCGAGCCGCGTCGTAATTTGTATTTAGTAGTGATGTCATCGCCCAAGCTACTGATCCGTTGTCTGCGGACTGAGTTGCGCTGGGCCACAAGCGCCCATGCTTTGATAGGTCGACCGGATAGGGTCCATAACTTGATAAAGCGGTTCGGGCAGGTGGATGCTCGAAGGGCCGCAGTGGAGGAGGCTTACGCTGAGCTCGAGGATTCGGATGCGGAGAAGGGAGTCCTGGACTCCTGCTTCTTGGACTATGAGCAGTTCTTGTGGCTCACGGACGAGTTGATCGAGGCTGAGGGCAGGTATGCCGAGGAGGCGCGTGAAGCTCGGATGAGTGACCTGTCCGAGTCCTCTCTGAAGCAGCTTCAGCCGAAGCTGTTGGGACGACTCCCAACTCTGGACATGCCAAAGTTCTCCGGGGTCCTTTCCGAATGGCTGACCTTCGTTGGTCTTTTCGACAGCCTAGTGGACGCCCGGAGTGACTTGACCCCGAGCCAAAAGATGGCGTACCTCCTGGCCTCTCTGGAGGGGAAGGCCCTGGGCGTCGTCGGCCACTTGAGATTGTCGGACGACGCCTACCAGACTGCTCGGGACCTCCTAGCCAGAAGATACGCCAACGTCCGGCGAATTGCGGACGAACATATTAAGCAGCTTCTAAGCCTCCCGCTGCTTAGTGACCGGGCCAGACTACGCCCGGACCTGTTGGATCCAGTCTTGGTGGCCTGTAATGCGTTGAGGCGGCTGGAATTACCAGTGGGTGAATGGGCTTTTTTGTCGCTCCGCATCGTGCTGTCCCGCCTACCTCTCGACCTTCGAATCCATTTTGAGGAGAGGTACGGCGGGGACGAGGCCTCCCATATTCCGCCCTTCTATGACCTGCTGCGGTTTTTGGAGGAGCAGTGCCGGCAGATCGAGAACGCGGCGGGCACCGTTGACGACTTACGAGACGTGCCCAGTGAGAGGCTGAACCCGCCAGGCAAGTCGTCGTCAACTCTCCCCCCCCTGCTCCTATTGTCGAGCGTCTGATCATCGGGTAACGTCGTGCCCGAAATTATTAGGTAAGCCGGTTTC
The DNA here is from genome assembly GCA_963668995.1 of Parnassius mnemosyne. Lineage (NCBI taxonomy): Eukaryota > Metazoa > Arthropoda > Insecta > Lepidoptera > Papilionidae > Parnassius > Parnassius mnemosyne. Next base: position 50,661,519 of record CAVLGL010000002.1, read on the forward strand.
GGCGAGGCGAACTATCGCCAAGGAGCGCCGCTGGTGCTGTTCATGTCTGGGAGGGCACCTCCATCGAGACTGTCCGCATCAACGGCCCTGTTTGCATTGCCAGGGCAATCACCATGCAGTTTTGTGCCTGGGTGCGAACGGCGTCTCCTCTCGGGGCTCTGCCAGGCCCTCGACCCCCACGAGCGGGCGCGCTCAGCCACGCCCTCTGCCGGGCGACAATCGGCGCCCGTCAGCCAGCCACCAGGCCCCTAAGTTTGGAAGGGGTCCCTCCCCCGACCAGTCGGGGGTAATTCCCCCAGGGGCGGGGGTGTCATCGCCCCCCCTCAGCGTGTGGAGAGGAACTTCACGGCCATTCATCGGTCCGCTGGACCCTTCTCACTCCCGTTAGCTGAGGGGCCGCGACTGATGTACCACTGTTCCCCATTTTATGGAGGCGGCCCTAACTAGCTGCCGCCTTGGCTCCCACCACGGCCACCTCCACTGAGCCTTAAGCCGTCAACAGTCCACTTGTCAAAATTTTCTGTTGCCGACGGCCTCAGTGAAGGCGTACAACCCGAGTGGCGACTATTAGCGGTTGTGCTTGATTGATCCCGGGTTCACGCCATGTGGCCTCCTCTTGGTGGTGGGAAGATTGGGGCCCCTCTGGAGCGTTGAATCACGCTGTCAAGGGGTATTAGATTTGGTTGGTCGAGCACTTAGTCAAAAAATACTTGAATTAAAATTAAAAAATGGTTTGGGCTTTCCGCGAAATTTTCCTATTTGTAGCGGTTTAAATTAAAAGAATTGAATTTAATCTACTCCTTTAAATGCTACTGCATGTGTTTTGTACATATATTTAATCACTGTATTTGATTGTTGCGTCTGTTTGCTGAAAGGAAATTGAATGGCGCGCTATTTGAAAAATTATGTAACATATACATAGATAGTGTTTAATCATTTTGCTTTGCGAAGAAGTAGGGCTGTCCCTTACGTTATTGTTTTGTTTAATTTGCAAGTTGACCTATGCGCATCGGTGATTAATTTGGTTGAATTAATTCTGTAGTTGAACATTGATGCTTTAAAAATTAGTTGAAATATGAGCATAGGACTCCTTGCCTAACAGGCTAGCTAGTTTTGGAGATTATCAGATTGAAATCAGCTGCCGCACTATTTTAGTAAATGATAATATGGTGGGTGGCCTGGCTAGGCCTACTTGTTGAAAATTCATACTAGGGACTATCTGTACGTTTCGTTCGGCTCTCCACAGACGACGTTCATGTGGAATTTGTGGGTGCTCTCTGCACTGAAGCTTAGGAGGCCGCTCGGGGCCGCTTCGTGTCGCGTCGCTGTTTGCAGAGCTGATCCGGTCGGATTGCGGAACTAATCATAGGGGCACAGATAGGTGTTTGAAAGAGGTCGTTGGACTTCTGTCCAGTACAGGACTTGTTAAAGTGCTGCGATGCCCAGGAGGGGCATCCAGTGGAGGCTGACCCTCCGGCTTGCCACATTAGGGCTATTTTTTGAGGCGCTGGTTAGGGTTGCAAGATCTGATGGGGTGCCTAAGGTGGCCTAGTTTTGTTGTAGATTCGGTCTTGCCACTTGCCTTCGCGACCTTGTCCCGCTGACCGGTTTGCTCGCGGACCTAAATCCTTATGTCCGGGATGGGGGTTTGTTCGCGCCAAACACTTTCAAGCATTGACGCGAGAGGGCACTCGGCGCGGTGCATTCATACCGGTTTGACTTTCGGTCTTGCGAAAAACGCCCAAGGGCAGTCAGTCGTCCTTAGGCAGTGCTCACGATTGGCACTCTGTCATTCCGTTAGGGAACTCGGAATAATTAGGTGCGGCCCGTAAATATACGGTCTAGGATTTTGTGACGCGCATTCCTGCTGGAGAGCTTCCCGGGACTTATTGGGTCCGACTCAGAATCTGTATAAGTGCATTCGACAATATTAGCTAGTGCGGCCTCTGATATTCTAGAACTAACTGTTGCAACGCGAAACGGTAGCAACCTTTGGTCCAGAGGCTCCGTGTGCGTTTTGTGCGGTAACCTTATGGTAACCGCGATAGTTAGTGGCTTCTGTAAGTTAGTTAAATGCACGATAGAGTTAATTGACTGTCATCGTGACGAAAGAGGAAAGTTATTGTGGTCCGGCGCCGAAGCAGTCTGAAGCGGTGCAGCATTTTGGAGCAGCCTGGAACTCGGCCGCGGCTGGTCGCCTATGCTTGACAAGGCCCCAAATATTCACACCTCACTGTACACTACTCGCCATGCACTATTACACACACTCACGGCCTGCCCAAGCCTTAGTGCGAAGTTAGCTGCGGATAATGGTAAGTACTATGTCTTTCTAACGTCCTCCCATCTGGTTTATTGTAATTAGGAATTTCCACGTGGCCACATTGAGGCCCGACCTACGTCTGCTCGGGAAGTCTTCAGCTCATGGGCCCTTGAGGGTTTGACCCTTTAAGGGAGCAGCCGTAGGCCGTAACAGTAAGGTATCTTAGTTGAGAGTATTCATAGCTGTATTTCAAGAAAATCTGTTCAGCCGTTTGAAGATCATCAACTTTTTTTGTTTCGGGGGTTTGCAACATTTATAAATTAAGTTATATCCTTGGGTAATGACACAGCAAACTTTTAAAATTTAACAATTCCAGTTATTCCGACGTTATAAGACATTCCCAAAACAAAATAATTACTTTAATGACCGTAAAAAATATAAAACAAAATTTACGGTTATGGCCGTTACCATTCATATATTGTTCTTATAAAAATTATAATCGGTCCAGTTTAGATGAGGAAATAGGGGAATACGAGAAGATGGCTTCGTCATTTTTCATACGGATAATCAGTCGAAGCTCTTATTGTCTCTTTCAGTTGTAGCTCGGTCATTTGGACGCAGTGCGATTGTAATGAATCTTTTAAAAACCTATTCTTTTAATGTCTTGCCGACCAGATATCCCATAAAGTTGTGAGGAAGTAATACTATACGTGGTACAGCCATGCTGTATTATAGGTATATATGTAGTATATTATATATAGTTGTGCATACTATATTATAGTTGTAGCAATAATTGGTCGGCTCGACCGGGGAAGGTCCACGCTCTCACAGAATACGAGTGTAAAATAGCAGCTTAATGTTGCTGCTCGTATGGCGAGTGTACCGGAAATCCTTTTTACTGGTAACGAGGCATTTTATCTTAGTCCTCACGATTGACGACGCACCTTATTTTTGATTCTTATTCGATAATAGATGTAGATGTCTATGAACCGTAGCACTTATTCTCAATTAGGTGAACTGTGTGCCCTATTATCACTCTTACTTTTATGAAAACAAATGTAAGTTTAAAATAAGTTATTAATAACGAAAGTATAACTTCGCTTCCCTTTAGGATTTTATACAGACTTTTCCATAAACCAACAGAGAACAAATGTTAAAACTTCACGCTCAAATAATCTTTTGTATTCGGAGTGCGCGTAGTAACAAACAAACCCGGATGAAATTCACACTGAATGAATATATGAGTTCCATGCTTATTCATATCAAGGGTAAAAGAAAAAATAATTTTAGCGGCAGTTTACGCATTTTGCAAGAGAGCAGTTTAAAGTTTTTCAGCATTAAGTATGTAAAAAAATAAATAGCTAAGATCCGCGTTGTAAAATAGAATGATGTGTCTTACCTAGTTTGAAGAGCAACTCCCACCCTCCCTCAATCGCATTACCCCCTCACCACTAATCTTGTCACCACTAATTTTAGCACGGCTATTTCCAACACCTATACACTAGGAAAGACAAACCACCGTCAAAAATACGACACATGTTTCAACTCTTCACGGTGCATATTCAGGTGAAGTAGAATCTGCAGTAGCTGACTGCTAAGTGAATTTTATGGCAGTTTATTTACTTAAGCAATTTAACGACAAAAAAATTAAAAAATCGCTGGCTAATTTATAGAAAAGTGCCAGTATCGGATTTTACTCTAATTTTTTTTTTCATTTGTTCTAACTTATTATGTAAATATTGTACTTACATAAATTGGGCCAATGCCTAAAACATATTTCATTGAAATTAACTGTTTTAGAATCAATTTTCATATACAGAACCAACAACAACACATCTGCATTTTGATTCATAACCGAGGATAGATCAGGAAGAATATGTGTTTCATTTGTCACCCTTATTCGTTAAAAACAAACATCACGCACGCAGACTTGACAACTATTCTAGCCTCCCGAACAAGCCGGTTTCCGAAAAGGCGAACCACATACACACCCTTCGGCAAATTGTACAAAAGATAGAAGAGCACAATCTGCCACTTTGCCTTGCGTATGTGGACTATGAGAAAGCGTTTGATTCCGTAGAAATTTGGGCGCTGCTTCAGTCTTCAATTCTTCGGTATATCGAAGTGCTAAAGTGTTTGTACAGTAGGGCTACGATGGCTATCCGAGTACAGAATCAGAGTACGAAACCTATCCAACTGCAGAGAGGTGTAAGACAGGGTGAATTTAAACTTTTCACCTCTGCATTGGAAGACAAACTTTTCACCGCTGCATTGGAAGACATTTTCAAGCTACTGGACTGGAAAGGATGCGGTAATAACTTTAATAGCGAGTACATACGATACTCTACTATATATACTCACCTACGATTTACCGACGATATAGTGCTTGTGGTAGAATCGCTGGAGGACCTAAGCATTATGCTCAATGACCACAATAGTGTCTCCCAACGGATAGGTCTTAAGATGAACATGAACAAAACAAAGATCATGTTTAATGTCCATGTCGCACCTATGCCGGTAGTTGTTGGGAGCACTAAGCTCGAAGTTGTTGAGGAGTATGTTTACCTGGGACAAATAGTCCGACTAGGTAAGTCCAACTTCGACCGTGAGATCAATCGACGGTTTCAACTCGGCAGGGCAGCGTTCGGGAAACTACGACACATATTCTCGTCAGGAATACCTCAAAACCTGAAAACGACTTTGTACAACCCGTGCGTGTTGCCAGTGATGACTTATGGATCTGAGACGTGGTCCTTCACTGCTGGCCGTATGAGAACGCTCTGGGTCGCTCAGTGAGCTATGGAGAGGTCTTTGCACGGAGTTTCTCTGCGTGATAAACTTAGAAATGAGGATAACCGCAGTAGAACCAGAAAAACCAATATAGCCCAACGAATTAGTAAGCTGAAGTGGCAATGGGCCAGTCATATAGCTCGAAGAACCGACAACCGATGGGGAAGAAAGGTTCTCGAGTGGCAGCCTCGTACCGGTAGACGATGTGTAGGGTGACCCCCCACTTAATGGAGTGATGACCTGATAAGACATGCATGAAGTCGATGGATGCAGGTGGCTCAGGACCGTGCTTTGTGGCATTCCTTGGCGGAGGCGGATGTTCAGCAGTGGACTTATATGAAGGGCTGTAAAGATGAAGATGATGAAACATCACATTGTTAGAGAAATTGGTTCATATCAATAGCTTAATTCAATGCTGATATATTTGTTTCGGATATTCTTATAATGTTCTTTTTCTATGTCAGTGTATATAATGATATCAATAAAACTTATTTCTATGTTTGTAGCGCTGCACCTGCAGTCCCGCGTGTTCAAATCACGCACGGAACGAGCGTTTGTATGGTCTTCAAATAATTGTTCTGGGTCTGGATTTTTGTCAATATGTAATTTATATATCTTAAAGATCCGACGATACTGGAAGAAACTTAGTCTTCTTAATTTAACGTTAAAACATATGACATATATAAAATCTAAAATGGGTTTTCGCACTCCACTACGTATAAAACGTCCCTACTAAATCTCTCTTCTTGTTTTATCTGGTTTTATATTTAATATGAATAAATGTCTTGTGTACATAGGATTTACTTCTGAGAAGACCTCTCAGAAGATTTTATTTATCTTCTGAGAGGTCACCAAATAACCGGGGATATGCATATTTACTTTCTACGTAGCTTTGCATACTAAAACTTAAATTGAATTCGTTGTATGCATATCAACATAAGGATTATATTTGAATGTGATATTTGAACTTATACGAAATGGGTGACTACAGCACTACATAGTTGAGGTTGAGCAGAATAGATGTACAATTTTTTTTTTGCAGCTATATTATGGTTGTAGCACGAAATGGCTCGGCTCGATCGGAGAAGGAAAGAAAAGAGCATTATGCTGCTATTTTACGCTGGTATTCTGTGAGAGCGTGGTCCTTCCCCCGGTCAAACCGACCCATTCGTGCTAAATCTATAGTATTAATATACATCAGGTAGACTGTGTGCTCTCTGTCAAACTAATTCTATGAAGAAATGGATAAATATATTATGTTCAATGAATATGTAGGTATGTTTAATGATTTCTTACATTAACGCGAATGTGGTCTAACAAATCCTTTGTTACCGTTACCGATTCAGTCTATTAAAGTCCACTGCACACATAGCCCCCCCCCCCCCCCCCCCCCCCCCAATAGATTGCCTCATAGTATCCCCTATGAGGACATTATATTTTCCATTGTTGCCACACTTGACTATCGGGTACGCAACAGCAGTTCTTTTTATTTTTCGTTGTTATGAGAAAGACGCTGGTGCCCATCTCCTGATTTGTTTCCCTCTGTCGCCTCTTACGACACCCACGGGATGATATGTGGTAGTGGATATTCTTACACTGTCACAACACGGTAGAGCGCAGAGCGGAAACAATAGAGACGCAGTTCGACGTCTATCGGGGGAGACTGAAGTGTTCGAAATCACAATATCATAGTTAACCACGGCTACCTTCAGTTAAAAATGATTAAATTTTGGTCCGATCTACGCAGAATGAGCTTATATTATATTGAAGTCTTGTAGTTTTAAGCTTGGGTTGGGATTTAGTTATATTAATTATAATAGTATAATAATAGTGAAATTGGGATGTTTTTTCATCCATTCATAAACCTAAGAAAACATAAGGAATTGTTATGATTTAAATAATGATCTAATTAATGACAACCTTTCCTTCAATACTTTTTACATATGCTTTGAATTTATGTAAAGGTGGCTCGGCAATATTACAGGGGTATAGGTAGGGATAAATAGTTATACATTTATCCAAAATACACATTTCTAAAAGTAACAAGCTTGCAAGCTTTTAATCTCGACTACGTGTTGTTGGTCCTTTGTTGTTCGCGAGGAAAGAGCTTCACTTTTATTTATCGCTTTTTCTATTTTACAGTCTCACTTATTTCATAGCAACCTGTAGTAATTTTTTTTTTTTAATTAAATTGTCTTTTTTTTCATCAAGTATATCTTGAAGTCCTTAGTTAATTTTAAATTTAAATGTAACCTGTATTAACTGATTAAAACCATCGAATTTCCTTTAAATAATTTAGAAAAGTAAATGGATTATATTATCAGGAACTATTTTGGCACTAATTTTTTTTAAAGGTGTGTGATTATGAGTATGTCACAAGAATTTAAAAAATATCGTACACATGATGAACTGCAATAGCTAAGCGTCATAAATTTCAACGTGGGCTTGAGATCGAACTCCACCGGTACCATCGAAATTGTTACACAAACCCTATATGTTTAAGTAATAAATAGTTATGTAAGCATGATGTTAAGGTCCGCCAACACACACGGGAGCGCAGGGGCTCATATTTATTATTTTATTATTATTAACACTCTCAGATATGAGAGAAGGACGGTGCCCACAGGTGGGACGCATATAGGGTTTCTGGCTTTTGTATATAGGATTTCTGGCTTTCGTTACTCACCTTACGATACATTGCAGCAGTATTCTATGAGAGCGTGGTCCTTTCCCGATCGAGCCGACCCATTAGTGCTACAACTACAACTACTAATATAGCTGCAGCATGGCTCTACCACGTATAAAACGTTTCTCGCGTACTTTGAAATTTGCAGCGAGCGCTTAGCCCCTTAATGAATACCTAAGGATAATTAATATTGTGCTGTATCGTGAAGGAATACAACATCTCATTTCGTCCCGTGGGTGACGTATTGGGAGTTACCTATAACTATAACTATAGGTAACTTTAACTATGGGTAACTATAGGTAACACCAGAAAGATCTTAAGGCTTTTGATAGATGAAATGTGGATGGCGGTAACTGCAACTCGTTAATGCCAGACAGTAGTAAGGTAATGATTAAGGCAAATCTTTCCTAAAACAGATGAGGGCCATGATACACTACATGTTTCTAGTTGGAAAGACTTACGACTTTCTGCCTCGGAGTCTTTTTGGGTAGATACAAACCTCTTACCTATTTCTGTCGCCAAGCAGCAGTGCGTACACTGCTGCGTTCCGCTCTGAAGGTGTAGAGAGCCAGTGTAATTGTAGGCTGAAGATATTCCAGATTAGTCCTCAGAGGTGACAACTTATCTGTTGCCTTCTTTGTTTGAAGTTGGTTGCAGATATTCATGGACTACAGCAGTCACTTACCATTTTGTCATTTGTCACTTCAGTTTTTAGCATCATCATCATCGTTAAGGCCTTTCACAAGTCCACTGCTGAACATAGACCTTACCCAATGAATGCCACAAAGAACACTCCAGAGCCACCTGCATCCATCGTCGTCCTGCATGTCTTACAAGGTCGTCACTCCATCTTCATCACTTTTCACTTTAGTTTTATAAAAAACTAATTAACTATTGGCCAGAATTTAAAGGTATACAATGAATTCAAAGGTGAGGATACTTTATTAATACAGCCTAAGTTGCCAGAAATTTTAATGTAAAACGATCTACTTAGGCACGTCGTAGATGCCCTAAGTACCGCCTAAATTGCTTCCCGAGGAAATCACTGTATCAAATCTGCTATAAAATTAAATGAAACAAGGGCATATACAAAATTTCAGATCTTTGCCATGACGAAACTTGAATAATGAATATAAATGAGATAAGGTAATATCATGTTTCGTAAAAAAGCTTTCTTATTAAAAGTTTAATTAAATAGAGAGACGTATATAGAACTAAGATATGGAAAGGGAGATATGGAGAGGTAGAACAGCTCATGTGATCGTAAATAGATGCTACATCCTATAGACATTTATATTTCTCCTTGATTAAGAATTACAACCTTTTCCTTTTTTGTTCTGAGGACTACGTTATTTATCGTTTCCAGTAAAGGTTTTTCGGTTCTCGTCAGACGCCATAAGGAAAGCAGTAGTTATACTGCTGTTTCAAGATACAAAGCGATGCAATGTCTCTTCGCTAGTGAAGGAAATCGGAAAGAACTTGGTCGATGACGATTCGGGCCGGCCTCCGTTGAATACGGTCAAGTGGAAGGAGCTGATACTACGGTGCCCCTGTCAGCCTCTAGGTTCTCAAGTAGCAAAATGTTTTACTTCACCCACGTGCACGTGGTTAGTCAACACTTAAAACTACAATAGACAATTTCATTGATTGTGATGGAGATAGAGCTTGTTGACGGAATGCATATGTCTACCATTTTCTTAGTCTTTCAGATTTCTTCAAGATGTTTTCCCTCACCACCGAGCAAGTGGTAAATCAGCACTTAAAACGAAATTAAAATAAAATACATTAAAATAAATAAACATATCTACATGACTAATGTATTTACTAAACCTGTTTATATTACCTTAGTTGCACAGATTAATGACGCACCCTTGCTTTTAGAGGCTCGTAAAAGGGTTTACATATTATGACGATCCTCAAAATTACCCTTTATATCTCGCAATGAATTTACAATTAAAACAGAGCGAACACGAATGAATAGTTTTGCTTAAAAATAATTTCTTACTTTGTCTCTCTCTCTCAAAATAATGTTTTTTTTTTTGTTAATATTGTATTGTCACTAACGAAGTAAGTCATTTGGTGCTTGTCTGAAAGAGTCTCGACGAAAAACGAAGGAAATTTTGTTTAATTAATTTAAGTTGTTAAAAACGAGTTAGCTCAGCGTAAAAAATAAAATCATGAGCACTATTCCCGTCACTACTAATCCCAACACCACTACACTAGGGAAGACAAACCACCGTCGATAATACGACACATTTTTATACGTGGTAGAGCCATGCTGCAGCTATATTAATGGTAGATATATTTGTAGCACGAATGGGTCGGCTCGACCGGGGAAATACCGCGCTCTCACTGAATACCAGCGTAAAATAGCAACATAAAGCTGCGGTATGGTGAGTGTAGAGAACCGGAGACCATGTTTACTGGTAAAGAGGCAAAAAAAAGTAAACGTGTTTCACCTCTAAACGAGGCGTAATCGGGTGGAATGATAGTAGATTTTTGCAAAGTAACGCCTGATTCTGTTAATTAAAATTTCATTATTCAAACACAGACTTTAATCTAAAACATTTTTAAATAAGGATCCATCGGACTGATTATACATGTGATTATACATGACTGAGAGAATCTACTATGCCATATCAGAGGTGGCAAAGAGAATTGACATAGAAAAAGGGAAGCAGCATCTTCCTGATAACAATTCAAAGCGCGGAAACTATGGAAAATCTCCCCCCCCCCCCCCTTTTGTGGTGTATATAGAGATATATGCTCAGCTTCTGACTTTTGGTAGGTTGTAATAAATATATAAATGAAAAAAATATTTTGAATATGTTTCTATTAGATATCGTTAAATTCTGAAAGCGAAATGAGCAAAGTATGTATTGTATAATAAAAAGGTAGGCCGACCGTGAAATCCAAGGTATATAAAGCTCTTTGTGATTCAGCCGCTTTGTAATAAATAAGTACTAGCGTTATTGTATAACATCATTTTAATGTTAATGTTGACTGACTACTGGAGGTGTAAGAATATCCACTATTTTTTATCGTCCTGTGGTAAACGTAAGTAGCGACAGACGAAACATTTTTTTTAATTAAAATTACAACTACCCTCTGCCAACCGTGACAATTGAGGCAAATCGCTCCTATGATGCAATCCATAGAGGAGGCCTATGAACAGCTGTAGACTTTTAATATGCTGTAAAGGTAACGCTTACGGTAACATTAATGTTAAATAAATGATTTATAAGGCATTCGTAGAATACAACAAGAGGTTCCACTTTGTCACTTTGCTTGTTAAGTTTTACACAGCATAACGCAATTGTAATTGAACCATACCATGATACGTTAGTCACAATAATAATAATGTCCTGCAGACCGTATTTCGTATACTGTATTTCGTATGGTAAGTGTACAGAACCGGAGACTCTTTTTATTGGAAACGAGGTATTTCACGTCAGTTCCCAAGGGTGACAACGCATCTGCATTTTGATTGTTAATTGAAGATAAATGTAGATGTATATAGGCAACATCAGGTGAACTGCTCATTTGTCATCCTTATTCTATAAAGAAAAAACTAAACAAAGAAGAATACTAATGCGTTTTCACTCCTGAGGAATAAGATTTATTTTATTTATTTATTTAGTACAAAAACAGTTACAGCATCCTAACAGTTAAAGCCAAGACAAGTCTATACACAAAAACGTCACAACTGCTTGACTATATATCTTTCAGAAGCGAACACGGTAGTGTCCGCGCAAATAAGCATGATACGGATTCGTAGACAGAAAAGGTCCTATCACCTACACTTTATATTAGGTTTTCTAAAAAGTTTTAATATGAGTTCAATCGAAGGCGTACAATTTACCCGTGTTTTAAAAAGGTGACTGCTTTTCTAGAAATTATAACAAAGCCTTCAAAATATCATTATTTTAACTCACAAGAACGTCGAAGTGAGCTAATTTGGCTCAGTTTTAATGAGCAAGTTGCGAGCAGCTGTCTCACTCAGTACTAATATTTGTTTTTCATTTGAACTTATTGTGTTTTATGTTTACCGCTTCAAATACGGCAAACGGGACATTCATGTACAGACAGACAGTCAGAATTCGAGATAATGCTATAGAGGCCCTCACCGGTTAGCGGTCACCAGAGGTGGCCTCTATATCTGTCTATCTGTCTGTCTCTGAGAATGTTTTAAATTCTTATAAAGTTCGTCTACCCAAATAGATATGAGGTTGGGATTTCTTTTTTTAATTATACTAAAGTGACAAATGAACAGTTTACCTGAAGGTAAGTGGCTACTGTAGTCCATTGATACATACAACTAACTTCAAACAAGTCAGGTTAGAGATCTGTTATCATTTCTGAGGAATAAGTTAGTTTGCCTCACAGCTTGCAGTTGTCCTGGTTCTACAAAACCTTCAGAGCGGAAAGCAGCAGCGCAAACACTGCTAGTTGGTATCAGAAATAGGTAAGATAATGCTTTCCACTCAAATGGACCTACCACCTTGGTGGATGGAGTGCTAACACCTTGATTTTTGGAATTAGATTTTTTTTAGAAGTTTGTTTATGTATTTTAAAGGGTTAATTAAGTTTAATTGTTGAACAAGAGCTCTTTAAATAAACAATTAAAAAATCTACAATTAATCATTATTTTAAATTATATTTTATTTAATATCATCATCATCATCATTACAGCCTTTCACAAGTCCACTGCTGAACATAGGCCTCCCCCAAGGAATGCCACAAAGCACGGTCCTGAGCCACCTACATCCATCCTGCATGTCTTACCAGGTCTTCACTCCATCTCGTGGGGGGCGCCCTACACTTCGCCTACCGGTACGAGGCTGCCACTAGAGAACCTTTCTTCCACATCGGTTGTCGGTTCTTCGAGCTATATGGCCGGCCCACTGCGACTTCAGCTTACTAATCCAGAAACAGAAACAGAAACAGAAACTTTTTTATTCAATATAGATTATAAATAATACTTATTGAAAGTCACTCTTTTGTTTGACTACCACTGGTTCGGAAAAAACCTCTGTCCTGGGAAGAACCAGCAAGAAACCCAGCGGGACTTTTTTTTTAAATAACAGCTTACAATCATGATGTTACACAAATTAACAACACAACAAATTAGAAATAGCTTGGTAGCGATCACCTCATTTCCAGGGGTTATTATCATCCATAAATTCCTTAATATTATAATAACCCTTTTTATACAAACTTAGTTTAATAAAGTTTTTGAACTTTGAACAGGTCAAACTTTGTATATTTTCTGGAATTTTGTTGTTAAAGCGTATACATCGCCCCAAGAATGAATTACTGACTCGATGGAGTCGAGTAACTGGTACTACTAGCTTGTTCCGTTGGGCTATGTCGGTTACTCTGGTTCTACTGCGGATATCCTTACTTCTAAGTTTATCACGCAGAGAAACCCCAAGCATAGCCCTCTCCATACTTCGCTGAGCGACCTTGAGCTTCCTCATACGGCCAGGAGTCAAGGACCACGTCTCAGATCCGTAAGTCATCACTGGCAACACGCACTGGTTGTACAATTTCGTTTTAAGGTTTTGAGGTATGTCTAATGAGAAGATGTGTTGTAGTTTCCCGAACGCTGCCCAGCCGAGTTGAATCCGTCGATTGACCTCTCGGTCGAAGTTGGACCTACCTAGTCGGACTATTTGTCTCAGGTAAACATACTCGTTAGCAACTTCGAGCTTAGTGCTCCCAACAACTACCGGCATAGGTGTGACATGGTTCAGCTTAAGACCTATCCGTTGGGAGACACTATTGAGGTCATTGAGCATAGTGTTTAGATCCTCCAGCGATTCTGCCATAAGGACTATATCGTCGGCAAATCGAAAGTGAGTGATGCACTCGCCATTGATGTCAATACCGCATCCTTTCCAGTCCAGCAGCTTGAAAACGTCTTCCAATGCAGCGGTGAAGAGTTTCGGGAATATAACGTCACCCTGTCTTACACCTCTCTGCAGTTGGATAGGTTTCGTACTCTGATTCTGTACTCGGATAGCCATCGTAGCTCTACTGTACAAACATTTCAGTACTTCGATATACCGACAGTCAACTTGGCACCGCTGAAGGGACTGCAGCACCGCCCAAATTTCGACGGAATCAAAGGCTTTCTCATAGTCCACATACGCAAGGCAAAGCGGCAGATTTTACTCGTCTGCCTTCTGTACAATTTGCCGAAGGGTGTGTATGTGGTCTATGGTATTAAAGCCCTTTCGGAGCTAAGTTTCGGGGATAATACGTCACCCTCTCTTAGTTAGATAGGTTTCGTACTCTGGTTCTGTCCTCGGATAGCCATCGTAGCCTTACTGCTTAAATAATTCGGCACTTCGATATACCAACAGTCCACTTGGCACCACTGGAGGGACCGCAGCACCACCCAAATTTCGACGGAATCAAAGGTCACACACGCAAGACAAAGTGGCAGATTGTACTCGTCTGCCTTCTGTACAATTTGCCGAAGGGTGTGTATGTGGTCTATGGTACTAAAGCCCTTTCGAAAACCGGCTTGTTCAGGAGGCTGGAAGTCGTCAAGTCCGCGCGCGTGACGATTCGTAATGACTCTTGAAAACAGCACGTAGACGCGGCTCAGAAGTGAAATCGGTCTGTAGTTCTTCAAGAGAGCGTTGTCGCCTTTCTCGAAGAACAAGACAATTGCACTTCTGCTCTACGCCTCCGGAGTAGTGCCACCATGGAGGACGGAATTAAAGAGCTTCTGAAGGACTTCAAGTACCGATTTTCCATCCGCTTTCAATAGCTCCGCTGTAATTCCATCCTCGCCCGGGGACTTTCCGTTTTTAATGTGCTGGAGAGCCATTATAATCTCGCTCGGACTGACGTCTGGGATATCTTCGGAATTGTGTTGGATAAGACTCGCTCTTGGATCGTTACTCACACTTGCATGTGGCTCCAACGATGACGTGTACAGCTGCCCATAGAACCTCTCAATCTCACTCAAAATCTCAAGTGTCCCGGAAACGATGCTGCCACACTCGGTCTTCAGCTTTGACAGTTGGCTCTTTCTGGCAGACAGATATCTGGCGAAGACTTTGGAGCCTTGGTTCCGCTCGATTGCTTCTTCAATAAAAGCTGTATTGAAGTTGCGTAATTCCCGCCGCATGCATTTGGAGATCTGTCTGTTCCTTGAGTTGCCTGTATGATGTCAAATCTGTTGAAGAATGTAGCTTAATCTCCCGTCTAACAGCCATGAGATTAAGAGTGTGATCGGAGAGTTTTTGTGTTCTTCTGCGGCGGGTCTTGCAGAACTTAGCTCCGACCGCATGGACAGTTTCCACGAGCTTGTCATTCATATCGTCCACTTCATTGCAGTTTTCTAGGCACTGAAAACGGTTTTGTAACTCGAGCTGAAAGGTTTCAGGACTTTGGAACACAGCACGAGGAGAACGGAGCGTTAACTTCATTAGACGAGACCTCTCCAACTTAACGTTTAGGTTCAGTGTGCCTCTAACCATTAGGTGATCTCTACCAGTTTTCACCCTCGCGATCACGGAGACATCACTGAACAGTTGTCGTCTGTTGGTCATAATGAAGTCAATCTTATTTTTTGTCGAACTGTCGGGGCTCGACCAGGTCCACTTCCTTTGGGGCCGCTTCTAGAAGAAAAAGTTCATCATAAAGAGTCCTGCTTTCTCCATGAAGTCGGCCAGCTGCTGGCCCCTTGGGTTCCGTTGCCCTATTCCAAATTTCCCTACTTTCAGCTCACCGTTCTCTCTTGTGCCTAGTTTTGCATTGAAGTCTCCCATTAACACCGTATATTGGGTTTTGGAGGAATGCATGGCTCTAGAGTTATCCTCATACATTTCCTCCACCTCCTCATCGGGGTGTACCGAGGTTGGTGCGTAAACCTGTATGACCTTCAGCGAATACCGTTTGGTGATTCTGAGTATTAAGTACGCAACCCTCGTCGACACACTCTCGATCTTTACAACGTTGTTAACGAGAGACTTGTAGACGATTAATCCGACACCTCCTTGGGACAGATGGTAGCCCCCCCCCCCGGTGATAGAGTAAGTTGCCGGATTCGAGGATTACCGTGTCCTCCCCCTCTCTTCGGACCTCGGATAATCCTATAATATGCCAGCGTAACTTGCCTATCTCTTCTTCCAGCTCCACGATCTTCTCGTCAGTCCTCAGGGTGCGTGCGTTGTATGTTGCCAGGTCAAGTCGTTTTAGGTGGCAACCGAACCTCCACCGGAGATTCTTAGCACTCCCTGCCTCGCCGTTACCATGGTCACTACCGTAGCCAGGAATAGCGGCGCCGCCGTGGACTGGGGGCCGTCTCTTTGTTACTCTTATCATAGGGGGGTATTTGCCATAGTTGCCACGCTTAGCACGGGTTGGCAAGATGCTGCTGCACATCTCCTGCCTGTTTCCCTTTGTCGCCTTTTTCGACACCCACGGGAAGATATGGGGTAGTGGATATTCTTAACCGCCACTACACGGTCCGTTTTTATTTAATATATATCCAATTTTTTAAAAATTTTTAAAGTACTAAACCCTACATTGAATAGCATCCAATTGATTAATTTCGTTTATTCTTCAGTTCCTTAGTCATAAAATTATTTCTTTCTTTCTTCATTTCTAGCTACCAGGAGCCATAAGCGGTTGCTTTAAGTTTAAGCAAGGATACTGTATAAAAAAGTAAAAAGAAATTAAATGAAATTGCTATGGCTTTTCAGTCCACCTTAGGTTAGGTAGTGAAGGAAAATATGTGTGGTGGTGTTGTTCCCACTTCCAAAACCTTCTTAATTCACATTTTTATTTTATGTGAGGCAGACGTGTTCAATTAAAGTGGTTGCTCACTTTATTCTCCCAAAAATACGAGCGATTTCTCTTTTCTTTATGAATAATTCATTATGCAAAGAGGTTTTTAGGTTAAGTTCATTTTTATATAATATTGTAATATATTACGTTTATTATTCATATTTTCTTTGCTCTTTAAATCAACATTGTTTTTGTACTATATCTTATTTCGTATTTACGTGGTAAGGCCAAGCTACAGCTACTCAGCTCAACCAGAGGAGGACCACGCTCTCACAGAATACCAGTGTGAAATAGTAGCTTGATGCTGCTATGTTTCGTATGGTAAGTGTAGAGAACCGGAGACTCATTTTAACTGGAAACGAGGCATTCCATCCTAGTCCTCAGAACGTGCAAACGCATCTGCAGCCTTCTTTGTCTGAAGTTGGCCGCAGGTGTTCAAGGACTGCAGTAGCAGTACCATCTGGTGGAATGTAAGTTCGTTTTTACTTCAGTTTAATTAAAACACACAGACATACTGTCATGAAACTTCACCATAGAGCGATTACCATAAAAACAGTAAATTAAAAAGTAAAGTTAACAAATTCCCCAAGTAAATTAATTAATCCGGTGAGCAATGAATTTAAACTCAGTTTGTTTTCCGTTTGTTAGTCATTAAATTCGTAAAGTTATTAAGAAGAGTTTGAGTTTTGTTTTTGACATAAAGGTTTGTAAATTATTAACGTAATGTTTAAAAGTAAATTTAGTACCGTGTAGTGGCAATTTAAGAATAGCTGCTGCCCCATATCATCCCGTGGGTGTAGGAGGTGACAGAGGAAGACAAATAACTAGATTGGCAGTAGCTTATTCATAATAACGACTAAAATAAAAAATAAAAACTGCGTTTGCCAATCCGTTTGCCAAGAGTGGCAACTATGGCAAATGTTCAGCAGTGGACTTTAATAGACTGTACCACACAACACTTGTTTATAACGTGGCCCTACTAGGATTTTCTGGTGTAGTTTGTTCGTGCAGGTAGTTTACATACATAAAATAAATTACACCAGACCCGGAATAATAATTTGTAGGCCATATAAATTCTTGTTTCCTGCGGGATTCGAACTCGCGGCATTTACCGTCGTAACTCAATGCTAACCCACTCCGTCACTGAGCCGTTAGAAAATAAAAACTATAGTAGTCACACAGATTTGGAACATCGTTTGTAAACACTATAAAATTTTATTCCTTGGTGTTATTGCCTGCAAACTGCTGAATATCAAAATTTTGTAGAATAAAATTGAAGTAGTACTACGTACTACAAGTAATGGAGACGCCGAGACTTGGTTGTTTGCAATACACTTTAAAGCCCACGGGCTCAAACTTACTTAGTCTGTGCCATAAAAAGGGGCTACGTACCTCCCGACCACGCGCCTCGCACTGCCGTACTGAATTTTTTCACGATGTCAGATCTAGTGCGCAGTACATATTACTTCATTAGGGATAAAGAGCTCTTTAATGCGTTTTGTGCTACGCTTGTGATAGGCAGAGATAAGCAGGCGAACGCAGTATTTGATATCTCGCGCCTTTAATTTTATCGACTGCCTTATGTCACTTTTCTTCCGGAATTGGATTGCATATATTACCATCTATCGGAGCTTACAACCTTTTTAAGCATTTCGCTTTCGGTTACGGTATAGTATAAACAATAATGTGCGGTACTACCCGTAGTACGCAGCTGTTCTTTATATATCGGAGTAGTTTGAAAACTTTGAAAGCGTGATTTAGGCTTGTGTTTATTTCACTTGTGGAGTGACAACAGCGCCGCCACAATACTATTATAAACAAACATACTAGGTGCTATTGACCATGTAGTGGCGGTGTAGGAATATCCACTACCCCATACAGTCCCGTGGGTCTAGTAATATCCGACCGAAGGAAATAAACCAGGAGATTGGAACTAGATAATAGGATAAAGCCTTTCTTCTGCTCAGGGTTTTCTCAGTTTGGGTTGGTTCAACTCTTTTACAAATTTCTGTCACTCTGCTCACGGGCTGTGAGCTACCACGGTAGCTCAGAGGCTAGCGCTCACTATAAATTTAAGCGAGCAATCTGGGTTCGATTCCTACAAGCACCAATGAAATTATGAATTGTAATTATAAGTGCTAATTTATCACATGTCTAGCGGTAAAGGAAAACATTTTTCCTCACGAGGAAACATCGGGGGAATATAAAATTGTAAGAGCCAAGATGGGAAGTCCGTCAACACGTACTCAAATAGGGCGGCGGACTTATTATTTAACAATCCTTTCAGAAATGAGCAAAGGCTTGTACCCACCTGTGGGACGTACATGCTGTAACTTTGCAGGCTGTGAAGTAGTTCATCTTAGCCCTCAGTGGCAATAATGCTTCTGCGGCCATTTTGTTTGAATTTGGTAGCAAATGGGCCACAGTAGCTTAATATTACGGCTATTTGTTTTTTTGTTTACTTATTATAATCCAGTGCTTGACTACAATCTCAGCTGGTGGTAAGTGGAGCCTCAGATGGTAAATCGCACTGTCTTAGCGTAACAAAAGCCTGTTCACTGTTGCCTTGAAGACGCCCAGATTGTATTTGGATGGAACGTTTCATGCACTTTTTCACTCTTATATTGTTAAAAGTAAGCAGATTATAGATAACTAGTTAACTAATTATTTAATGAACTTCAGAAAAAGCCGCCCAACTGCGAGTCGAACTCGCGCATGAAGGGTTCCGTACCATCGTAAAACACGTTTCTAGTATAGCGGACGGTTAGTTACACTTTACGTACGGAACCCTTAAAATGAAGAGAATGAAATTAGACTGTTTGTTTTGTTTTGTACGCATGTTACATTGTTTTAACAAACGGGTAATAATTCAGGGTAGATCCCATATAAATTTCAAGAAATAAATTTCACCACTAAATAGGGGATGAAATCGTTAATGGAACTGTTTAGAGGATATTGAGATTGTGATATTCCTTTTTCCATGCAAAGGGTAAAAAAAAACTTTTAATAAAAAGTAAAAACCTACTTCAAGCAACTGACAACTATATAAAATAACTTCACATACTAAAGTCGGGGCATTAATTCTTTTATATTTATAAAAATGTTTAAATTTTGAATAACATCATTTTTTACGTGATAGAGCCATGCTGCAGCTATATTAGTAGTATAGTTGTAGCACGAATGGGTCGGCTCGACCGGGGAAGGACCATGCTCTCGCAGTAAACCAGCGTAAAATAGCAGCTTAACGCTGCTGTGTTTCGTATGGTGAGTGTAGAGAACCGGAGACCCTTTTTACTGGCAAAGAGGCATTCCATGTAAGTCCTCACGGGTGACAACGCATCTGCATCTTGATTCTTTATTGAGGATAGATGTAGATATTTATGGGTCACAGTAACCACTTACCATCAGGTGGACTTTGTGCTCGTTTGTCACCCTATCCTATAAAAAAAACATCGAAATTGTATAATTTTTTTTCAAAAGTCGCGTAAAATCCTTCATTGAGTTGTCAATAAGAAAACTCAATGTTATAACTAATATCCTACGTTCACGCCCTTAGCTTCCCCGACAAAGATCGACCGTACCAGGGCCCATGAGTGGTAGTCGCGACGGGCAACCAAGGGAGGGGCCCACTGGCCTATGGATAAATGTTCTAAAACGGCTGACAAATAAGCAAGCACAACAAAACTTACCGATTTCCGGAGGTAGGGTTGACGACAGGGTACCAGTTAGGTGATAAGTGAGGTGCATGTAAGTAGTGTGTAGTAGTGTGTAACCTGACTTAACCGAGGAAGTCGGACCGCAGATCCCCAGGCGCTGCTTCTCTCCAAATGTGAGATCCCTCCAGGGAGGCGTTCACCAATTGAAAACTTCTGCTTTTACTTCACTGTATTAGTTTATCAACTCCATTGTACATTTAATTAACCTCAAAGGCAACCAACTCAACGTTCATCGAAATCAAAACAAGTGACACACGACACAAGTAACGAACAGTCGTTCAAAGTTCAATATTCAATGTTCCGGGCTCACTCAGCACAAAATTACCAACACGGGAACGAACGCGATCTCTTCTCGAGTCACAAAGTTCAGCGCTCCACACAACAAGGCAAAATTCCTTCGCACGACACTAAAATACCACAAAGTAACTCTTCGAATCAAATCAATGTCAATCAAAGTTAAGTTAATAATTCAAACTCAATACAAGCCTCTTGTCTCGATACGTACAAATTAGACAAACCAATTCGAGGTGGTCTACACGGGACCCAAATATTCAATAGTCAATTAGGCGCGCACAATTTACTCTAGATTCAACACGAAGCGATCTCCTCTCGGGTCACACATTCTTAGAGTTTCAAAACTCAAAAGGGCCTCTTGTCACTTAAAGCACGAAAGACAATCAATGAGAGGCGTTTGTCACGCGGCCAGCCGCTTCGCACCTAACCGTCATACTGAAAAAGGGTGCGGTCGACCGATGCGACGCGCGCGCGCAACAGTCCCAGGCGGTGACCTCTAAATTCCATCGGAGGACACGCAGCGCGCACATCTTGACGCAAGTTTTTAAAATATTACGATTTAGGCCTAAACATCCTATTAAGACTAATATCTAATGTAATATTAAAGTAGAAAAAAATACTAAAAGAACACGCATTTATCATGAGCTGTCATATTTCATTTCATGTTTTCATTCATTAAATTATTGTATAGTTATCGGTTTTAAATTTTAAGTTTATAAAATTTTTGATAGTTCCGACGCCTGCAAATGGGAGATATATACATTAGATACACGTCAAATGAAAGCATAATAGTACAAATGCTTCCACTCGCTCATCAAATTTATTCACCTTTTTATCTCTACAGGCGACAACTGAATTATAAAATTCCATTACATTCATACCTTCATACATTACATTACACGTCAGATGTAAGCAAGTAAAAAGAACAGTGGAATTGTCACAAATGCTTCCACTCGCTCATCGAATTTATTCACCTTTTTACAGAAATAAAGAAATTCTAATGGTCCTTTGTCGACGTAACTGAATGATGCGTATGAAATTATTTTTTTTTGATAAGATTCTATAGATAAGTGCGTGAAACTAAAGCTGAATTATGAAAATTTTTTTGTGATTTCTAGCCACAGTGGAGGAGAATATATAATGTTATCTAATTGGATTGTGTGAACAAAAATATCTTGCAAATTATAATACTCATTAATTTATTCATTCCAATCTATCCTATGTCCTGGCTTAATATATATGTTTTTTTTATAGAATAAAGTGACATCTGGTTCTCTACACTTACCAAACGAAAAACAGCAGCATTAAAATGCTATTTTACGCTGGTATTCTATGAGAGTGTGGTCTTTCCCCGGAACCGACCCATTCGTGCTACAACTACAACATATATGCAGCATGGCTACACAACGATACAAAATGCCCTCCATAGTTTGCCACTATGTAATAAGTTGCCACGTTCGGCAGGCGGGTTGGCAACCACAGATTTTTTAAATTATATTCAGTTGCTATCAAGAAGATGCTTCTGTTTATCTCCTGTTTCAGTTTTCCTATGTTGCCTCTCACAACATCCGCGGGACGATATTATGGGATAGTGGATATTATTATGCCGCCACTACACGGTTCGCGTAACAAACATACAAAATATTGCAGCCTCATTGATAACCCTTTTTTGATCTCGATATAAAATGAATAGACTAACTACAAAGGATCATTTACTTCAAAGATTTACGATAAAAGAAATCTTTCCAAGTCGTAGCAGAGTGGTGTGATTTTATAAAAGTTACGTATTAGAATCCGCGGTCCTCAGCATCGCAGAAGAACGCTTATCATCTGTTTTATCGGGCCGTCATTGAAAATACCCAGAACTCTTTCAGTTCTCAATAGCCATTCAAGTTTCCGCAATAAGGCTTACATAAAATGATTTATGTTCTTAAATAGCAACAAAGGTGAAGATTTTGTGCGAATTTGATCTAAAGCGACAGTAATTTTTTAATGTGTATTTATTTATTTAACAAGTACACAACTAGTACTGTATACTCATATATGACATTATTACAAAAACATACACATTTTTACACTCTCTATTATGCAAATCAATTACAAGTGTATAAAATAACATTCTCAGGTTGAGTCATGTAAACTCAATTTTGTATTAACTTGGAATAGGAATAACATCAAAAAAATAAATTATGTACCTATAAGCAAAAACCGATTGTAAATAAAAACATAATTAATAGAATCAGGCGTTCCTTCGTGGAAATCCATTATATTAAAGTTGGTTAAAATTACTTTGCGTACAACCGCTCGATAATATAATTGATAAAAATATAATAATTTTATCGAGCAGATGTACGCAAAGTACATTTTTAACAACTTTAATAAAACCATATTTATGTATATTGCATTACAGTTTCATAATCTGGAGATTATTACTCCAGTAGGATAGATATTAGATGAGTTTGTGTATTTAGGATGTGTGTTTATGGGATGGTAGATATGACAAGGATATAGAGCGAAGAGTGAACGCAGGGCATTAAGTAAATGGAGAGTAGAATAAATGCTGTAATAATGCGGTCATTAAGGGGATGTTAGAGCTGAATCTGAATCAGGCTAAAAAAATGTGTTATAAGAGAAAAGTGTGGTTTGTAAGATGATGTTGTGATCAAGGTTAAGAAAGGAATGTTGCGGTGATTTGGTCATGTGAAAAATATGAAGGAGCAAAGATTGACGAAGTAAAAGTGAATTGCAGAACCGGCAAGGGACGTCCTAGACGAAAGTTTATTTACCAAATTGGCGAAATATTGAAGATGGGTCAAATTAAGTGTACCTTAATCACCGAGTATATATGCGTATGGATATAAAGAAGGCGAGAGAGATGTGTCAGGATCGTCCCAAATGGAAGTCCGTAGTCTCCGCCTGCCTCTCTGGGTGACGGGTGGGAGTGTTTACGTATGTACGTATGTAAATTTAGAGAAAATGTTTGCTGTGTTGCGGCGTAAGAGTATCTGCCACTTGTAGCATACCGTGGGTGTTGTGAGGTGCGACAGCGAATAAGCATCATCCTGATAATGAGTGAAAATAGTGAAAAAAAACTGCGCTTGCCTATGAGGCAATCTATGGAGGAAGCTTAGTAGTAGAGTTTTTATAGGCTGTAATAAATCAACTTATCAATATAAAATTCAGCTCACTCTAAAAAGTAGACAGATATCTCTTATTTCACTATGTCTTATAGCAAACTAATTAAACATTCATAACTTCCACTTTGTACCTTAATGAAGGTCGTGAATAAAATTTTCATTCGATCTATGTCGTTATCTGAGTGAATCTACGTTGACTTAACGCTTCGCGCCGCCCGGATATTAGAAATGGTGCCCTTGGAAGAATCCCTGAGGCGGTCAGATATTTAAGCATATATAATAATAAATATATGACAGGTAAGCGGACTGATAATTAGATACCATATCAGAATTTTTTTTTATAGGATAGGGTGACAAATGAGCACACAGTCCACCTGATGGTAAGTGGTTGCTGTGGCCCATAGACATCTACATTTATCCTCGTTTGTGAATCAAAATGCAGATGCGTTGTCACCCGTGAGGACTAAGATGGAATGCCTCTTTTCCAGTAAAAAGGATCTCCGGTTCTCTACACTCACCATACGAAACACAGCAGCATTAAGCTGCTATTTTACGCTGGTATTCTGTGAGAGCGTGGTCCTTCCCCGGTCGAGCCGACCCGTTCGTGCTACAACTATACTACTAATATAGCTGCAGCATGGCTCTACCACGTGTAAATTTACAGTTTACATTTTTAGTTTGAAGGGTGATAAACGAGCACATAATCTATTGTATGGTAAGTGGATGCTGTGGCCCATAGATATCTACATCTATCTTCGATTAAGATATTTATACATATAACGTACTACAATTTGGGACTTTCTAAGGCAAGAATCAATAGGCATTATTAAGGATAACGTGTTTACCATCTTAAGCCCTACCTAAATTTAACATCAGCTGGTTTCCTTATAAGATAGAAGTAGATGATTTTTTATAAGTGAAATAGTATCCTGGCAGTATTTCAAGATCCGTAGGGTCGTAAGAGGCAACAGAGGAAAATAAACCGGGAGATGGGCAATTATCTTATGGCTCTTCCTAATAACAACTTAAAGTAATATAAAACTGCGGTTGCCAACCCGCCCGCCAAGCGTGGCTACTGCAACAAATATTTCTTGTACGAGGCAATCTATAGGGGAGGCCTTTATTCAGCAGTGGCTTATGATAGGCTGTAATGATGATGATGATGGAATTTACTCATATTTATTAACTAATTTCCTCTTCTATATAATAGATTTTCTTAGAATTTGAGATTTAAATGTTTTTATTCTGTCATACTGTAATTGTACAATCTTGATAACTGTCTTAAATATAATTAATGGTAAAATAAATTATTAAAGACGGCATCTCTAGCGCAGTTGTTTTCAGTAATTATTTATTAGCAACGGAATAGTATAATTGAATAAATAATGTAGCTCTGTTTAAAGTTGATAGACTAAAATTTATTATCAATTCATTTGCCGTAGCTCAAAGTAAGTGAAGCGCTGAAAGGCGATTTGTTAGCGCTACACTTCTCACCTTGGCTTATCATTTCATAACACACTTGCCTTTTTATATAATAGGTGTCTACCCGCGCCCATACACAACTGCAACACGAGGGGAATGAGAGTATCCACGACTTTTTCTGTCACCAGGGTTACACCACTTAAGAATGAGGTGAAATATTTGACAGATTTGATGGCGGCGGAAGGTAATTTGTTAAAAAAGGGTAGAGATTAATGATTATATTTTCTGAAATGTAAGTTATATTTTATATAAAGTACATTATGAAACGATAAATTAAACTACGGGTATTTCTTAAAGTAGAATAAATAAAAAAGAAGTTAAAAAGTATGTAAGAATAACACACAACAACACTAGAAACCGAAAACCTTTTATTTAAAACACTATTTTTCAATGATGATGACACTATGTAACCATCTTCTTAACAAATAAGTTCAGCTTAGTCCCAACTAGGGACATCTGGTGAACGTAAAATTATTAGTTCTCATTGCAGGTGCGTTGCCGGTCTTTAAAAAAAGAAGACTTTTATCTTGAAGGTACCTAAGTTCTATCTGTCCAGAAATCCGCTGGTGGCAGTAGATTTCACAAGGAACTTGTAATAGGAAGAAAACCAACCGTAGCCTTTTTTCAGTTTAAAAATACTATTGATAAAGTTACTGAAGTCATACCGACATACAACTGAAGTCATTAGTAACCGTAATCGAATGCGTCTTGTTCGTTTCTTCGCAAGGGAATGTATCTTGTTCGTGTCGTAAGTCGATTAATGGTTCACTTTCCACAGTCGGGGAGTACCCATCTGGAATATTGCAGGTTAAAATATTTAGACCCGTGATGAGGGGTAGTGTTTTAAGTATGAGTATGGTCGCAATCCACCTGACAAGCACGACGAGAATGGCAATTCTTCATATGGCATCCACAATTAATTTATTGTCGAAAAATGTCACCGTGTTCCTTGTAGTAAAGTAGCCTATATACATCCCAATGACAAGGGTATTTAGAGACACCAAGTTATGGAGGCAAGGGGATCACAAGATCTCCTCGGACCACTGAGTCCCCGTGCCCTTTCTTAGTTACACCCATTTCTGTGGATCTCAAAACCTACAGATATGTTGAAATTTGGATTTCTTTTCTTATTATCTCTGTTACGCTGCGCTAGTACACTATATTATATCATAGCATTTACTTCATATTTTGTATGTATATTTGCATATTTTTCATTTGACATCTACCTTACACTCCTGGTTCTACTAAAAGTCAACAGGACAAACTGTTGTCTGACATCAACTCATGACTAAAAGCTATATTTTTTTTTTTTTTTTATAGGATCGGGTGACAAACGAGCACACAGTCCACCTGATGGTAAGTGGCTACTGTGACCCATAGACATCTACATCTATCCTCAATAAAGACTCAAGATGCAGATGCGTTGTCACCCGTGAGGACTAAGATGGAATGCCTCTTTGCCAGTAAAAAGGGTCTCCGGTTCTCTACACTCACCATACGAAACACAGCAGCGTTAAGCTGCTATTTTACGCTGGTTTTCTGTGAGAGCGTGGTCCTTCCCCGGTCGAGCCGACCCATTCGTGCTACAACCATAATATAGCTGCAGCATGGCTCTACCACGTATAAACTATAGCCACGTATATATAGACTACTAGCTGACCAGACAGACGTTGTTCTGCCCATTTTGACGACCCTTCATATAAAAAATCCGTAAATTCGTAATAAAAAAATATTAGTGTCACTTATCAGGATAAAAACTATCCTATCTCTCTTGGACAAAACTACACAGAGTGTACAAATTTCATTGAAATCAGTTCAGTAGTTTAGGAGTTCATCGCGGACAAACAACGTGACACGTAATTTTTATACGAGTATATAAAGATTTTGGTATATATTATGTAAATCATTATATGGTACAGGTGGGAAGTATGGTTTTATGTCTTGTTTGTTTATGATATTGTCAGGAGCAAGTAAATATATTTTCTTAGTTCCTTTCAAATATCGGATTCCTCAAACAAAATTCAAATATAATATTAATTGATTTACATAACATTAAAATATATACGATATTAAAGAACTATAATGAAAAACCCAACGAGACATTTTTTAAAGTAAATCAAATATTAACAACACACATGTAGAACAAACTACTTACATAAACAGCTTGGAAGCGACCATCTCATTCCCGGGTTTGTTTCCAACCTTATAGGTATTTTATATTATTAAAATAACCATTAATTTCCAGGGATTAATATAAATTATTTTCAAAATAGTAATAATTTTCAAGGGTCGTGAAATTGTTTGGGAGTAATTAAGTACGTGACCGCGTAGTGGCAGAATATCCACTACCCTATATCATCCCGTGAGTGTCGTAACAGGCGTCAGAGGGAAACTAAAACAGAAGATGGGCAGCAGCATCTTCCTGATAATAATTCAAAATATTAAAAAAACTGCGGCTACCAACCCGTCTATTAATCGTGGCAACTATGGCAAAATCTTCTATATGAGGCTATGTATGGGAATGGCCTATGCTCAGCATTGGACTTTATAAGGCCTTTATGGTTATTTATTTACGTAGGTACAAACATAACTCTCATAATCTTTGTATGTGGTAGAGGCATTTTGTAGCGTATTATGACTGCAGTACGTATTATTCGTCTCATTCGTGCACCACGCTTGCACAGAATACCAGCGTGAAATAGAAGCATAATGCACTTGTGTTTTGTATGGTGAGTGACGAGGTCCTGAAACCCTTTTACTGGATGAGGGCCGAGGTATTTCATATCAGTCTTAAGGGAAGACGAAGCATTTACGTTCTGATACTAAATTGAGGATTTATTTAGGTATAGATAGACCACAAGCATCCACTTTCCATTAGGTGGACTAAGTACCCGTTTGTTATCCTTACTTTAAGAACTTTCATCCATAAAAACATCATTATAATCTGTCAGTCAGTAGTCCACGGCAAAACAAAAGTCTTCTCAGATATTGGCATAGTCCGGAGTAACCTACCGTAGAATTCAGAGCGTCCTTTGAGTCAATGTGGGAAATTATTTATGGGGATTATTTACAAATCAATTATGATGACAAAAATGTTGCTTAGTGTAAATATTCAAAGTTAATGAACCGAGGAATAAAAAAACGACCTTAATGGCACCACTAATTAAAAAAAATGGTTTATGCAGTGAAAGAAATTTCAAGTAAAATATAAAATTATCGAATAGGAAATATCGACGCAAAGGAAATTTATTTCATCGCTCGCGTCAGCAAGGAAGGCAATTCAATCCCAGGCGATATTCTTAGCAAATATATTGCAAGAATGTTTCTTTCAATCAGGAATAATGAGGTTGGAATCAAATCTGATCTTTAATAAGTTACCTGCATAGATGTTACTTCATCATCATCATCATCATCATTACAGCCCTTCACAAGTCCACTGCTGAACATAGGCCTCCCCCAAAGAATGCCACAAAGCACGGTCCTGAGCCACCTGCATCCATTGCTCTCGTAGCTATTTAGTATGTAAGCGAAATACCACTGACTTACTAACTCATCACGAGATCTTCAAAACTATACGTCCGATTAACTTGAAATGTGGCATAAATATATACATTACTTGACGTAGACACCCATTAAAAAG
This sequence comes from Parnassius mnemosyne, assembly GCA_963668995.1. Taxonomy (NCBI): domain Eukaryota; kingdom Metazoa; phylum Arthropoda; class Insecta; order Lepidoptera; family Papilionidae; genus Parnassius; species Parnassius mnemosyne. The sequence continues at coordinate 50,690,332 of CAVLGL010000002.1, forward strand.
GATTTTGGAAAATTCAACTCCTGAGGAGGTGAAGGGTATTACATATTGTTATTAATATGTTTTTATACTTTTGTATTCAATAATTAGATATTATGAAAATATTTTTACATCTTAGTTTACAAAACCACGCTAAGAACAGTGTATGTTTGAATTCGGATCGTTTTGAATATAAAAAGCGTCAGACTGTTTTATGAGGCGCTCAGAATTAGTTCGTGCGTCTGTAACGAGCTCCGTGTTTATTACTTAGATAGATAGACTTCTTTAGATAATATTTAAAAAAATATTATGTGTACATAATATTTAAAAAATATATTATGTCATCATCATTTTCATTACAGCCCTTCACACGTCCACTGCTGAATATAGGCCTGCCACAAAATACGGTCCAGAGTCACCTGACTTCATCGGTTTCCTGCATGTCTTATCAGGTCGTTATACACCTCATCTAGAAAGAATCATTACTCCATAAAATACTACCTTCATTGTTAAAGTTAAATATTTCAATATTTACCTTTTTTTGAGCCGAGAAGAAGTTTTGACGGTTGGCATCCAAAAAAGTAAATCATATATACATATATTTGGCATCCCTCATAATATCTGACTGGGTATTGGCGCTAGAAATTTGCCGCCGCGCATGTGATGAATCAACACTTAAATATGCGATAAGAAACTTCAATAGTACTAGCAAGGACCGAGATCTGGTTGCTCGCGAATTATGGTATTTGAGGTGAAAACTCAATATTTGAGCAACTAGTATGTTCATTGGTAAAGTTTAATAGCCTTAATATGTCCCACTATTGGACACATGCACCTTTTTATTTCTAAATAGTTTATGAAGCAATTAACCGCAAAGCTGCTCCAGTTGCTTTTGGACATTTTGGCGGACTTCGTCTTGTTTAATTATAATATTTATTTATTAATTTATATATTTACTTCTTCTTGTTTCAGGTATGCTGGTTTCCTCACAACTTTTTCCTCCATCGCCGTGAACGAGGTAAGTCATCACTTAAAATTGCGTTTAAATATGTTTTAAATATTTAATTGTTGTCAGCGGATATTAAATCCAGGTTAACCGCGTGTACTCGTAATTTTCAGCAAACGTTTAGCCTCTAAACTACCAAGGCTTTGTTGTTCGCTTGATTTAAAATTGTGATAAAATACTTAAATTTGAAAATACTAAGGTGATTATTTTCAGACAGCCTTTGTGCGCACAGGATTGTAAAACGATAGAAAGCCAAGTGGATACATTTTTCTACTTTTTACGTTGAGAGTAAATTGACTATCAATTTAAAAACTCGTATTGCGATGTAAAATTCCTTCAATAGAAACATTTTAAGTGAATAAAAAACTAGAATGAGACAGTAAAATAGCAAAGCCTGGAAAAGCTTTTATGAAGGCTCATTACAAAGCTACCACAAGACGTGCAAAGTAAGGTACAAAGCAATTACTAAACGCTTCTAATAGCAACCTAAGATTTCTTTTTAGCTGACTTAAAACAGTGGAGGGGGCGTTTCAATACGACTGTATGTTTTAATTGTTTTACTGTACGTATTATATTGAAATTATGTTATTTTAAATTTTAAATCTGTTTGTACTTTTTATTAGAAGTTTAATTATTATTAAAAATTCTGTCAAAAAGAATAAGATGATGAAATATTACAAACTAGGGAAATTTTACGATTTGTAATTTATGCTGATTTTAAACGTTACCACGAGCTTTCGTTTTCGGCAGGTCAATATGGGTTTGAGAATTTAAATTTCTATCAATCCTTACTCCAAGACAATCGTATTTATTTGATGCTACATTCTTCTACAACTATATTATGGTTGTAACACGAATGAGTCGGCTACCGGTCAAGGACCACGTTCTCACAGAAGACCGGCGTCAATTAGCTGCTTAATGCTCCTGTGTTTTGTATGGTGAGTTAAGAGAACCGGAGAGTTTAGGAAATTCTTTTTACTGGAAATGAGGCATTCTTACTTTAATCGTCAGGAGTGATAACACATCTAAGTTTTGATTTTCAATTAAAGATAAATGAAGATTTCTATGAGTTACAGCATTTACTTATTATCAAGTGGACGTTGTGCTTGTTTGTAGACATTAAAAAAGTGATATTACAAAAAGGGTAAGCTATTTATAATAAGTACGTGGTAGAGCCATGCTGCAGCTATATGAGTAGTATAGTTGTAGCACGAATGTGTCGACACGACCGGGGTAGGACCGCGCTCTCACATAATAAGATACAGGTTATTTATATACACAAGGAAGAACATCGGACCAATAATACGTCCTTGGCAACTTTAAACAATACTGGGACATCTTTTCTAGCAGGAAACGTAAATATTTTACGCATTCGGTTTCACCTGTCAGATACTTGTAGCTTTTGAACAATTTAAACTGCATGCGCATGATACCGAGCCGTTCAACTTCTTTATTATTCAGAGACCATGTCAAATGCCTTCACTAAATCTGAAAATAAATCGATTGTTTTCTTTTGTGATTAAATTTTCGTAACTACATGACCAGTAACTTAAAGCACTGCATCTCATATAGATAGTTAAATATTTTTCCAAAATGTATTTCGGATAACGAATTTTGTTTTTCTAAGTATTAACCTAACTTATTAGATTTTGAAGAGGTTTGATAGAATAAAAATCGGTCAGTTATAATTAACACTACCTCTATACTTGCTTTGATAAATTGAGAGCGTTAAATGACAGAGTAATATTTATAGTGAAAATAAATCACTACAATTATTACTCTGTCATTTAAAGCTAGGAGTAGACGTTTTCAAACTCCGGTTGGCATATATTTCTTGAAAAAGCTATCCTTACTCATTACGCTGGGAAAATAGGTTTACTCAAAAACTAAAAAAAGAATAAAATAATTATATATAAGAATAGTTTGATTTTGTATTTTCTATTCTTTGATACAGTTTATCTTAGCACCAATAATAAAATAAAAATAGCTTAATTTTTAATTAAAATTTTTAATTTGAAAAAAGGCACGTCTGATTATATTAGATCTTGAAATGAACTCACACAAAACAGATTCAGAGTAGGTAAAATAATTTGTCTGAATGACCTTCAGTTAAAGTCGCTTGCAATAATTGCTGACGCTACTTCATTAATCACAATGAGAGTAATTTTGTTTTATTTTTCTAACTATAAGGAGAAAAAAAGTTTCTCAACTTGTACCAGTAAGCGAAGTGTAGGCCGGCCCCTACTAAATAGACTAACGATCTGTTAAGGGATGTAAGAAGTTGATGAATATAGGTGACTCAAGATCGTGCTTTGTGCCGTTCTTTGGGGAGGTCGATGTTAAGCAGTGGCTTCGTATTCATGGGCTGCAATAATAATGGTGATTAATATTTCCATATTCCATAACATTTCAAAACTTTTTTGTTGTAACACGAATAGGTCAGTTCGACCGAAGAAAGACCACGCTCTCACAGAATACCAGCGTAAAATAGCGGCTTAATACTGCTGTGTTTCGTATGGTGAGATTAGAGAACTGGAGACCCTTTTTACTGGAAAAGAAGCATTTCGTCTTAGTCCTCAGGGGTGGCAACGCATTTAGATTCTTAGAATAAACGTAGATGTCATGTCTACAGCATCAACTTATCATCAGGTGGACTGTGTGCTCGTGTCATCACTGTTATTCTATAAAAAAAAATAGGTTACCATAACAATTAGGCATATGTCAAAGAGACTGAAATAAAAATTATGGTGCATAAAAATATTAATTTAAAAATATAAATATTTTTTTTAATAATAATAATAATAATGTTTATTTCTCCTCACAAAAACAGGCAATACATAATAAAACTTATATCTATTTAAATACAGGTAAGTTCATACTCATAGTCTAGTATATGTGAGGAGCTGGTGTCTGAATTAGGCTATAAAATGCCTGTATTACAAATCACCAGGTCCCCAACCCACGGGACAAACAAGAGCATAATTCGCGATTGAGTGTTACAGATATCAAAGAACTTATAGTATTAACGTAAAATGATACACTAAAATGCATTTGTATGACATATGAGGCTATTTAAATTACATATAAAAAAGAATAAAAATGGGCTTAAAAAAGGCTAAAAAAGAAAAAGAAAAAAAAGTTACAACGGTTCCGTTACCTCATGTGTGTGTGTGTGTTCGTGTGTGTGTGTGTGTTCGTGTGTGTGTGTGTGTGTGTGTGTGTGTGTGTGTGTGTGTGTGTGTGTGTGTGTGTGTGTGTGTGTGTGTGTGTGTGTGCGCGTGTGTGTGTGTATGTGTAGAAAAAGAAATTATTTATGAAGTAAATTTTCTGTACGGTCATAATCCAATTTTTTTAACCACTCCGCGACAGTAAATTTACATTTAATTTTTGGAAGGGAATAGATTGACAGTTCCCTATTTAATTTATTATAAAGGTTACTGCTTTGGTAACAGTAAAATCGATGTGTAAGGCTAGTTCTGTATTTAGTTATAGTGCAGACTTTATCCTTGCGGCGCTGATTCCTAAAGTTATCTGGTTCATACTTTAACTGGGAATGTTGTTGAAGTACAGTATATAAAATGTAAAGCTGTCTGACAGTCAGGACTTTCCATTTTTGATAGAGATCAGACGTTGGATGATAGAATGGTAGGAATGAGCTCACTTTTAAGAGTGCTCTTTGCGCTCGTTCGATTTTTAGAATGTGTGTTTTACAGGCACCACCCCAAGAAGTAATGCAGTACATAAGTTGCGACTGGCAAAGAGCGAAGTAAACGGATTTTAATACTTTCTCCTGGGCCACATGTCTCAAGGCCTTAAATATTACCATTAATTTGCGTATTCTTGCAGTTAGATGGTCTCAATGTGATAGTGAAAACTTAATTTGCTGTCAATCATTACGCCTAGGTATTTAGTTGATTCTGCGTTTACAAGCTTCGGGCATAGACAGGTTGTGTCATTGGGATTATCACACAAGTGGGAAACAATTCGATATGCAGGGTCTGGTTTATTGGTGGACTTAATGGAAAAGGAGATGTAATTAGTCTTTGCAACATTGAGAGTTAAAATGTTCTTGTATAACCAACTAGTAACAGTATTCATTCCTCTCTGAGCATTTGAGAAAACCTCATACCATGAGTTACCACTGAAAAGGATGGCCATGTCGTCTGCGAAGGCAATTATTTTTGCATTAGGAATTTCTATTTGACAAAGATCATTGATATAAACAAGGAAGAGAGTTGGACCCAGAATACTTCCCTGAGGAACTCCAAAAGTTACAGGAACTTCTTCGCTAATTATGGTATCGATTTGTACACATTGCGTTCTGTCTGTTAAAAAATCTTGTAGAAGTTTCAACTGGAGGTCTCTAATACCAAGGTATTCAAGTTTTTGAACTAAAATTGGGACAGAGACTGTGTCAAATGCCTTTGCCAAATCCAAAAATATACCTATTGTTTTTTTTTTATTTTCAAAGTCATTAACTATGTGATTTGTTAGTTCAAAAACCGCGTCTGATGTAGATCTATTTGCTCTAAAGCCAAATTGTTTATGTGACAAGAGATTTTTATTTTCCAAGTATTTTACTAATCTATTATTTATAATGCGTTCTAAAATTTTTGAGATAGTGGGAAGAATAGAAATCGGTCTATAGTTACTGACACAGCCCCTGTCTCCGCTTTTATGAATCGGGTGGATTCGCGATTTCTTGTATATCCGTGGGAACACTCCAGTTGAAAGTGATAAATTGCAAATGTACGTTATCGGAGACACCAGAACATCTCTGTTAGCCTTAATAATTTCACTAGAAATTAAATCCAGGCCAACAGAGCAATTACTCTTTAAACCTGTTATAAGATTCCTAACTTCATCCTTATCCGTAGATAAAAGAGTAAAAGAATGACAGCATGACTTTAAAGCAGGGGGTTGAATTGGGGGCTTATTTTTACACAGGTTTTCAGCTAAAGTTCTGCCTACATTTGCAAAATAATGGTTAATACTATTCACCGATGCTTGCAGATTGTTTGTAGCTATCAGCTCCAATGGAATCTCCTTAGGTTTATTTGTGTAAGTAATCTCTTTAACAGCTTTCCAAAGTTTTTTGTTGTCTTTTCCTGCATTTTGAAGTTGAATTTTTTCATAATTTCTTTTAAGTTTCCTCAACAGAGATGAGCAATAGTTTCTGTATCTCTTATAAATAGTCTTTAGCGTCTCATTATTTGGGTCTTTTTTTAGTTTCTTATATAGGTTATCACGGTTTTTTAAACATTTAAGGACACCTAAGGTAATCCAGGGTTTCAAGATTTTCTTACGTCTGGAAATTTTTACTTCTCTTGAATTAAGCATTATAGCTGACTGAAGTATATTGTGGAAAAAAATAGCAGCTTCATTTACATCTTTGATCTTGTATAAAGAACTGAAATCCTTATTTTTTAGATCTGCGTTTAAAAGTTCAAAATTTACGTATTTAAATAGTTTTGCACGTTTTTGATTAGAAAAAGAAGCAATGTATAAGACAACACTATAATGGTCAGTTAGAGATGTTTGGAGGATGAGACAACGAGCTTGCAATTTTGTCTTTAACATTACATGATCCAAGCATGATTTATTATGCGTCGGAAATATGTACGCAGGTAACATTCCGTGAAATGCCAGCATATCTAAGTACATAGAAAGATTTGAATCTCTACTTTGTTTTGCTATGTTAATATTAATATCACCTAATAATATGATATTTTGCTTAGTTGAATATTTTAGTAATATACTGTTAAGGGATTGAATAAAATTATTAATATTTTTGTATCCAGGAGGTCGATAAACAGCAATAGCTACCGTATCTCTATTTAGAGTAATTATAAGACAATTTGCATCTGATATTATAGGTTCATCAACTGAGATAACCAAATCTTTTTTGTAATACACAACGACGCCCTCATTCTGGGTAAGATTGTTAGTGGAAGCAAAGTTATTGTATCCATCCAATGGAGGTATGCAATGAATGGAAGATAGCCAGCATTCAGTAAGCACAATGCAGTCCCAGTCCACTTCTGTTCGTACAAGAATTGGTATTAACCCAGAAAAATTACATTTTAAACTACGGATGTTTTGTTGGAATACTTTAAAAGATTTGTTCGCGTTAGGTAAAAGAGACACGCAATCCTCAGCATCACATATATTGGAATCTGCTACGTTGTAGGAGTCGATTTCGTTTTGAATTGTAATTAATTCACTGAATTTTACGGGGAGAGCTATTAGAAGGATAATATTCACGAGGCAAGTGGACCTTGCAACCGATTTTTATAATAAATACTAAGAATACTAAACTACGGTAAGTCATTATAATAAACATATTTAAAACGTAGAAGGTACCATTTTCTGAGCTAGATAAAACATAAATTACATTTAGTTTTAGAAGTGTAATTTTTATATATTTGACAAATAATGTGTAAAGAATTTTAACAATTATAGGAATAAATATATGAGTAGATGTGTTTATTATGTTTGTGTAAAACACGTGATCGTGTATATGAGGCTTATTAACATTTAAAGAAAAATATTTAATGTTTTTTAAATAAAAGCAGAAATATACCATGCAAGCAACAAAATAAGAGCTAAGCAATTCAAAAAAACAAAAAGCAGAATTGCCTAGTCAGATATTTTTTTGGAGGTTTAAAATATCTTCTTGGCAGCTCACGTGTATGCGAGATTCGTTGTGGTTACGTTTCAGATATACTTTGCCAAACGATGTCCAACAGTTTTCGTAGTTGTGCTTTTTAGCAAACATTCTAGCAAGGTAAAATAGGCGTCTGGTTGATGCAGTGAGGTGTTCTGACACATATATAGGTTTTAAAGCTCCATTTATATTGAGACTCGCGGTACTTAAACGTTGATCAGTGTTCGTTTTGTTGTAGGTTCTTGTAGCTTTAATAATCTTTTCTCTCTTAAGAGTTGATGTGAAATCAACAATTATAGGACCATTTGGCTTGTTCTTTAACTTCATCCGGATCACATCACGGATGTCTGAGTCCTGGATCGGAACGTTTATTACTGTGCCTAACTTTTTAGCAATTTCAATTAAATTTTCCTTGTGTTCGGATTCAGATACCGGAATATTTCTCAACTCAATTGTGGTTGATCGTGCATTTTTTTCAAATTGCTCAAGCTTCATTTCTAGCGTTTTAATGTGATTTTTAAAAAAGTTGTTTTCTTGTTGAAGTGTTTTCAAGTTATTTAGGACATCATCATATTTAGCGGACAGGTGTATCACTGTGTCCCTGATTTCATCATTCTGCTTTGTTAGGGCATTTATAGATGTCTCCAAGGAAGCAAACTTAGAGTCTTGCAATTTATTTATTTCATCCAACCTTATCATTAGGTCCGATAATGTTAAATCAGTAGTGCTAGCTGGGTTATTCAACCGGCGTTTAGATCTTTTTTTAACGTTAACATCTATATTATGTTCGTGACTCCCGAGAGTATAGAGCCCCGAGTCGGATCCATAATGTGTGGGAGAAATAGGTTTAATACTGCTTTTCGTAGGTGTGCGTGAAACGGACATTTTGACTAACTCAATCCAACCCAAGTTATAACACTGTATTAAAATAAATCAATAATCACCTTAGACTAGACACCAATATTTACCCGCTAATCGCTGGAGCTTATAAATTGCGGTAAGCGACAGAGCGTGCGTGTGTAGGGAGTACGTTAGGATGCGCTCCCCGTCTCAGCTCTCAGTAGTTGTTGTCTTGCTCATGCCGCTTCACTGCCTTCTGCGTTGTTGATTGCTGTTGTGACTCCTTCACTGTTTTATGCGCGCCTAGTATTTGGTTAAAACTATATCACTTTTATTTATTTTCAAAAATAATATTTTTAAATAAACACTATAAGTGCATACGTCTTAACGCTCCAGCGGTCCAGGGGTGAAGGACAATAAAAACAAAAATATAAATATTACTTAAATATTTTTTGTGTTTACAGCATATTATGTTCCCCAAACGAGCAAAACAAATCAGCGGACCAATGTTTATGTGACCAGCTTGTGTTTCGTCAAAGCGACTGGCAAAATTGGCTTATACTCGTGTATAGCGTCTGTAAAAATATTTGCGTTTTGGCTTAGTTTCTTTTTTCAGTTTCTATTTAAATTAATTAAATTAATAAATTCTTTTGGTAACGTAATTCATTTCCAGACACAATAGTAAGACTATAGAAAAGAACCATATGTGGGTTACGAGACAGGGAATAGGTTAAAATCAGCGGGTACTAGACAATTTAAAAAAATTTTAAAGGCTAACTTAACCAGTCCGCACTATAATAGAAATAAAGCACCCAGTCAGAAAGAATATGAAGTATGTTCCCAGCATAGGGACGATGAAGGCTGTTACTTTAGTTTTGTAGTTTTATATGTATCATAGAATGTTTATTTTAATTTACCAGATTATTTTCGCTTGGTAACTCGCTAAAATGCCATGAAATCGCATAAGTATATTTAGTATCTCTTCGAATATAATAATAAATAGTGACGTTAATTCTATAAATACTAGAAAAACAAACTAGTAATACTAGTCATTGATTCCGAAATATCATTAAATCCTTCATGGGGTCAAGGTACACGCTTTTACAACAAAATAAAAGAAAATATGCAGGACAAATCTATAAAAAGTTAAAAATATTTAGTAAACATAAGTTTATATATTTAGTAGAAAAAGGGTTATTATTATATTATAAAATAAATTACTGATAATAACCGTTGGAGGATGAGGTGATCGCTACCATGCTGTTTTTATGTATAATTAAATTTTACCGTATTAAATTTTTACTCCGCTGGGTTTCTCGATGATTCTTCTTAGGGTAATTTTTTTCCGAACCAGCGAACGCTATCACAAATGATTTTTATTGAGTATTGTAATCTGTGTTGAATAAAAATAATTCTATTCTGTACCTGCGTAAAAAAAGTTGTCTATTGGACCACTTCACGTCAAAGAGAATATAAATCACTTGATTTACTTTCCATAAGGCGAACTGTCTGCTCGTTTTTCAGTAATTGTATTTAAAGTTTTCGGACGTAAAAGTGGTTTTTGATTCTGTAGGGAAACAAATGTTGGAAATTTTTTGAGGCGCATAAGAAATAATGTAGAGACGCTCGTGGAGAATAAATTAAAACTTATACATTGAATAAAACAATATTTACGGATATGACTCATATATCATGCAAACTCTCTCTGGTTTCTGATGATGTAAGTGCTGTTAGCCTATGTGGCTCCTACAGCTTTATCGGACTCACGTCTCGCGGCCTTTCAGGGCAAAAAAGGGTGAATTTTTAAAATTCTGCATTGTTACTTGCGAAACGATGACTCCTAGGACAGTTTATAGTGCACGTAGATGAGTTGTCTGACGGCCGTCCGAATAGGGGGTAGCGAACTCCGGCTCTGATGGCTAACTCGTATCGCTTGTTGTTATCGGCGGTGAGAAACGCTCAGAGACGCGGGTGTACGGTGTGTACGCGGTGTGGATGTGTGTGAGGCGCGCCTGTCTGCGGACTCGCTGCGTTCCGTCCGTTGTTGTCCTAACAGTGTTTGTGGCATTAGGTGAGTGTGAAGTGTTTATGTGTGACTGGCCGACGACATTTCGGTCGGCGGCTACTAGCGGAACGGGGGGTTCAATTAGAACGTTACGGGGCCTCCAGAGGCTTTCCGTAACGTTCGGAATCGGAGCGTATGTGACTGCGTTTACTAATAGCGGGTTATGATGTGTCTCGGCCCTGTCGAAATAGCGCGGAGACATTTCCTTGAAATACTCAGAGATAGTCGGAAGTTGACAGTATCTGTGTAGGTCGGAATTTAAAAGCGTCAGTAACCTAACGGCAGGGCGCGGACCGCGAACTCGAAAGGTCGTCGAACCACTTCTAACACAAGCATTTTAAGCTTACCAGAAGTGGTTAAAGGGAATATTAGTAATGTTTAATAGCATTACTAGTATTTAAAAAAAATTCTCAGGTACCACCGATCTCCGGTGGCCAAGCGAATGAATCTGTTTTGGAAGATTTGGAGGACGTACACGTGTCTGTGAGCCACGTGCCAAAAATGGAACTATTGTCTTAAAGATAGTTTGCTCTTACTGTTAACTAGCGGGTGGATGTGATAAGTGACGATTTTGGCACGATTACGGACATTGTGAATGTGTTTCGCGAATATCATACCGTGATTAAATGTGACCCCAAGGTAATTGGCCGTTGATTGCCAGGGGATCTGGCGGCCGTACAGGTTGATCGTACCTAATCATTTTTTGGGATTTTTGTATTGTCGATTGAGAGTGGATATAGTTTGAAATTGTATTGCTACACTTTTGAAGTGAAAACTTGTTTAGCGGCGTTGTGCACTTTTTTTGTAATGGGTGAAAAATGTTAAACTCGCGTCAGGTCACGTGTCCGTAAGACGGACGGAGAGTAGACAGCCGGCGCGGCGTAGTAGTATTATTCAGGTTAGGTTAGGTTTAATTAATTTTCATTTATTAATTTATATAATTTTATTATTAAGAATAGGTTTCGATCGAGTCTACTGTACTGCTTGACGAAATTATTAATATATATACATATGTAGGTACTTACAATTTATAGATGTATTATTTGTAATATGTTTATAATTTATAGCATTAACCTATATTTTCATGACATCACAATAAGCACATGTGCGGTGTAGGTTTACCAAACAAATAATTTTGAATGAAAATAAATGAAATAAGATAATAATAAATAATCTCCGCCATTCCAAAATATCAAAAATGCACAACGTTAATATTCAAGTTTTCACTTCTGCCGGCACTCCCGGAGTGCAACCCGTCGTTTTTTTATTTTTTTCAGGATTCACTTCAATTTTTCATAAGCGGAACTGTTCGCCTAAGGGATTGACTGCTGTTGGAGCATCTCGGCGAGGATTCTTTTATTTTGATGGGTGACGTAAAGTGCCGTGTCATCGACGAAAAGAGCAGTATTCACTACTGGATCCTTCGGGATGTCACTCGTGAAGATTATGAAGAAGATTAGGGAGAGGACGGAGCCCTGTGGGACTCCAGCCTTGAGGGGATATTTTGTGGAGGGAGTACCTTATATTTGATAGCGAAAGTGGCGATTGGCGAGAAAGGCTCTGATGATTTGGGTGAGCCTATCAGTCACGTTGAGTTTATATAGCATGTGAAGCAAGCCGTCGTGCCAGACTTTGTCAAACGCTTTTGCTACATTGAAGAAGAGGGCACCGGTCGAAGTGATTCTACGACTTTTCTTGGAGGTTGAACCCTTTCAGAATGTATTCTGTAAAGCGATATAGCTCGTCGGTATACGAGTGTTTGGGTCTGAAGTCGAATTGCTCGTCTGGAAGAAGTTTATGAGCAAAGATATATTTACGAAGGCGATTCAATGTGAGCCGCTCGTAAACTTTCCCGCGCTAATCATCTCGTTGGCCTCCTTTGGCGAGTCCATTCTATCGGGGATTTTGTATAAGTGCTGGGAGGTAGTAGACTAGAGTTTACCTCGAGCTTACGCCAGTCCACGATTGTTTTGGCCTGAAGGACCTACGGGCTGGCTCAGCTGCATTAGGACTGGTTTTTGATCCGAGTTGAGTTCTTATATACGTATTGTTTCAATCGATGATATCGACAAACGGACGTCTTTGAGGATCGCTACGTCAAGGACGTCCGCTTTGTTGTTGATTGCGAATGGGTAGCGAGTTGAAGTCTCAGGTGCGATAACATTGAAGTTTAGTCACTCCGTGAGATCAAACAATATCATAACATTAAGATTTCTGGTACGTGAATTCCAGGAGGAATGCTTACTGTTGAGGTCTCCAGCTATTACGAGGGCGAGACTGAAAGTTTTAGAACTGGCCACTTGTATACATAATAAAAAAATAAGTTCAAATTTTGAAAATGGTACATTTTGCCAATGTTATTGTTTATATATTTTATCATTTGTTTACGATTTGGCGGCAAATTCTAAATTGTCTGTGTCACGTCAGCATGAATTTAACGTGAGAAAATTTTCGTACAATGATTTTTATGACTTTCGATGTCATTTAAGTCAACAAGAAAGTTATGATAGACTTCAATTGGCTGAAAATAGATGGTGGCCTCGTTCTTCTGAAGGACAGGTCATTACGCAACAATTGTTTTAGAGGATCAAAAAACAGTTTCTGCAGAGTGGTACGGTAGTAAAAGTTCGGAAGAAATTACCTCGCAGTAGGAGTCTCCTTCACCACGAGAACGCTTCGTCGCACACCTACAAGCAAACAATTGACTACTTGGCGACGTCAGACGTAGAAATACTGGGTCACCCTCCCTATATTCCCGACCTCGCACCTTGCGATTTTTATTTATTTCCAAAAATAAAATAAAAACTTCGAGGAAAACGTTTTGTAGAGGCCGACGAAGCAGTGGATGCGTTTCCAAATGCTGTCGAAGGGACCCCTAAGGACGAGTGGGTAAAGTAATTTTCTCAGTGGTTCCATCGGATGCAGCGATGTATAAATGTAAATGGACACTATTTTGAAACGATATAATAAAACTAATAACTTGCTATTTTGTTCAGTTTTTGATTTTCTAAGAACTTTCAGTGTCACCCTCGTATATCACTGGAGCCTAGGTTAAGTTAGTCGTTTGAGCGGTGTTTGGTAAGCCAAGCCGACACGATGGTGAATGGCGGATGGCCTGAGAGCTCTACCTTACATATAGAAACTTCTATGTTGGTTACCGGGGGAGCGTCAATTCGTACGCAGTGCAAGAACCTTTTGCAGTAGATCAAGGTGTCGTTTTTAGGGCTGGTCAACCTATCATTTCTAACTAAGGTGTAATTTGCGATCTTAGTCTCTTGCGCTAGCATGACGTCTACATCGTGTTTACGCAGGAGGAGCGCGTTCTCATTTTTTTTGTCTCTAAAGCCGTTGCTTTAAGGAAAGCGGCATTAAGTGAGCGTGGTTTAGTAGTTGATTTTTAATTGGGTATTTAGGCGCACTGGAAAGACGAGATCGCGTTGATTAGTCATATGTGCTTAATCGTGGCGTTGAGCTTATCCTGTGGGGTGGTGGGTCTGCGGCGTTTGCGGGCCAAAGAGGATAATTTAGCAACGTTAATATTGCTGATGAAGCCGCAGACTAGGGAGATGTTGTGGGCTTCGATTTTGCGGCCTAGGGAGGCGGCGCTGGTCGTGCGGCGACGAGCGCCGGCGGTTTCACCCAGATTTGGGTTTTGACGCGGAGGGCGCGGTTGGACTATTATCTTGCTCGGCACCTTGCTCATACAATTAGCATCGCTGGCACTGGCCAACGATGCCCCTATTTCGAAGCGCTTCAACTGCAATCCCCCTAGGTTGCAAATGCGCCGAACGTTAAAAATCTCCTTGCCTTCCGGAGAAAGGTCTAGAATGGCTAGGCATAGATCTGAAAATCGTTTTTCATCAGTATGATGGTGCATTCTTTGCACCTCTCGGATCGGGAGATTTTGACGTTTGAGGTTATTTAAGATACGTTCCGCGTTAAGCTCCTTGGGGAGCCCGCGGACGACTACACGGACGTTGCGCTCCAGAGGAGCGTGTAAAAGCTTATTTTCTGAGCGCAGGTGGTTTGTTACACTGCGGAATTTCTCGGTCATGTTTACGAACATACGAATGCCCTGACCGGCGTTCTGCACCTTTGGGCAGTAGATGTTTTTGGAGTCCAACCAGTATGATAGGTTGCTTCATTTTGATTTGTTTTGGATTATGATTGGAGGTGGCGGCTTGACCCTACGTTCAGCAGGGGACCTATTAGCTGTGGACTTTGCCGCAGGAATTTGGGCTTGAGCGCGAGCCGTGGGGACGGGATTTTTTGCCGGAGTGGCGGTTGGGAACGAAGGGGACCGAGTTAGGCTCGGCTGCCTTTTTGGGGCTGCGCGTTCGCGCTTTTTGCCCGAAGATGAATCCTTCATCTTCGGGATTATACTGGATATGTGAGTCGGTATCCATGTCGGAGCCTAATTCGGCATCCGAGAAAACTGGACAGGGGCCACGGGTGGACATCGCGGAGGGCGTGGGGGATGCGGCGTTGTAAATTGTGTGTATGGACACAGGGGTTGTAGGTCCGGTGCTCGGCGACAGAGGTTCGTTGATCCGCACGGTCTGATGGTCTAAGGGAGGCCAGATACGCTGGGGAGAGGGGCCTGCTAGATCCGCGGACTCGAGCGCAGATTCGAGCGAAGGCTCGGGCGCGGAGCGGGCATTGCGCTGTGCAAGGAGCACAGCCCAAATGTCGGGGCAGGCTCGACTAAAGGAGTCGGCGAGTTCGTCGATTGTTATCGACGCCATTTTATTGCCTATGCTAACATTCACAGATGTGTACCAAGCTATGTGTGCCTAAAACGAATACCTATACGCCTAGCGCGATGGTACGCTAATGCAAGAAGCAACACAAAAATTAAAAACGATGTCAGGAAGGAGAGTTACGTACAAACATACTTTGCACTACAACAAGCGTCCTATACACTTCACAATATCACAGTGAGACTGTCTTCCGGGGCAGCGTACTTTGTACACCTCAGTAAGAACACCAAGGCAGCAGCCAGTCACAGAGCACCAAGTAAGGTGGTGTATAAAGAAAAACAATCCTAATTTTGCGCATGATCTAAGAGAGTGAACTCGACCGACACGTCCGACATCTGTAAAGCCCAAGCGCAGCTCCTCTCTGTAAAAAGTGTCATACAAGCTCATAGTATTCTCCTTATTTTGTACTCAAAAGGAGGGATGACGAGGGATGATATAGATTACTATAGGCGAGTCGTATGCTCAGTAGTGGATTTGTGTTCGCTGTAATGAATAAACGAATACAAATAAAACAATTAATCAAAATTGTTGAAAAATAAACTCGACATGATATATTTTTTACATTCGCAAATTGCATTGAAAACGATACGGTTCATCAAGCTCGCGAGTAACTTCGTTTTTAAATTTCCATTTTACGCATTCTTCAACATGCCGCCAACTGCACAATGCTGTAAATTTAGAAACGCTACATACAATACAGTGGTTTGATATTGTTAAATGAAGCCTCAAGTGTTTTTTTACTTTTTCAGTCTTAATATTATTTTCATTTGATTGGATTTCGATTGGACCCGATTTCATCGTGTGTATTGTAGCTTTTATAAAATATTTAGCCTTTAAGCTACCAAGGCTTTGTTTTCGCTTGCTGTAAAATCGTGATTAATACTTAAATTTAAAAATTAAATTATAGCGTTATTTTAAATACAAAAAAACAACACAGGTGCAAAATGTTAAAAGATTGAAAATAAAAAAAAATTACAAAGCAGTTTTTTTTAGACAACCTTGAAACGGCCAGGATTGCAAAACATTAGAAAGTCAAGTGGGTACATTTTATTTCTTTTTACGTTGAGAGTAAATTGACTATCAATTTAAAATACTTGTATCGTGATGTAAAATATCCTTCAATAGAAACATTTTATGTGTGGCAGTAAAATAGCAACGCCTGGAAAATCTTTTATGGAGACTCATTACAAAGCTACCACAAAATGCGCAAAGTAATGGACAAAGTAATCACCAAATGCTTCTGATATTAACTTAAAATTTCTTTTTAATTGAATTTAAAAACGGTGGGCTTTCAATTTGACTGTGTGTATTTTAATGTTATTCTGTACGTATTATATTAAAATTATTTCATTTTCGTTTTGAAATCTGTTTGGGGGACGCCCCTCTATAGATAAACGGGTGGCTCAGGAAAGTGCTTTGTGGCATTTCTTGGTGGAGGCCTATGTTCAGCGGTGGACTTGTGAAGGGCTGTAATGAGGATGACGATGATGTAAGTTCGTGGTTTGATCGATATAACGGCTAAAAATAGGACGATGGTAACTGAAGGACTTATTTTTCTAGCAGGAAAAATATATTTTCGATTTTTAAAATATTACAATCTCGATCAAATCGTTCACATGCCAAGCCCGTACAAAAATGGTCATAGTTCACTATCTATCTATTAGTTCCCCACAGTAGAACCCTAAGATATACATGACCATACGAACCTTCCCGTAAACCATCCCTGCCCTAAACTATCTGACTGGGGCGGGTTTGGTGGTGATTTGAGGCAAAGAAGTGGGCTTAGAAGACGGTGCGCGTTTGGGGGCAGGCAGCCGAGAGCGTGACACACTGACTAGATAGATCCCCGCGTCTGGGGCAGCTTTTACCTCCGCACTGATTCCTTCACGGCGCTTTGGGACACACGCAATAATTTTCTGGGTGTTCCTCTTCGCGGCAATTGACGGAGCTCGGAGGTTCAACCGTCTCGGGTGTGCGGGGGCAGTCAGTGGTGCCGTGGTCACCTAGGCACTTGACGCACCTAGTCCTGGCGAAACAATTTTTGGCCGTTTACCCGTACAATCAGCATCGGTGGCACTGACCAACGATGCCCCTATTTCGTGGGACTTTAACTTCAATCCTCGTTAGGTTGCAAATGTGCCGCACGTTAAAAATGTAGAATGACAAGGCACAGATCTAAAAATCGTTTTTTATGAGTTTGATGGTGCATTCTGTACACCTCTCGGACCGGGAGATTTTGACGTTTGAGGTTATTTAAGATATGTTCAATTTCGAGCAACTTGGGGAGCCCGCGGACGACTACATGAAGATTGCGCTCCTCAGGGATGGTTTGTTACACTGCGGAATTCCTCGGTCGAGTTTACGAACATACGAAGTCCTGACCGGCGTTTTGCACCTTTTGGCAGTAGATTTTTTTGGAGTCCAAACAGTATGTTCAGCAAGGGACTCATTAGCTGCGGGATTTACCGCAGGCTTCGGGGATTGACCGCGCGCCGCGGGGGCAGGCTTTTTTGCCTGATTGTCGGTGGGGATTGGGGAACGAGGGCGCATTTGCGCTTTTTGCCCTGGACAAGGGTGAATCCTTCATCTTCGGTCTTACACGGGATATGCAAGTCGGTCTTCATGTCGGAGCTTGATTCGGCATCCGAAAAGACCGGAGAGGGGCCACGGGTGAACATCGCGGAGGGCGCAGTGGATGCGGCGTCGTAAATTGTGTCTATGGATACAGGGGCTCTGTGTCCGATGCCCGGCGACAGAGGCTCGTCGATTCGCACAGTTGGGCGGTCTAAAAAAGGCCAGACACGCTGGGTAGAGGGGCTTGGTAGATGCGCGGCGCAGATCGACCGTGGACTTGGACGCGGGTCAAGGAACACAGCACAAATGTTGGGGCAGACTAAAGAAGCCGTCGATTTCGTCGATTGCTATCGACGCAATTTTATCGTCTATGCTAACATGCACAGATGTCTACCAAGCCATGTGTGCCTAAAACGAACACTTATTTACCTAGTTGTTGCCTAATGCATCAAGAAACACAAAAATTATAAACGATGACTGCCTCTGAGGTGGCGGGTGTGTTGCACTCTACTTACGGTTGCCGATACCAGTACCAGTAAGCCAGGAAGGAGAGTTACGCACAAACACTCTTTGCACCACAACAAGCGTCCGATACACTTTACAACAACACAGTGAGACATTCTCGACGGTGTATAACGAAAAACAATTCTAATTTTGCGTATGATCTAAGAGATTGAACTCGACCGACACGTCCAGAATCTGCAAAGCCCAAGCGCAGCTCTTCTCTGTAAAATGTGTCATACAAACTCATAGTATTCTCCTTATTTTGTGCTCAGAAACAGAAACAGAAACAGAAACTTTTTTATTCAATATAGATTATAAATAATACTTATTGAAAGTCACTCTTGTTTGATTACCACTGGTTCGGAAAAAACCTCTGTCCTGGGAAGAACCAGCAAGAAACCCAGCGGGACTTATTTTTAAAATAACAGCTTACAATCATGATGTTACACAAATTAACAACACAACAAATTAGAAATAGCTTGGTAGCGATCACCTCATTTCCAGGAGTTATTATCATCCATAAATTCCTTAATATTATAATAACCCTTTTTACACAAACTTAGTTTAATAAAGTTTTTGAACTTTGAACAGGTCAAACTTTGTATATTTTCTGGAATTTTGTTGTAAAAGCGTATACATCGCCCCAAGAATGAATTACTGACTCGGTGGAGTCGAGTAACTGGTACTACTAGCTTGTGTCTGTTCCTAGTATTTACAGAATGAATATCACTTATTTTTGTAAAACTACTTTTATTTTTGTGTACGTACATTACATTTTCATAAATGTATTGAGAGGCCAAAGTTAATATATTAATTTCCTTAAATTTTTGTCGCAGCGACTCTTGAGGCTTTAAATCATAAATTGCTCTTATGGCCCTCTTCTGCAAAACAAATATAATTTCAGTGTCAGCTGCGTGTCCCCATAGCAAAATACCATACGACATTATGCTATGGAATTAGCTGAAGTAAAGAGCTGTAGTAGCTGAAGTAGCTCAAAGGGAGGGATGACGTAATCTATAGGGGAGGCGTATGCTCAGTAGTGGATTTTTGTTGGCTGTTATGAATAAACGAATACAAAAAAAAAACAACTAATCAAAATTGTTAAAAAATAAACTCTACAACATAATACATTTTTACACTCACAAATTGCATTGAAAAAGATATCATTCATCAAGCTCGCGGATAACTTCGTTTTTAAATTTCCATTTTAAATTACATGTGTCAACATGCCACCAACTGCACAATGCTGTTAAATGAAACCTCAAGTGTTTCCTTATATTTTCAGTCTTAATATTATTTTCATTTGATTGGATTTGGATTGAACCTGGTTTAACCGCGTGTATTGTAATTTTTATAGAATATTTAGTCTTTAAGCTACCAAGGCTTTCTTTTCGCTTACTTTAAAACCGTGATTAATAATTAAATTTAAAAATTAAATAAAATTTATAAATTACAGCTATCATTTTAGATAGAAAATAAGAACGAAGATTCAAAATATTAAAAGATTGAAAGTGAAAAAAAATTACAAAGGCAGTTCTTTCAGACAACCTTCAAACGGACAGGATTGTAAAACATTTTACAAGGGTACATTTTATTATTTTTTACGTTGAGAGTAAACTATCAATTTAAAATACTTGTATCGTGATGTAAAAAATCCTTTAATAGAAACATTTTATGTGAGGCAGTAAAGTAGCAACGCCTGGAAAATCTTTTATGGAGGCTCATTACAAAGCTACCACAAGACGCGCAAAGTAAGGGACAAAGTAATCACCCAATGCTTCTGATATCAACTTAAAATTTCTTTTTAATTATCTTAAAAAACGTTGGGCTTTCAATTCGACTGTGTGGATTTTACTGTTTTCTGTAGGTACTTATTATATTCAAAGTATTTCATTTCCGTTTTGAAATCTGTTTGTGGGACGCCCCCCCTCCCCCCTCCCAAATGACCTGGTAAGACATTCAGGAGGTTGATGGATGCAGATGGCTCAGAAACGTGCTTAGGCATTTCTTGGTGGAGACCTATATTCAGTAGTGGACTTGTGAAGGACTGTAATGATGATGATGATGAAGTGAGTTTGCGGTTCGATTGCTATAATGGCTAAAAATAGGACGATGGTAACAGAAGGAAATATTTTCCTAGCAGACATATAAGCAATGGTATTCAAAAAAAATAAAAAAATTATTTTCGATTTTTAAAATATTACCATCTTGATCAAATCATTCACATGCCAAGCCCGTACAAAAATGGACATAGTTCACTATCTATTAGTTCCCCACAGTAGAACCCTAAGATATACATGACCATACGAACCTTCCCGTAAACCATCACTGCCCTAAACTATCCCGAGGGTTACCCACGTAAACGAAAAGTACCACGAATGAAGCTGTATGAGGTTGTATGAATATATGAATATGTGAATAAGGGCTACAATAACTATCAACTAAATACAAGCCAAAGTGGTATGTCAAGATCGGTCTCCAGGCGATCGGTCCTCTCTGCCTACCTCAAACAGGAAAAAGTAAATCTATAGTGGTAATGCATTAGTCGTTTTCTTCAAAATTCTTTCAGTACGAATACAATCTGGGCGTCTTCAAGGCAAGAGTGAATAGGCTTTTGTTACGCTAAAACAGTGAGATTTACAATCTAAGGCTGCATCACCATTTACCACCAGATGGGACTGTGGTCAAGCACTGGCTTCTGATAAATAAAAAAAAGTTTATTTCTTACAGTTTACAATAAATTACAAAGTTATAATGCAGCTAACTTTAGGTCATTTTAAATTAAATTGTAATGAAATTTTTACTAATCCAAGTGTATTTTATGAGTTGGTCGACTGTTACCCGTTAACTTGTTAAGTCTACTTAGTTGTGATAGTTTTCCATTTAATTTTATTCTGTTTACTAATGTTGTGCATATATTTCACATTTGCAAAAACAGCGGTTTAGTTGGTAGGTGGTAAGGACACATGACTCTAATAATAAATAGCACTTTAATGCTGAATATTTCGCAAACGGACGCTAGATTAGAAAAAAATGTTATTCCACACCCTGAATAAGAAAGAACTATCCATCAACACCCCAAACGATGAAATAGATGGGTAAAAAAATAATTTACCTGTTTTGGAGGTACCCAAAATAAAAATTTTTATCAATTGGTTTTTGGATTTGATTTCACAGTTTTGTAAGCGTGATTAATATCTATATTTATATATATACTATAATTATAGCTTGGTAGCACCCAGGGTCTCTGAGTAAAACCGCGGACGGAAGGACGGACGGACGGATGGATGAACCGACTGACTGACATAGCAAAACTATAAGGGTTCCTTGTTGTTTAACTACGGAACTCTAAAAATAACTAAAATAACGTATTTTACGTTCATTTAAAGTGTTGAAAAATAAACTCTACAACATAATACATTTTTACACTCGCAAATTGCATTGAAAAGATACGGTTCATCAAGCTTGCGGGTAACTTCGTTTTTAAATTTCCATTTTAAATTGCATGTGTCACATTCCACCAACTGCATAGTGCTGGTAATTTAGAAATGCTACATAAAAAAACAGTAGTTTGATAGTGTTAAATAAAACCTTAAATAAGTTCTTTATTTCTCAGTCTTACCATTTTTTATAATAGTAGTGAATAGTATGTTTGGTAACATCGCTATCGGCGCGCTATCTGCGTCCAATGACTACTTTCATGGTTCATCAGGTCGTCTCTCTAGTAGAGGCTAACACTAGAAAATTTTCTGTCTCATCGGTGGTTGGTTCTTCCAGCTATATGGCCTACTAACTAACCAAAAACCACACTTCTAACACATTTCCTAAGACGATACGTAATTGGAGTACAACAAGGCAAACTTAACTATGTTAGACCACCAAAGTAAATTTCGACAAATAGTATTTACAATGGAACTGGAACTAATTACACATACTAACAACTTGTGCCCGTAAAGTGTACGATTTAAAGTGTTTTCGCAATAATGTTTATTGGCATAGTTGTTTGAGAGCATACTGGTTTCATTAGATGTTATTGTCACTTGATCTCAATTATTTTCAAATTTTTTTTTAACTTTGATCTAAAATTTAGATCAAGATTAATTCCAACTTTAATTTAGATTCCAAATTAAAGTTAGAAGTTACAGAGTATATACGTCCCACTGCTGGGCACAGACCTCCTGTCATTTTTGAGAGGGTTTTAGAGCAAGGAATTATCCGCCGCGCTGCTTCAATGCGTGTTGACGAACTTCATATATTATCGAAATATATTTTTTCTTATATCTCAGAGATGCAGAGATGCAGGTCTTCTCACGATGCTTTCCTCCAACGCCGAGCACGTAGTAAATCAGCACAAATAAAAAAAATAAAAAATTGCAATTAACAATTTCATTGGTGCCAGCGGGGATAGAACCCGGGTTGCTCGCGTACTGTGAAATTTGCAGCGAGCGCATAGCCCCTGAGCTACCACGGCTCTAAATTATTAGGTATTTAATAATATTTAATTTTAATAAATTAATTTTTACAAAACAAATATTTCAAAGAAAGAAAAAAGACATTTGCATGTTTCTACTAAAGCATTAGTATGTAATACATATTGGACTCGTAGTCTAGTAAACAAATTCAAAAACCTGTTAATTCTTGTTCCCGCTCTTAAAAATATGTGCGATAGCTCATTTGATTCGGAATGACGTCTAGAAAAATGTATCTCGACGATTTATTAGCACATAAACCAATAAACCGGTCTTACCGGCTTATACCCGGAACCAGGGAAAACGGTTTTTATTGTCTCTTTAATTATTAGTCAATGTGAAGAATAACTTTAATTTAAAAGTTATTCTTCACGTCACATCAAAAAAGATAAAAGTTTGTTCCAGCAAACCAAAGAAACAATAATGATCTGCTGATGAGTTGTGGTTTAAGTTAAACTTTAAGTTAAACCGCACGTAGTAAGTAGTACCTCTGTTCTAATTTCATTTTAAAATAGTTTTGAAACGAAACGTGGGTTTTCATACTAATTTACATTACGCTATAAATCAACGTCGTAACTTTGCCCGCAATATAGAGCACTACAGTACTAGTCCAGCATTTATTCTAGGTAATCTAGGTTTTGCTTTATTACATGGAACATGCAACATATTAACGGGGTCAGTATGAAAAGATCCTCGTATATTATCGTAAGAATTCGGTGTTGCTACATAGTCTGTCGAGAAATTAAAAGGCCCTGACTTCAGAATTTATTGTGTGAAAAATACTTTATTGCTTTTAGTTTTTTGTTTTAATTCGGTTTTGACATTTTATTAAAGATTGTTATTTTGTACCTTTTCGAGTAGATTAAGGATACAAGACAAAGGTCGGTACAACACTAGAGATCAGTAAATTGTAGGTAATTATTTTGTTTTATTACACTTGAAACATTTCACCGCATGTCAACGGGGTCAGTTTAAAAAATTAAGCTGATACACTGTTAGATGGCGTTAGTTGTAGTGTGCAAGAGGCTCTCATTTGTTTTTTCTACCGGCTTCAAAAAGGAGACAGTATTCAATTCGACTGTATGTTTTATCTTATGTATGTTACCTCATAACTTTTTTCTGGGTGAAACAATTTCAATGATTCTTTTTTCATTTAGAAGCTGGTGCTTCAAATGTAGTTCTATATAAATTTGGCCACGGTTTGACCAATAGTTTTTGAGTTATTCTTCTATAATTTATATTGAAATCGTTTGTACAAAATTTTTAATTTATAATTATTGTAATAGACATAAGTCAAACGTTGAATATTTGTTTGCCACATTGCGATAGTGGTTCAAGCCGAGGTTCGTACCTCCTTTTGAGGGGCTCTTCGCTGCGCGCCGCCTCGCCGCCGGCAGAACCGCATGAAGCTGTAAAGGCTGCAGGGCCAACAGTATACACTTTCAGAAAAAAATATTGTTATGCTCTCGATTCTCGAAAACTATCTTATTTCCTTAAGGCGGCTACTCACTTGCCTGTCGCAGGGGCAATCTAGGCTAACCAGCGATGGGAGCAATATCAGAACTGTCTCTACACACATGCCTGCTGTTGAGTATGAGATTTAACGTCTCGCTGGACACACGCGATGAGAATGGCGCCAGTTTTATCGAAATATCAATGAATCCTTGGCTCTTTTTTTATATAGAATAAGGGTGACAAATGAGCACACCTGATGGTAAGTGGACATTGTGGCCCACATTCATCGGTAAAACAACTAATTAGTTAATAATTACAACCATAATATAGTCCTTGAAAGCTGCAGCCTGACTCTACCACGTTTCTCACATTCTTCATTGGTATCCATTGTGACTTGTACTCACACGTGTGCTCCGCGCGAAAGTCGCTAACGAACTGATTGAAATAGTTCCAAATCCCAATTGCTACGCACGTGGCAGCGGAAGCTATGAGCTAGGGAGCAAGGAAGGTCTTGCGCCCCTGCCACTCTGCCGCAGGGCTGACTTAAGATATTGCCCTGCTTGCATACACAAATCACAACTAAGAAGGCAATTAAGGGTCATCCCCACTCCTACACCCTAGATTGCTCCTGTGAGAGCAAGTGAGTAGGCTACTTTAACATGCGCTATCGTTAGAATTTGGTGGTAACACACAGTATATTATATAATATGGAAATTATTTTAATCTTTGCAGTCGGTATCTACTTTTTTATCACTTAACATTTCGAGTGGACTTATGAATAACACAAGGTCAAGGTCATAGCTCATCGTCGTCTTAACAGTTACTTTATAACTTCATTCCCTATTTGTGTAAGAATGAAGCCGATAACTCATATCTATTACATTTGCAGCGGCTGGAGTGTAACAGGTCAACGAACTGTAAATCGTACGTACTCCAGGTGCCTGCAAAATACAAAAAGATATTTCTCACTCTCAATTTCTGGGCCTCTGGGGTAGAGTATCAACGATACAAGGCCGCGCCAAAGAATAGTTCCCAAAATCGTGTTATGTTTATGTTTATTTTAGGTTATGGTATGTATTGCTATGGGGTAATTTTTTTAAATTTTAAGTCCTTGATTCCTGAAATAAAGTTATTATATTTAGCGGGCTAATCATGAAGAAAAAGAAGAAATGAAAAATCCATTATGTTTAATAGTCAAAAAGCAAAGAACAGTAAAACAAATTCTTTACCGAAGATTTTCCTTGAATATAGAATTCTATTTTGGGACTTATTATGGAAGCTTAATACAAAAGATCCTGTAATTAGTTCCGGTCACGTTTCACTAATTTATATAATGTAGATACTTCGGTGGTTGGGACAACGAAAGTTCACTTAACTGAGACTTGACCGTAATTACTTATTGTCGTACTGAAATATTTTTTGGGGTTATAGCTAGAGAACCTAGTGATTGTTTCATGTGATATATAATGTAATATGTTACAAAAGAGATTAAAACAATCAAGGAATTATTTTAAACAAATAAAGGAACATTCCAATGAGTCATGCTGAGTTGGTACCACCCTCTTAAATGTTTCTGCTGCCATAAGACAGCCTTTTGTTTTCCCCTCAATATTTTTTTTTGGTTATTTTTATCTTATATTTTGTTCGAGTATTTATTGTACTATATACCGCAATTCGAGGAATTAGAGAATCAATATATTCATAGATTGTGTGACGATACATCGCTGGCTTTTTATGTTTAAAGTTGGTTGCAGGTGTTCACGGGCTTCTTAGTCAGACCGGCTTGTTAGTCACGCTAATATTAAAACATTATTTAAAATAACATTATTTCATCATGAGGTATGTAAGTAGGTTTAAGCTGTGGTAGAGCCACGTTGATATACTGCAATAGCTGTAACACCAATGCGTCAGTAATTTAGAGCGACAAACAAGCACAAAGGCTACGTCGGTTTTAACAATGATAGAGCCACGCGGCAGCTTTTGCTGTCGCACGGATGGGCCGGCTCGAACCGGGGTGTTACCACGACCTCACAGAATACCAACGTGAAGTAGAGGTTTACCTTTGCGTTTCGCTTGGTGAGTGCAGGTAACCGGAGGCCCATTTTACTGGAAATGAGGCATTCCATCCTAGTCCTCACGGGTGAAAACACATCTGCATTTTGATTTGTAATAGAGGATAGATGTGGAAGTCTATGGGTCGCAGCAACCACTTACCATCAGGTGGACTGTATGCTCGTTTGTCACCCTTATCCTATAAAAAATTAAAAAAGTCCACAAAGCACACTAGTGACATCTGCTTGTGTAACCTGAAGTTACCGGTAACTAGCCAGATGCATCTGTTAGTTAACTGTAACATGATGTTAAGTAAAATGTTTTATTGTACAAAATACCTTACAAATGAATTAAGACCATTGCGTTATTTTTTATCATTATTTAAAAAATACTTAAAGAAAAAGTAAAAGTCGATTTCATAGAATTAAAAAGAATTAATTTCACATTCTGAAGTCGGTGTCAAGACAAAGTGTATTTTGAAGATTTTAAGTTACGAATTTATAAATATTATGCTTTTAATTTAAAAGTTATTTTTACTCTTTGGAGTGGACTAAGGAATATCGCATTCTTAATGTCGTCAAAGACTTTTTTGCCACTCTCAGCGGTGGAAATTTTTATCCAAATTTATATTTAATAAAAACGAATCATCAAAAGCGGTTCACAGTTGACGAAAATATCGCATAGCATACATACAAAAACACACAGTTGAATTGTAATTTTCCTCCGTTCTTTGAAGTCGAATTAGTAGGTAAATGTACCGTGTATGTTCATGATCTTCCAGTAATACGAAGTATTATAATATACCCGTGTAGCATGTGTGTGGCATGTACTCAAAGTACAGTTTTATAAACGGAGGTCGCCTGACAGTTTTATACGTGGTAGAGCCATGTTGCAACTATATTATGATTGTAGCACGAATGGGTCATCTCGACCGGGAAAGGACCACGCTCTCACAGAATACCAGTGTAAAATAACTCAACGCTGCTGTGTTTCGTATGGGTAGTGTAGAGAACCGGAGACCCTTTATACTGGATACGAGGCATTCCATCTCAGGCCTCAGGAGTGACAACGCATTTGCATTGTGATTCTTGATCGAGGATAGATGTAGACGTCTATGGACCACAGCATCCAGTTACCATCAGGTGAGCTGTGAGCTCGCTTGCCAACATTATTCTATAAAAAAAAAAAACTTAGAAATTGAAAACCTTACTTCAAAAATTAAAAATAATAAAATATTTTCCAGATAGTAGATAAAGGTGTTAAAGAACACCCAAATATTTATAACTTGTACATGAGCTGCTTTTATACTAATAAAAACTACTATTCTTCAATTTTCGCGTTCCAAAACAGAAAAACATTACTCAATATTTTGTTTCTGAATCAAAATATAAAAACATTTCTATTGTATTCATACAGCCTCCACGCTTGTAGTTTCATCCACGTAACCTCGATAATGGCAACATAAATCTTTATTAAGCGGTAGTTCGACCGTGTACAGCCCGGGGCATGGAAACTCAATGACGAAGTTTATGCTTCATCTCGACTAATAAGAAACATTTCCACGAATATGTTGGATTATGATTGTAGAAACAAAAAACCTTGCAGCGTTTGCTATTTTTTATAATTTACAATTACATATGCCTTTAACGTATATATTATAATATAAAGTATAGTGTTTAAGTACATCATTATCATCGTTAGAGCTCTTGACGAATCCACTGTCGAACATATGTTTTTTTTCCTTTACGAAATGCATCCATCAATTTTTATTCGTACCAGGTGTACCATCATACACTTCTCTAAGTTCTAATACGAGGCTGCCACTGGAAATCTGTCTTCCCCATCGGTTCTTTGATTTTCAAGCTATATGACCGATCCATTGGCACTTCAGCTTACTTGCTATCAGGTTTTGAGAACTAGTTAAAGGAAAGATGTGTCGTATATTGCCTCATAGGGGAAATCTTACCGTAGTGCCACCCACATAGTGTTATTAGGAAGATCCTGTGGCCCATCACCTGTTTCAGTTTCCCTCTGTCGTCTCTTACGACAGTCATGGTATGATATGGGGTAGTGGATATCATTTCATGGCCACTGCACGATTAAGAAGCTAGTGGTAATATAAAAAAATATATCATGTTTGTTATTCGCGTATGTCAAAACACATTATATTTATTTCTTCTTCTTTGTATATCTATTAATCAATTGAGACTTAAAATATATACACATCATCCAAACTATTTTAATCAGTTGCGAATTGCTTATATTTTGTTTCTTTTCTTTATCCTGCTTATACTTATGTAAATAACTTATCAAAAAGAATATTTTACATTGATGCAATCGTTAGAACATCGTTGTGGTTTAACTTAAATACGTGCGTCTTGCTTTGACTTTATAATGTGGCATCACAAAAAAAGCTTTAGAGTCTTTGTTGTAATACCGCTCCACTTCCGTTACGCATTTTAAAAATGGCTTTTATGTGCAGATATTTAAAAAAAATGTATATTTTAATTTTTAATGAAATCTTTTGAATTTTAATATGTTTATAGATGAAAAATTCCTTAATATAATTGAGTGAATTCGCAACAAATGAGTAACTTGAGTAATGTAACTATTACGGGGATTTATGTTAGACTGTCAGCCTCTTCTTCACCTGCTCGTAAACGGCTACTGCTAGACCTTTGGTTCATCCATTATTTTTTTATAGAATAAGGATGCAAACCGGCACACAGTCCATCTGTTAGTAAGTGGATGCTGTGGTCCAAACATATCCACATCTATCCTCGACTAAGAAACAAAATGTAGATTCGTTGTTACCCATGAGGACTAAAATGAAACACCACATTATCAGTAAAAGGGGTATTCGGTTTTCTCACATTCTCTATATGAAGCTCAGTAGTATTAAGCTGCTATTTGATGCTGGTGTTCTTTGACAGCTAGGTCCTTATCCGGTCAAGTTGACCTATTCGTGCTACAACTATAATATAGCTGCAGCATGGTTCTATAACATTATAAATGTAGGAAGGTTTTGAGTATTATAGTTAGGATTGACGTATTGATTTTTGGCTTAAAGAAGATAAATTAATGTTTAATAGATGTAATAATTCCTGATTAATAATGGCAAACACTGAACTCATTTGGGTTGAGCGCTGGCTTGATACAGGCATTAAGGTCTCTTTATAGGGACTCTAGTGCTTGTGTCAGGATCAACGGGGTTTACTCGGACTGGTTAGGCATTCAAAGAGGTGTCAGACAGGGCTGTGTAACTTCTCCATGGCTGTTTAACCTATTTATGGACAGTTGTTTGCAAACTTTGAAAGTTGAAGAATGTGGGTTGAGAATCAACCGTCAAATGCCTTTTGTACGCCGATGATCAAGTCATATTTGCATCGTCGGCGGCCGAGTTGTAAATGATGGTTACTTTAATGAACTGGTCATTGAAATAAAGGGGTATAAAAGTGAACGCAAGTAAGACGAAAGTGATGGTTTTTAAAAGAGAAGAAAGTAAAACGTTATGTGAAATAAGAATAGAAGGGGAGTTGATTGAGCAAGTGGATGAGTTTGTATATTTGGGATGTTTATTTAGCAGGGATGGTAGATATGATAAGGATATAGAACGACGAGTGAACGCAGGAAATAGAGTGAATGGGGCTCTACACGCTATTATGAGGAGTCAGAATGTGTCAGATGAGGCGAGTATGGCAATTTATAATGCTATGTTAGTCCCTAATTTAATGTATGGTATTGAAAGTTTGGTCTGGCAGAAGAAGCATGAGAGTAGAATAAATGCTGTAGAAATGCGGTCCTTAAGGAGTATGCTAGGGCTGAATCTGAATGACAGGGTGAGAAATAGTGTGATAAGAGGGAAGTGTGGTGTGCAAGATGACGTTATGACAAGGATTAAGAAAGGAATGCTTCGGTGGTTTGGTCATGTAGAAAAATGAACGAGGAAAGAGTTACAAAGCAAATTTATGTTGCAGAGGTGAACGGCAGGGTCGGGAAGGGATGCCCTAGACGAAGGTTTATCGACCAAATCGGCGATACATTAAAAACGAGCCAGATTAGGAGTACCCTTAACCGACGAGCGTGTATGCGTAGATATATGGATGTAAAGGAGACGAGAGAGATGTGTCAGGATCGCGCCAAATGGAAGTCCGTAGTCTCTGCCTACCCCTCTGGGTGACAGGCGTGAGTGTTTATGTTTCTTTTTTAATTACTGATTCCAAATAAAAACACACATTAAGATAATATACAAATATTAGTAACTTAATTATCATACAGTCCTACTCCCCGCGGTATAGTACCAAGAACGCTGGCTGTGTTTCCCCGCTAATTGGCTATACTTAGCCTTTGAAAAAATAAGCAGCCCTCTTATCACCAGTAGCAACGACCAGTCGCGGATAGAGTTCCTTTAGGAACTTCACCGCACGTTGACCCCACGGACCGATAGTCTCTCCAGCAAACGGAACAAATATGTAGTCATCTGTCAGAGACTCATATTTGTGCTACTTACTCAGTTCAAATGCCTCTGATATGCCTATGGCTCTAAACGGGGTACCCCTGTGATGAGAGGCCGCCAAAGTGTCTACGCAAGTAGCATTCTACACTAGGACATTATTTCTCTCCCAAGGAACCAATGTCATATACCGTCGGGTCTCCTGCCATCGTCTCTAAATATTCCACAAAGCTCTAAAACCAAGGGAACATTTATAGAGACAAGAGCCCTACGGATGACATCGTTCAAAGAACCGTGCCGTGAAAAGCTACCAGCACTTTTCTTACATGAAAGTCCATGGAGCCCAAACTTGTCGACGCTGCTACCACAGGGGCACTGATGGGGTAGACAAATCACCGTACCTAGAGCAGATTCCTACGGCGATGCGCAAGGTTTCCCGATTAAGTAAACATCCATTAAGTAAACAATATAAATAAATAAACAAATCCATTTTGTTACCACGAGATAGTGACGCGCTTTGTAAGTGTTTGCAAATGATAACACGAGCTTATCAATGTTTAATGCGATACTTTAAACCATTTCATATTTTTTTCCAATTCGGTGTATAAATTTTTATTAAGTTGTCGTTTATATTCATATTTGTTATACATATTGTTAGTAAAGACAGCAGTTTTAATTATTTTAGTTTTCTACAAAGTAGTTTTAATATATTTTCAAACTTTTACTAATAATGATGTCATAAAGAAGGCAGAAGAGTTTCCTGCCTCTGTCAAGCACAAAACAGTAATAAATTCACTCATTAATTAATAAATGAATAAAATAAAATAATAGTAATGGAAAACAGTATTTTGATAAATTGACAGAGGTACTTTGCTCAATCTGATTGATAATTAAATTAAATTCTAAATTTAGATAGTCGCTCGTAGCAAAGTAATGATTTACACTACGGTTAAGAATAAATTAAATAAGAAATGAAATAAAGAAATAATTATCGTATTTAATAAATATATTTGACAAGCAAGATAATAATAAAGTTTTAAATCACTCGGTATTGGCCTCACATCATTCAATTTATGGACGTCATGTAAAGGTAGAAAATTATTTTCATAAAAGTATTTTCATGCATTTCTAATAAAATAAATACCATCCCTAATTATTAAGATCTCTAACTACAACTTCTTTGTTAGCTTATAGAATCAGCGTGGATTTTAATTATTTTTTTCTACATTTAAACATACAGATTGCATAATACGGAGTTGACTAAGGCATGATTATGTAATTGAAATAAAATTGTAGAATAGTACCATGGTGGATCGCTTCACAGTTGACGAGAAAACCGTTTGCTACCAGCAGCAAAGAAATGGTTATTTAAAATGTTAAGTAACAAACAAAATATCGCGAGGAAGCCTGCACGCCTGAGGAACAAAATACTATGAGGCCTCGTTGGTCTAGTAGTCGTAAACGCGAATGCTGATCATGGGGTCTTGTGTTCGACTCCCGGGCCGGGCTAAAAATTTGTTATTTGGTTTTTCTGTTATGAAATTCTCTCAGTCCGGAGTGAGGAAGTTGACAGTGTTTAACCCATGTGAAACCTCCCTCGAAACACCCTCGGAAAGCATTTTAAGCCGTTGGTCCTACTCTTGATATCGCCGCGATCGTCTCGTCTCGTCGTTTTTTATGAAAGTGAGGAAATAGGGATTACACTCATGCTTTTGTATACATTGTAGAGCACAATACTACAGTAATGTGCAGATGGCTAGTCTCTTTTGAGATTCGCCGCCGTAGCCGAAATTCAGTGTGGAGGACATTATATTCTTAAAATATTTCTACTTCACTTGTAGTGAAGTCCGCCAATACGCACTGAAGCAGCACATCAGATTTACCGCTCTTTAACTCGCTGAGAATAATAAGAGAAGTCCTGTGCCCAGCTGCGGGACGTTTATTCTGTAACTTTACTTCTTTATAGTATAGAAGTTATGTCTAATTTACCGTCAAGTGTCTACTTCGTCTGAAAATGAAGAATATAGTGGCTTTTAATACTGTTGACGGATATATTCCTAAAAAGATTGTAGATAAACAACGTTTTATTTTCACGTAATTACACGTGGTAGAGCCATGCTGCAGCTATATTAGTAGTACAGTTGTACCACGAATGGGTCGGCTCGACCGAGGAAGAACCATGCTCTCACAGAATACCAGCGTAAAATAGCAGCTTAATACTGCTGTGTTTTTTTTATAGGATAAGTGTGACAAACGAGCACACAGTCCACCTGATGGTAAGTGGTTGCTGCGGCCCATAGACATCTACATCTATCCTCTATTACAAATCAAAATGCAGATTTGTTGTCACCCGTGAGGACTAAGATGGAATGCCTCATTTCCAGTAAAAAGGGCCTCCGGCCACCTGCACTCACCAAGCGAAACGCAGAGGTAAACCTCTACTTCACGCTGGTATTCTGTGAGGTCGTGGTACCACCCCGGTTCGAGCCGGCCCATCCGTGCGACAGCAAAAGCCGCCACGTGGCTCTACCACTGTTTAATGTGTTTGTATGGTGAGTGAAGAGAACCGGAGAACCTCTTCTCTGAAAAAGAGCCATTCCATCTTAGTTCTCACGGGGGACAACGCATCAGCATTTTGATCCTTTATTTAGGATAGGTGTAGATGTATATGGGTCACAGCAACCACTTACCATCAGGTGGACTGTGTACTCGTTTGTCAGTCTATCCAATAAAAAAACGTGGCGGGCCTTGGGGCTATCACCAGCAGTGTCAAGTTCAGGTACTACTATTTAATAACGATGATGCAGACGATGGAGCAAGGTTACGTTATTCATAAAGCCATGTCGCTCCCAGGCAGTTTATATAATCAATTTTTCATTTATTGACAAAAACAATTTTTCTTTGATACAAAAGAAAATATTTTAGAGCAACCAATTCAAGTGGAAAAAGGTAATAAAAACACTTCATTTCAACGGTTCTCTTATTTCATACTGGTGTAGAGAATATGAAATGAGAGTATTAAACGAAAATAAAAGTCGACGAGTCGTAACCGCACAGACGGTGGCAATTGAAATATCGAATGAAAATATAGGAAAACTCTTAAAATGAACTTCAACAAAAGTATTTCTAAGCTTTGAATACTGTAAAGTTTCACCGCCTCGTAGGTGTAGTGGTAGTAAACACGGTTGCTTAGCGTGCGGTCGCGGGTTTAACCATGTATTGTCCCGTGAGTCATATATGAACATTTCCATTGTATAACTTTGTCGTTTTAGTGGACAGGGAAAATATGAATTTATTAAACATGCAGGTTTACTTCACCACCGAACACGAGGTAAATCAGCACTTAAATTGGTGCTTAAATCGATACCCGGGTTGCCCCCGTAATGTGAAATTTATAGTGCGTGCTTAGTCTCTGAGCTACTATGACTCACTACAATTGTATTGACTTGACTGACTTGACCTTGAATGTGTCATTGGTTTGGTGGTAGCAAGCACGACTGCTAATCATGAGCTCCCGGGTTTAAATTCCGGGTCAGGCCAAAGTCAGTTGTTGGGTTATTCTGTTAAAAAAATTCCAGTAGCATCTCGGAATCGGCAAGTAGGCGGTGTTCCACCCCGTCAGTGTTTCACCACCTTGCCTTGGTAAGCAGGTAAGGCCGTTATCTCATTTCGGTTGTAACGGTTTGTCGTCCCATCGGATAATGAAACTAAGCTCCTGAATAAGATCAATCCTCTATAGGAAGAATCATATTCCCATTCGGTAGGTAGTTTGTTGATCACAGTACCAAATGGCTCGCATATTTTACGCTGTTTCCTGGATATATCTAGCTTGAATTTTCTATAGGCCGCTCTTATAACAGCTACGCAATGTAATAGAGAGATTGATTCTTTCTTCCTTCACATCCATATACCTACGCATACATGCTTGTCGGTAAGGAGTTCTCCTAATTTGGTCTGTCTTTAATATATTGCCAATTTGGTCGATAAACTGCCGTCAAGAGCGTCCGTTGCAGACTCAATTTTGGAACATAAATTAGCTTTGTCACTCTTTTCTCATTCATTCTTTCTACATAACTTAACTACCGAAGCATTCCTCTGTTAGTCCTGATCACAATAATATCTTGCAAAGCCCACTTTTCTCTTGAAGGTAAAAGTTAAAGTTACAGTCTATATATTTCCCGCTGCTGGGCACAGGCTTCCTCTTATTTCTAACCCCCCTGCCACACACTCGTCGAGTGGTGTGGTAATTAGCGAGGAAAGGAGGCAGAGACATAGTTCTTCATCATGCTCCCGTGTTGTCAGTTTTTTGGACGCGACTCAAAGGACTGGCAATATGAGCGCGAGTGGGCGGTCACATAATAGTCCGAACGCAGTTCGATTCCAGCGCTGGTTACAGAAGCGTCTTTCTATTGCGATGAATAGATGTCATCCACCATCTCCGTTGGCGAGCACGACGACGTATATTTCTTTTTATGACATAGATATAATTGGCTTTACTAAATATGCATATAGCGCGCACGCTGCCACAGTCTCAACAATCATTGTGTTGCAAACGCAAACAATCTGGTGCGGAGCATCGCGATTAATAGCACGAGTAGAGCAGTGTGTGGGCAGAAGGCAACATCGCGGCAGCGCAAGAAGCAGAGCGATGAGCAGTGCGAGAAGCACAAGCATAGTGTGGTGAAGCCTTGCGACGGTTTAAGAGCAAGGAAACGTTCGCCGCCCTGCTCCAATGCGTTTTGGCGAACTTCACATGTCTTTGAAATATTTTTTTCTTATTTGTCAGATATGCAGGTTTCCTCACGATGTTTTTCTTCACCGCCGAGCACGTGGTAAATCAGCACATAAAATTGCAATTTACAATTTCATTGGTGCCGACGGGTATCGAACCCGGGTTGCTCACGTCTCTCATTTTTCTCTTATCACACAATTTCTTACACTGGCATTTACATTTTTCTGTTATGTGTTACTGTTACCACCTAGTTACTACTACTGCAATTTATAGGGTAGGAAAGCAAGTCTAATTGAAAGTTGTGAGCCATTTTATCTTAGATGCGTTCTTTAACATAAAAAGGTGTCCGGTTCTCTACACTCACTATACGAAGCACAGTAGCATTAAGCTGCTATTATACGCTAGCTAGCATCCTTTGAGAGCGTGGTTTTTCCCGGTCAACCTGACCCATTCGTCATACAACCATAATACCCACAGTGGGGTGGCTTTACCATGTATAAGTAATAATATTACTAATAAGTCGACTTTCTACTTACCCAAGTCTACTTTTAATGAAGCATTTTAAAACATGGTAGAGCCACGCTGCAGCTATATTAAGGTAGTAGCATGAATGGATCGGCTAGACCGTGGCAGGACCACGCGACCACAGAATACCAGCGCTTAGTGCTGCTGTGTTTTGTACGGTAAGTGTAAAGAAACATAGTCCCTTTTCACTGGAAACGAGGCATTCCATCTTAGATCTCTAGGGTGACGAAGAATTTTCATTTTGATTTTTAATCTCTAAAGTTCACGTTTGTCACATACTACGATAAAAAAGTCAAAGACTGATTGAAAGTATGCGTATGATACTTTGTCCAAGGATTAAAACTATGCTTTTTGCATGATGTTTAAAGTTAATTAAATTTTTGTGCACTCAGCAAAAGGAACTTCATCAAAAGAGGAATAAATTTAGAATGGTACGTTTGCGGAGCCTACAAAGAACTCTATTAAAATGCTGCTGTGTTCCATACGATGAGTGTAGATAACCGGACACCCTTTTCACTGGAAATAAGGCATTCTATTTTAGACCTCTTGTGCGATGATGTATTTGCATTTTGATTCTTAATTGAGAATAACATGTAGATATTTATGGACCACAGCATCAACTTACCATCAGATGGAATTTATTCTCATTTGTCACGATAAAAAAGTCAAAGACTGATTAAAACTATGTCCTTTCTATTATGTTTAAAGTCAGATAAATTTTTGTGCACTCAGTAAAAGGAATTTCATCAAACAAGGGATATATTTAGAATGATTCGTTTGTGGAGCCTACAAAGAACTCTATTAAAATTATCTTTGCTTAAAGCGGTAAAAATAAATTGAGTTTTCAACAAGAAGAATCGTTTGTGACATTTTTTTAATATATTTGTCATCTCTATATATAAAAATCAATTGCTGTCCGGTAATTTCGCAAAAACTAGAAAATGGCTGGACCCGTTTGATGAAATTTTTTGTGGTGTTTGAGTGGGTGCCTGGATGACTTAGATTCACAATTAGACCCGGTAGGTGACGCTGTTGTCAAGATACAAAAGTCATCCGTGCGAAGCCGGGGGAGAGCGCTAGTGATTAATATTTTATACCTAGCTGTGGGATGATAGGCGGCAACTTCACTTTAGAGATAACGTATGATGGTAGAGACTTATTTAAAACTGCACGCGCTTCTTTTGTATTTTTGGTAGATTTTGACACATGTACCGTATACCGTAAGTATTGTAAAATGAATTTATTTCTTAGATATTTGTATTTTTACTATATTAGATATGATGAAAATGATAGAATCTGCCAAAATACACGAAGGTACGTGGTAGTTTTCAAGCGATTTAAAAAAAAGTATTTTTTATGTGTGTTACCTCAGAACTTTTCTCTAGGTGAACCGATATTGATGATTCTGTTTTCATTTGAAATCTAGTGCATTTCATATGGTATCATATAAATTTGATCAAGACCACCAGTAGTTTTTGAGCAATCCTTAATAATGCGTATTTAATTGATTTCGACTATGATGATGTTGTTCTCATTTGATTTATATTAAAGTCGGTTGAACAAAATTTTTAATTTCCCCAGTTTTAAATTAAACTTTCTTTAACCTAATGATATACTCGTAACGTTGAAATTGATAATTTATCTCTGTTAAGTAGTGATACGAACCCACCAAATAGAACCGAGCATATGTGTTACACGTGCTGCCACCGCTGCCACCAGTATAATGCGAGTAAACGAAAAGAGTGGTCGAGTGACAAAGTTATAGCGCTATGTATCGTATGCACGATATTCTTTCAAATTTTTAATCTATACAAATAAATAAAATTTAAGTGTCTGTTTGTTATTAAGGATTATGGGTTCGGATTCTCCATAAAATGTTTTCTTGATAATAAATCTTTTATTTAGTATCTATGCACATTCACGGTAAGAAGTTCTACAGTTCTACGAAGCAACAACGCCATCTGGCTGCCAATAAAAAAATATAAATGACTGCGTTCAGATTTAAATTTTCTTTTTCTAAATTTAACACTCCCACTAAAATTTAAATCTCTTAACTAATTATCTGATCCCTTATATAAATAAAAGTTTGAGTGGGCAATGCCTTAGTCAATATATCTGCTAATTGATCTTTACTAGGAACATAATTAATTTTAATCATGCCCAACTCAACTTTTTCTCTAATAAAATAGTACTTAACATCTATGTGCTTCGTTCTTTTATGATAAATAGGATTATTTATTAGTTTTATCGCACTTTGATTATCAATAAACATAGTTACACATTTACAATTTTCACCTAAATCTAACATTAATTGCCGCAGCCATATCATTTCTTTTGCTGCTTCACATGCAGCTACAAATTCTGCCTCAGTAGTGGAGAGAGCAATGGTCTTTTGTTTTTGGCTGGACCAAGTAATTGGTCCACCGTTCATCATAAAAATATTTCCTGTTGTTGACTTACGTGTATCGACATCACTTGCATAATCAGAATCAGAGTAACATATTAAGCCATCACTTTCTCCATACTTTATACACAAATCTTTAGTATTAATTAAGTATCTAACTATACGTTTGACAGCATTTACATGTTGCTGACTAGGATTGTTTACATATCTGCTTAATACATTCACAGCAAATGATATGTCAGGTCTAGAAACAGAACACAAAAATAATAAAGAACCAATAAGTTCCCTATATGGAAAATTAATAATGTTTTCATCCTCATTCTTTGTCATAATTACATTGACATCTGCTGGAGTACTAGTTAGAGTTGCATTTGTCATACAAAATCTCTCAATAATTTGTTTTATATAATCTCTTTGGTGAATATGGATACAATTATTTATTCTCTCAATTTCCATACCAACAAAATATCTCAATGGCATCACTTTTATTTTAAAAGCTTGTTTCAAATATTCTATAATTTCTTGGATCAGTTGTTTACTAGAAGATATTACAAGGGCATCATCAACATAAATAATTAAAATTACTTTAATCTTATTGAAAACCCCTATAAAAATACAATTACCAGCCTGAGATTGTACAAAACCATATTTCATTAAAAACTCAGTGAACCTTTTGTTCCAACAACGAGAGGCATGTTTCAACCCATACAAAGATTTATTTAATTTTAACACATAACTTTTATCTAAAATTACACCCTCAGGCACTTCTAAAAAAATATTTTCCTCAAGATACCCATTAAGAAAAGCAGTCTTTACATCAAACTGTTGATTTTCTAACTTATACTTTGCTGCAATAGAAAGAATAATTCTTATAGAGTCATATCTAGTAGTTGGAGAAAATATTTCTTGGTAGTCCACATCTTTAATCTGAGTAAACCCTCGTGCACACAGACGAGCCTTGTACCGTGTCTGATTATCTTCATTCTTCTTGATTGCGAAGACCCACTTGGTAGTAAGGGTCCGCTGACCAGCTCTTGTTACCGCACTCCATGTGTTGTTCTCTTCATGTGCAGATAATTCTTCCCTAATGGCTTGAGACCATTCATTTTTCTGTGGACTTTGTATGGCTTCATCATATGTCTGAGGTAATGACAATTCAACAAGGGTAGCTTCAAAACGTCTATTATTTCTTGGCCTCAAATTTATGTTACACTGTGGCACATCTTCTATTTCTTGAGACGGCTCATATGTAGGATCATCACTGTTGCAACTTAATAAGCTGTCATCAGATTGTAATGCTACAGTTTCCATTAGTGTTTCATCCACATTTCTTGCTTCAGTTTCATCATTTTGTATCTTATCTTCATTTTCATCAGTTATACATATCTGATTAATATTCTTTCTTATTGCTGGAGTTTGATGTTCATCAAAAATCACATTTCTTGAAATTTTGATTGACTTATTATTTACATCATACATTCTGTAATTGGTATTATCATAGCCAACAAGCATCATTTTTTTACTCTTCTTTTCTAATTTAGTTCTCAATTGATCTGGAACATGTACATATCCAACGCTGCCGAACACCTTCAAATGACCTAATTGTGGTTTGATACCATTCCATAATTCATATGGTGTTTTACCCGGAGTCTGGCTTGAAGAAGTTCTGTTCAATATGTAAACTGCACAGCTCACCGCTTCAGCCCACAGCTCCAGTGGAACATCTCTTGCATACAACATGGAGCGAGCACTTTCTACTATGGTTCTATTTTCTCTTTCTGCTCGTCCATTTTGTTCTGGTGAATAAGGAGCAGTTAGCTCATGTACTATCCCCTCTTTGTCCAAATATTCCTTGAAAACTTTGTTTACATACTCTCTACCATTATCAGTATGTAATATTCTTATACTGTGCATGTATTTATTCTTCACAATATTTCTTAAACATTTCCATAACATCACTTTTATTTTTTATGAAATATACATGCCTGTAACTAGTTACTGCATCTTTGAACAAGACAAAATATCTCATTCCTTGAACTGATGTGCAAGACATTGGTCCACAGACATCACTGTACACTAAATCTCCAGGTTGTAGTTCGCCTCGTACAGATTTGTGAAATGGAAACCTGCACTGCTTTCCGTATGCACATGCCTCACATACAAAATTGTTTTTATCATTGTTATTAATTTCCAAACCTGTAACAACATTATTTGCACACATACTCTTAATTTCTTTTAGGTTTAGATGTCCTAGTCGCTCATGCCACATTTTGATATCACTTTGATTATTCTGGACCAAGTTGCAAGTATCTGGGGTGATTGCTTTTATATTCAGCTCATATAAATTATTTTCTCTGATCCTGGCACTCATAACCACTTGATTATCTTTATAGATCTATGCATTTGAATCTTTCTTTATAATAGTGTAATCTCTTCTTATTATGGCACCTTCTGAGAATAAGTTTCTTCGCAGACTTGGGACATACAACACATCAAGTAGTTCACTGGATTCCCACTGTCCATTTATATATCTTTTTATCAACACTACCAATGCCACACACTTCTACAGACTGTTTGTTTCCTAAAGTTAATATCTTCTGACTGCATTCAACCAGTTCCATAAAGAATTCCTTTCTATAAGTCATATGTGCAGAGGCTCCACTGTCTAGAATCCAAGTATTCTCTTCTGTGCTAGACGCGTTATTCTCTACATTAAACGCTAACATATCTGCACCTTCTTGTTGAGGTTTTCTTGACTTAAATTTTCTTGGAGCACGACATTCTCTAGCAAAGTGTCCTCGCTTTCCACAGTTATAACATTCAAACCTGTATTTGGTATTTTTATTTTGATTTACTCCACTCTGCATCGGCTCACTTTGTTTTGATTTCAACTTCCATCCTTTATTAGCAACAAGGAGAGCTGTTTCTTGTTCTTCTTCGCCTACTAAACTTGCTTCTTCATCTAAGAGGCGAGCAGTTAAATTCACAATAGTCTGTTGTTTTGAATCCAATGACATCCACGCTTGGCGCAGTGATCTGTACTTAGGTGGCAATGTTCCTAAAATTTTTGTTATGATGGCCATGTCACTGATAGTCTCACCACTCTCTTTTAGTTGTTTAGCCAAGGATTCCACCTTTGAGATATGTTGAGCTACACTGTCACCCGGCAACATTTTATACTGATAAAACTTTTCATGGACTAGCATTTTACACAACTCACTCTTTTGTTCGTATACCGATTCAAATTTTGTCATTATTTCCTTGGCAGTCTCACAATTCTCTATTAATGTTATTTGTTTGAAATCCATTGACGAAGTCATGATGAACATTGCCATACCATCATTTTTCGACCATTCAGCACTGTTTTGTTCCGTTCTTGGCACTCTGATATCAATTCCTTTTGCCTTTAAAGCGCATTTTATCTGGAATTTCCACTGGCGAAAATTATTTCCATCAAATTTCTCGAGATTCATTGACCGCGTGGTATCCATTTTTAGGTTATTTGTCAATGAATATTCCGTACTATTCCTTTCTATTAACAGTGTCCTGGGCCCATAACCTATTAGGGTTATGGATTCGGATTCTCAATAAAATGTTTTCTTGATAATAAATCTTTTATTTAGTATCTATGCACATTCACGGTAAGAAGTTCTACAGTTCTACGAAGCAACAACGCCATCTGGCTGCCAATAAAAAAATATAAATGAATGCGTTCAGATTTAAATTTTCTTTTTCTAAATTTAACAGTTATGAATGTTTATTTACGAAAATTTAATGTATGTTCACAAAAACAAAGATAGTTTTAGTAAAAAAAGTGATATTCATTCTGTAAACACTAGGAACAAACACAAGCTAGTGATGCCAGTTTCTCGACTCCACAGAGTCAGTAATTCATTCTTGGGGCAATGTATACGCTATTACAACAAGGTCCCGGAAAGTGTACAGGCTCTCTCTATTAGCAATTTTAAATGTTTTGTTAAGTTGAATGTGTATAAAAAGGGTTATTATAGTATAAATGAATACATGGTTGATAATAACCCCTGGGAATGAGGTGGTCGCTCCCAAACAGTTTCTAAAATAAATTTTGTAAATAGTTCGTAATCATTTATATTGTAAAATTTATAAAGTCCCGCTGGGTTCCTTGCTGGTTCTTCCCAGGACAGAGAGTTTTTTTCGAACCAGTGGTAAAGTAAATATGACTTTCAATAAGAATTACACATGTAATGTATATTGAATAAAAAATTATTCTATTCTATTCTATTCTATGGCAAAATTATAGCTTTTTACTAAATGCATATGAAAGTATATACAGTATTAATAACAAAAATATAATTTTTAAAGTTTTTGTCTGTTTGTCTGTCTGTCCGTCCGTCCGTCTGTCTCTCTGTTTGTTCCGGCTAATCTCCGAAACGGCTGGACCTGGAGTAACTTAGGCTACTGTTATTTTAGAAAAATAATTAGGGTTCCACGCAAAAAAAAAAAAAAAACCCCAAACAACACGGGGGCGAAGTGGCGGGGAACAGCTAGTTTTTAAATAAAAAAATAAAAATTAAAAGGTTTTATTCAGAAACATATTCTTACAAGTACATATACCATGGTAGACTTCTTCTATTGAACGCATAATGAGTCTGAGAATCAAAATTCTAATTTTTGTGCGTTTTCAACTTCAATAAATTCTAATGTCTTCAGCCATTCAGTGAGTTTCTGTTTACAGTTTCGATAAGTCATAGGATATATATCTAGTATGTTATTTATTTTATTATATAAATGAGACTAGACTTTTTATGCACTGATTGCAAGCAAATTTATTCTGTGCGTAATTTAGTGTGGCGACTCACTTTTTTTTTTTAGTTGAAATATTGGTGTTAATATTAAAGGACGTATGTTTTTTCACAACTACGTGCAATGACTAAGTAAAGTTAACGAACTGTCAATAAATCTGCATATAAATACAATGAATTTGTTGAAAACTGACGTTTTTTGAAATACATTTTTTTAAATAATCTTTGTCTGTAATTTTTCATAATTTTAAGTCTTTTTTTTTTTGCTTTGCTACGCATAATTGTTTTACGTAATTTCGACAAATAGCCACTTTGTTATATTGTAAAATTTTTTGTTTGTCCCCAGAATCACAGAACTTTTTTGTATTTTGGCTAAGTGCTTCTGGTAAATAAATAAATTTATTATTATTATTATTATAACATAATTTTTAACAATCCCCAATTCCAATATGAGCTCGTTCTAATTGTATACAATAAGTTTTTACAGCACCAGCCCATATCGTTATACAAGAAATAGATATATTCAATAAAAAAAGATT
The DNA here is from genome assembly GCA_963668995.1 of Parnassius mnemosyne. Classification (NCBI taxonomy): domain Eukaryota; kingdom Metazoa; phylum Arthropoda; class Insecta; order Lepidoptera; family Papilionidae; genus Parnassius; species Parnassius mnemosyne. The sequence goes on from CAVLGL010000002.1 coordinate 50,734,134, forward strand.
GTGCCAACGGAATTTAGACCTGATAAAGTCACTTTTTATTTGCAAAGTGTCTAAATGTTTTAAAAATCCAGATTAATTTACGTAATCTGCCAGAAACCAATTCGACATGAGACAGCTCTGGTCCACTAAGACACCAAGGTACTTCGTAGAAGTTGGTCTAGTTATAGAGGGGCAGTTGCAACTAACTAGCGGCTGACAGCAATGAATCTTAATATCGCTAGGAAAGTTAGGCAGGCTGTTTTTTTTATTGAAAACAAAATATAATTTGTTTGGCTGGTATTTATTATTATTACACGTGAAATTAACGTAATAAAATAAAATATCGTAGACAGCTGTGAGCGTTTCTGAGGCAGAATTGAGCTATTATATGGTACATGTTTTATTTAATACTTTTTTTAATAACGTTTCTGAGAGTATTTAAATCATTTGAGTAAAACGAGAAGGGACATGATAGGGTAGTGTAAAATAGACCGTACCCTATCTTGTCCCTCATAAATTTCGAAATCAAAATTAAAGTTTTTTATCATATCAGAATGGCCAGAAACTATAAAAGATAGACGGACTAAGGTAAATAAATAAATGGTCAGAAGAAACGATAACTGCTGTATTAGAAGATAAAATGGGTTGTTGCCTAGTATCAAAACATATTCAATCCCACAGAGTAAACTAGGAAGAAAGGTGAAAAATGCTCAAAAAATACTCGTGTCTTAAAACAAAGTGAAAGTACTGCAATTATTACGTCTTCCTCATACAAAAATCGTCTAGAAGAAAGCATCAAAAAAAGGCATGGAAGAAGGTAAAGAAGGGAAAAACAAACAGATTATAAAATTTGAAGGTAAGAGAAATTGGACAGACATTAAGAAAATAAACAAAAAAACTAAAAAGAAAGTCTTGATCATAATTAGATAATACGGAAAAAGAACACATGGGAAAAAGGACTTTTTTGGTATTTTTTGGCTAAATTTGAACTATATTTGGGATCAGTGGAAGAATGGGTAAGTTGTCAGGTATGAGGTAAATGGGCTCATTCCTCATGTGCCGATTTAGAAAATAACGACGATGGGGCAAGATGGGAAAAAGGACTTTTTGTATCTGTTGATTTATTATTTTTAATACCTTAAATAAATGTTTAGTTCTTTGTTAACCAAAGAATAGTTGAAGAATAAAGTTCATTAGTTGATTACAAAAACCTGTGTTTTATTCATCACTAAGCCTTAACCACCCTGTCATGTCCCACCGTTCCCTACCCAAATGTATGCGCAAGCACAGGTGCAGTCTCTATTCCCTCACTCTCACAGTCCGATGGCACGGTAATCGCCCACGACCGGAGAGAGATCAGGTTCAGGGACTACGGGCTTACGGGCTCTCCGAGGCTCGGGGTTGAAACTATCGCCAACTTCATGACTCCGGGCTGCTACTTAGAATTTCTTGACATAAAAACCCAATAACTGATTTTTACGCGACCGGGGATTCGAACTCAGGACCTCATAATCAGCAACCGCGTTTATGACCACTAGAACAACTAAAAATTTCCTAACGATTTTTCGAACAAGAAATTCAGCAGGAGACCCCACTTCTGATCTCGGAAATTACATCAGGATAAGAATAATTGTTAAAAGTAGTAAAAGTGTGAGAGTAGATGTTCAACTTGCTCTCTTGCTTACGAAATTAAATATTATTAGTAATAGATAGAACATACAGCGTAACATACTATACATTTAGTATAGAGCAATTACAGTTCGGCCATAGCGTAATATGTCCCCGTGACAATTACACACTGGTGTAATGTGAAGGACATTATTACATGATGAATGGATAACACCAAAGTATGCAAACCAACAGCAACACTACCCATCTCAATTAATCTAGGGTAGCCTCTCAGCAACACAATCCTCCTTACCTGCACCAGAAGAACCACCACAACGGACAGTACCACGACAATACCTCAGCACTCGTATAATTACTTCACTCTTAGAATAACTTAAGCGGAAGCTCCCGCGCACAGGGCCTACACAGTGAACTTTATACTGCACAAACGAGTGGGGGTTCCTCTATATACCTTCAAATCTATCTCTCCACCATCGATATGACGCTTCGCTATTGTGATGCAACCTATCGCTCACTCTCGATCCAACCGGTATTTTATAAACGCGCCGAAACGGCCAACACTGACATACGACCGTCCACGGGCCTGTATCTTCATGTATTCCTGTAACAAATACTGTTAATCACCAAACAGTAACACTAGCTAAGGCGTCCTTTCGACCCGTCGTCATATCATATTATGATACAATGGACCGGACAAAATTTACACTAAATTCAAATTAAAATAAACAAACGAAAGTTATCAACGGTTGCCGGACGCGGCGCTTGTGTGCTCACGCTTCGGTATATATAAAATAATTTCCGTATTACAACATGTCCGGCTGGAAATTTCCCCCCTCTCCCACCCACCAAATATGTACGCCTCAACGATATATAAGAAATTGTGGCACGGAAAGTTTATTTAAAGGCAAATAAAAACCAGAAAATTGTAATTATAAATAAGAAAGAAGTTAAAGCTCGCAATTCAATTTCAATAATAAATGGAATAAACCTAGCTATTAACAAGGTAAAACTTTGTCCATTAACGAAAAGGCAAGGAAAATAACAGACTTTAAATTGATTGCAGTATTCATTCATTGAATAGGTCGAGTATTTTGTCACCTATAAAGTTAAGCAATTTCTTGAAATTAATTTATATCAAGGGTAGAGTTCGCCGCGCTGTCTATATGTGTTGGCATACTTCTCATATCGTTGCAATGCATATTTTATATTTTTGAAGTGCTCGCTGTTAATTTCATAGTACGCGAACAACCCGGATTCGATTCACATTGACACCAATGAAGTTGTAGTTCAATTTTAACAACTGATTTATCACGTGTTCGACAGTGAAGGAAAACATCGTGAGGAACCTGCATGTCTGAGAAATTAATTAAAAATGTAAGACATGTAAAGTTCACTAACACACATTGGTGTAGCGCGATGGACGCTTCATTGTCCTAAATAACCTCTCATTAATGGCCTGTCCTGTACCCAACCGTGGAACGTGTAAAGGTAAACTTTACTAATCAACTGACAAGTAGCTCATAGCCTGGGTTTTCACGGAAACCTGCATGTCTGCGAATTAAAAAAAAACTTCGCATGCATATGTCATATCCTTGCCTTTAAATCCTCTCACTAATAAAAGGAGGCTGTTGCCCAGGAGTGGGATGTATATAGGCTATAAAATAACTTCATGTTCTCGTTCACGGAGTTCGTTCAGTCAGTATTAATTGCATATAACAATTTCGTTGAATAGCTGACCTACAACTTAATATTAGCTTAGTGTTTTAGGATTCTTATAGGTGTATGACAGTAAAACCATCTCAAGAAGCGTCAAAGATACGAAACTTCTTGAATTTCTTCTTGTTTCTCACCGGTGCCGCGTAGTGCCGGCGAAAGAGAACCCACTACATCAGTAGTTCCCAAAATCCTGCGTACTACTTTGAGAAACAGCTCAAGCTCGCTTACACTTATATACAAAATCTCTATGTATATAAAATCTATTGCTCTCCGTTAGTCTCGCTAAAACTCAAAAACGGCTGTCCGCAAGTAATTACTTAACAGATTGACGGAACAAGCTGTGAATTTTATGTGAATTCAAATGTTCCTTTTTAGTAGTGTGTATGTCCAGACAAAAATGTGTTTTTTTTTTAATATTTTGCATAATTTTAGATATTTATGTGCAGTTGAAAGGGAAATGCAGCTTGCTTAATATACACATTTAATGTAAACTAAAACCAAACATTTAATGAATTACGATGAATTCAGACCACAAGGATACCATTGGTAATTATATTCAGTTTTCACCCACTTCCGGACATCCGCATAATCTGAAATTTTGCATAAGTATGGTGACTTGATGTTTATGAACCGATGATTATGCAATAATTTCATGACATACCTAGTATTCTAACTACAAACATCACATGTTATATTAAGTTATTTAAGTTACTTACGTTATTTTTAGGGTAATTTTTATCCATATTAAGCTTAACGAGATTTCATATAAAATAAATGGTTTCCTGCGCAAAATTGCGGGCAAAAATTATAAATATTCATGTGTCCGGTAATTTGTTAACCTCTCGGTATGAAAATGCAAATGTCAGTTCCATCCACATAAATCTTGGAAACACATAAATTATTGTTAAATTCTGTATTTTACAGATAAAAAACAAGCTACTTGAGCCCGCACTTAATGGAATTATTCAGACGAAAACAGTTTAGTTATATTTTAAGTTTTAAGAGTTTTTCAGTAAAATAACACAACCTGTATATCATTGACCATAGGCCTCAGATTCCTGCGGAGTTTTCCCTTTTGCCACCGATCATCAGCACTTAGAAACAGTTGCCTTACTTAACAGTAGAGGCATGCTGTGGCTATATTACGGATTTAGCACGTATGTGTCGGCTCCACCGGGACAGGAGTATACTCTCACAAAACAACAGCGTAAAAAACAGCTTAATGCTGCTGCCTTTCGTATAGTGACTGCAGAGAACCGAAGACCCATTTTACTGGACACGAGGAATTCTATCTTAGATATAGATGAACATGGACCACAGCATCCACTTACACTCACGTGCTCGTTTGTGACCCTTATGATATAAAAAATACAAATAAATAAATAAAGTATACAAGTACGCGGTGTGTGTATGTGTGTGTGTGTGTGTGTGTGTGTGTGTGTGTGTGTGTGTGTGTGTGTGTGCGTGTGAGTGTGCGTGCGTGCGTGTGTGCGTGCGTGTGTGCGTGCGTGTGTGCGTATGTGCGTGCGTGTGTGCGTATGTGCGGGTGTGCGTGTGTGCGGGTGTGTGCGGGGGAGGGGGGGTGCGAGAGAGAGAGAAAAAAATTGATACGCGTAAAATTAATTAAAACAGTCCGCCAGTGCATGTTCGCTACATAAAGGACATAAATAAATCTCATAATTATTCATTAACCGGGCGATTTGTCGACCCCTGCTCAAAGAGTTAATGAAGATGTCGGTTCTTTGCTCACAAAACGTATTATTAATGTGATAGTCTGTACAATCCAGATAACGGCAGAACTGCGTTTGCTCATTTCATTTTATTACACTATTATTGCTTATAGACCAAGTAATTTTCTGTAGTTTGTTTTTACTCTTAAGCTCTTAAGTGAACTGCTTTTGTTATCAACCAAGTATTTTAGAAGGAATGTATTTTCTATTATGTCGTATCTTCCTCCTTATTATTACTGCCTCATTAGTCTAATGGTCGTAAACGCGATTCTAATCTTGAGGTCCCGGATTCGTATCCCGTGTCAGGCCAAAATCAGTTATTGGACAAAATTAGTTTCCTTTTAAGAAATTCTCAGGAGCAGCCCGGATTCGGGAATTTGGCGGTGTTTCTCTGATCTCGTTCCGGTGGTGTCGGATTATTGTTCCAGTGGATTATGAGAGTGAGAGAATAGAGAGTGCATCTGTGCTTTCACATGCTATCGGACACTATAATACTGTCCTGCGTAGGTGGGTAGTCTTCAGTTTGGAATGGCCGCTGTGTCGGAATCACCAATAAAATAATATTTTAGAGAGATCATATTAACGAAATAAAAACAGCACATTAATTAATATAAATCTAACTAGATTAGGTTTATCTTTAGTTTACGAATCGTTTTATCTCTAAAGATGCTTCAGCCGTTGAAAAAGTTCCATAAACTTTCTACGTAACTACGTATACGCCTTTGTTGTGTAGTTGATAAGTTGTGTGTTGGCGAGAAGCAATTTAGACGGTGCACCAAGTACCTGCGACGTTCTAGAACATCGAATTAGAGTGAGATTTTATAAACCTTAATTTAGAAAGCAGATATATTGCCTTTTATAATTAGAAAAGAATATATTGCTTCGTCTTTCATAGTGCGTACAGCAAATGAATGGAATAATTTGCCAGCATCTGGGTTTCCATACGATTATAATGTAGGTGCTTTTATGGCAAGAGTGTATAAATGGTTCCGCTCGATCGCTTCTTTAATACGAGCAGTATTAAAGTTGCGTAAGTCCCGTCGCATGCATTTGGAGATCTGTATGTTCAGTTGCCTGTATGATGTCAAATCTACTGAAGACTGCAGCTTGATTTAATCTACTACTAATAGAATTTCACTGTAGCTATTTTATAGCTGTAGCACAAATGTTTCGGCTCGACCGGGGTAGGACCACGCTCTCACAGAATACCATTGTGAAATTGCTGAATACTGTATTTCGTAGGGTGAGTGTAGAAAACCGGACACCTTTTTTACTGCCTACTAGGCATTCCACCTTAGTCCTCAGGGCTGATAACGTACCTGCATTCTGATTCTTAATCGAAGATAGATGTAGATGTCTATGAGATTCAGTATCAGCTTACTAAACTTAATTACAATCTTATCGCATCTTGTCACATCTTATCGTATCGTAAACTAGTACTTAGATAGCATAGTTACGCTGATAGCACAGTTAAGTGTCTCTGAACTTCAGCATCTATATCTAACTTGAAACGTGGTTGAGCCATGCTGCAGCTATGTTGTGGTTGTAGCACGGATGGGTGGCTTCGACCGGGGAAAGACTACGCTCTCACGCAATACCAGCGTGAAATAGCAGCTTTATGCTGCTGTGTTCCGTGTGGTGGGTGTATTATACAGATATTTGCAGACTATTTTACTGTAAACGAAACATTTCATCCGAGTCCTGAGGGATGACAACTCTGTCATGTAATTCTGTCTAGCTATACCGACGCCGCCGCACGTGCAATGGTGCACGTGCCGTCATATATATATATATATATATATATATATATATATATATATATGACGTATATATATATATATATATATATATATATATATATATATATATATATATATATATATATATATATATATATATATATATATATATATATATATATATATATATGAGCTACGGCATCCCCTTGCCATCACGTGGACTGTGTGCTCGTTTGCCACCCTTATCCTAAAAAACGTGTGAGACTTTAGAGTTTATGGTAGTACCTATCTATTTACATCAAACATGATGTCCTCTTTTTGTTAGGCTGTAACCCAAAGTTGTATTGTTGTTTATACGGCCGGGGCTGACATTTACATTCTTTGGAAAAGGTCAACAAAGCGCCGAACTCTGATGAATATTCAGGTAGAGAATCGTTGTGAATACGTAACAATGAGGGTGGGTGTTTCATGTCGCGTTAATCTTTTTCAGTTCATATTATGAGTTATATCCTATATAATCGGAAAATAGCAGCTTAATGCTGCTGAGTTTTGTATGGTGAGTCAATAGAACCGGAGGCCCTTTTATAATGGAAATGAGGATAATTCCTTCTCAGTCCTTAGGAATGAAAGTGTATCTGAATTTTTATTCTTAACTGAGGAGAGACGTATAAATGTATATGTGCCACAGTATCCACTTACCATCAGTTGAACTGTGTGTTCGTTTGTCACCCTCATATATCTAATATATAAAAATAATGTTTGTTTGTTCGTATTTTATGAGCTGCCATACCGTTTATCGGATTGCGCTAAAACTTTATCAACTTATTGCTTGCACTTCCGTGAAGGTTATGGGCATAGTACTATTAACTTACAGCAGGTGGCGCGCGTGTCGTACAAATAAATTTATTAGAAAGTTATATTATTCCCAATGAAACAATATAACTGTTCCAAATTTAACACAATATTTCCACAATGATTTCTTCTGCAACGCGCCGGGTACCAGCTAGTTCTATATAAAAACCCATGCCCAGCTGTGTACTTGTAGTTGATAATCGTGAAGTAATATATATACGTGAATTTGATAATGATTTTGATAAAAGTTTTGTTTTTTATATTTAGCTATTTTTGAAACGGTGAACTCCGTGGTTTAGTCATTAGAGAGTGGCTAATTATAGGTTTCTACGTTCCAATTCCAGTCGCTTTCGGTATTTGATTAATCTTATCTTCATTTAATGTCACTAGGGAAATGCCTACGCATACCCGCCTCGCGGGGGCGAGCACGGGTTATATCGGACTCGCACCGACGGTGTTCCACCTTCATTGCATATTTGCAAGGCCACGGGAACGCTTTTTGCACACATCCGCAGCCCCACCAGCGCTGGCAGCCCTATGGCAGCCCCTTCTCGGGGAGGACTACTCATCCCGCTTTTGTTTCTAAGCGTCTACCTTAATTCCACCTGCACAACGGACTACCCAAGCTCCATAAGTTGAGGCCATGGGGCCAAGAAAAAAGGAGCACTCGGAAGCACCTGCTTTTCTGAACCCAGTGTCAGATCTGGTCGATGGCTCCGGCGCCAATCAAGTTTTGGCTGCGGAGGGTAGGGAGAGCGGCCCCTCGCAATACTGACATTCATTTTCCCCTTCATCTTCACCACCACCGCATCGGCGGTGCGGCCCTGCCAGAGTTGCGGAAAATAGGGCGAAGAGTACACCCACTCTCCTTCCCTAGCGATTTCACTTCGGCTGCAGCGGTGGGGTGAGAGAACACCCCTCTCGCCGCAGTCTACCAACTCACATCCGAAGTGGACTCGCCAAGACAAGAAGTGGAGTGGCCACCTCGGGCCGGCTCTTCACTTCGGACCAGACATGTGGGTTCCTACTAGTTCACCGCGGGTGACCAAGCCAAGGCTACTAAGCCATTTAGTGCCATCCTGCATGTCTCTACTTTCAAACATACTTTATATACAGTCAGGTTAAGACAATAAAGTTCTATTTTATGTGTGCACAAAGTAAATCTATTATAAGTATTGGTTACAAGAATTTAACACAAGATTGAGAACATAAATTCGATGATGATGATTTTTGATGAAGATGAAAAATTATTTTATCTCTATATATAAAAATTAATTGCTGTCGCTAAAACGCGAAAACGATGAAATTTTTCGAGCGGGTCCCTGGATGGTTTAGATTCACAATTAGACCCAGTAGGTGGCGCTATTATCGAGATCCAGAAATCACCCTCGGGAGTGGCGGATTGCTAGTAATCAATAAATAATCTTTAATATTAGTTACTAATGGCAATTTGGTTGAAAAATATGAAAATGTGTCGAGTATTAAATTTTATTTTTCAAATTTCAAAGTTTCAGCACATCGATGATGATTAGACTTCACAAGTAAGAGTTAAAACTTTTTACTTTACAAGTAGAACTTACGAGAACGAGTGCGAGTCCTAGATTATGAATTTCAAGATATCTTTTTGTTTTATTTGTAATCTAATAGCAGATGTTTGAGCGGAAATAATTTAGTAAATACTTGTCGAAATTATAGTTGTTATCTACTTATTATATTGCACCCTAACTGTTAATCTTTATTATATAAAATATAAAGCATAGGATAATAGGTAAATGTTAAGTTACGACTAACAATAATAAATTCATCATATAATTCAAGCTGACAAACGGGCTCTTGGTAAGTATCTGCGAAAGAGTTTAAAAGAAATAATGACTTACGACGTGCAAAGTCGTATTTTTATATTGTTATTTATTTATATATTGTTTGTTTTTTATATATATATTTCTATGTTGGTTTAAACGTAGATGGCTTGTGCCCGAATATAATGTTGCTTTCTTTCTTAAGTAATCTGCGTCAGAGAATCCATCTCCTCCCTTTTTTATTTATTATAAACCAGTGCTTCACTATAACCCACCTGGTAGGAAGTGGTACATATAAGTTATATTATAGCGTGAGGGTTGTAGGAGGCGATAGATAGGCAACATCCACCCAATAACAACTCAAAATTTTATAAGACTCGTTAATAAACTAGCGTCTTAAGTGTGACTAAGGTAAATATCTCCCACGAGGCAATCTATGGGGCCTATGTTTAGCAGAGAACTTTTGATACGACTGCATTGAATAAATGAATGAATAAAGAGACTATACAGCATTAACTTATTTCGAATATTGGTGTATTAGCAAAAATAATTTTTACTTTGATTGAGTTGTTATCATTTACAAAACTGCCCTTGCTAACCCAAAAGCCGAGCGTGTCAATTATGGCAAGTATTCCTCCTGTGAGAAAATTTATGGGGGAAGCCTATAGAATTAGTGCTGAATATATTGCAGGGGACTTTTATGAATGAATAAATAAAAAAATCAATACGAGAATTACGTGGCGAGTTTTATCTGATTCAACGTTTTTTAATACAATTAATTCGGGTACGTTTTGAACATAACTGTTTGCCGGCTACTGTTTGCGAAATAAATTTCTAAATGATCTCTTTTTATTTTAAAACCCCTTTTTCAATAATTGAACATCTAAAACAATTATTGTTTTAACTGGATAATTTATATTTAACTTTGTCTGTTCGGATCGAACGCTGTAATATGAATTTAAATAATTTTTTAACATGGCAATTTGTACGTATGTGTTTAAATACAGAATGCTTTTTTTTTTCAAATGTCAACCTCGCTCCGCTTGTACGATTAGGTAGAACAAACTGTACATAATATATTATTAAAAGTGGCCCCGGTGATCGGCTCATAGCATATTCATCATAAAATCCTCATATTTCCACATCGGCTTCGCCTGGATGAGTTTTATTAATGTAGCGTTATTTAGATTTCAGATACGCAATGAACCTTTACTTTTTAAATAATTCGGTTTAACAAAAAAAGGTAGTTTTTCTAATGAAATGTAGTCCAGATTGCTCCTGGAATTGCTACCTATCTGTTCGTAGTTTTAACACGATCGATTAATCTATACCGAAGATTACATTCAGACAGCATTCTGTATGTAAATATATATTTTTATACGTGGTAGAGCCATGCTGCAGCTATATTAGTAGTATAGTTGTAGCAAGAATGGGTCGGTTCGACCGGGGAAAGACCACGCTGTCACAGAATACCAGCGTTAAATAGCAGCTTAATGCTGCTGTGTTTCGTATGGTGAGTGTGGAGAACCGGAGACCCATTTTACTGGAAAAGAGGCGTTCCATCTTAGTCCTCACGGGTGACAACGCATCTGCATTTTGATTCGCAAACGAGGATAGATGTAAATGTCTATGGGCCACAGCAACCACTTACCATCAGGTGGACTGTGTGCACGTTTGTCACACTATCCTATAAAAAAAAAGCTCGGACAGACAGACAGACAGACATACATAAATTTTAAAAATGTTTGTTTATGTCTTAATAGCATACAAACAACCACCTGAGCTCTACAGAAGCCAATTATTTCAATGTTACAGACAGACACTTCAATTTTATTTATAAATGTTAAAGATAATATATTGACTATGAAAGAGATTTTTTTGGTATTTCCAATAGTTGTCTCTCACGGTACCCATAGGAGGAACTATGTGGGTTTTGAATAGTTCGGCTATTGAACTAGTGATGAGCTGTAATTAGGATTATAATGATAAAGTAACAGTTACAAACGTCCCACTGCGGGGCACAGGCCGCATGTCAATTCTGATAGTTGTAAGGCAAGGAAATGTCCGCCACGCTCCCCCAATTCGTGTTGGCAAACTTCTTGTCTTTGAAATACTTTTTTCTTATTATTTCTCAGAAATGCAGGTTTTCTTACGATGTTTTCCTTCACCACCGAGCACGTGGTAAATCAGCACTTAAAATTGCAATAACAATTTCATTGGTGCTGGCGGGAATCGAACGCGGGTTGCTCGCGTACTATGAAACTTACAGTGAGCGCAAACCATCTGAGCTACCACGGCATAGCTTAATGTCGTATGGTATTTTGGTATGGTGACACGCGACTGATACTGAAATTATATTTGTTTTTCAGAAGAGTGTCGTAAGAGTAATGATTATGATTTAAAGACGAAAGAGTCGAATTTCCTTAAAGATGTTTTCCTTACAGTGTTTAAAATTCATTAGTGCCGGCGAGGATCAAACCCGGATTGTTCACATACTGTGAAATTTACAGCGAGCGCTTAGCCCCTGCGCTACCACGGCTCCATGCTCTCATATAATATAATAATAATGAATATTATCTGATGCGGTATATACTGCACAGTGGCGGTGGAGTAAGATAGTTGTGCGGTGGTGTAAGAAATTCACAGCGAGCGCTTAGCCCCTGAGCGGCCACGGCTCCATGCTCTCATACAATATAATAATGATGAATATTATCTTATGCGGTATATACTGCACAGTGGCGGTGGTCTAGTAACCTCTAAATCTGAACACTACCGTGTAGAGGCGATGTAAGAATATCCACTAGCCTGTATCGTCCCGTGGGTGTCGTAAGAGGCGACAGAGAGAAACAAATCAGAAGATGGGCAGTAGCGTCTTTCTAATAACGACTTAAAATAAAATTACGGTTGCCAACCCCCTTACCAAGCGTGGCAACTTTGACAAATATCCCCATACGAGGGAGTACTACAATCTATGGGTGAGGCCTGTGTTCAGCAGTGGACTTTAAAAACTGTAACGGTACCGGGATTTGAATATATTAAGTTTCATTTACAATTTAGAACCGCATGAGCACACTTCTGTTTGAGTCGTCGTAGCGTTAATGGTCTTTGCCTTATATTTCTCTTTCGCAATGTAATACGATGCTTCCAACAGCTGCAGAATTGACGTCACCTCAGTACACGATCACAAATTTACAATTTTAATAATATACACTGTTTCACGTATAAAATGTTGCCCTTTCTTACATGACCTCTTCAAAATGACAAATGTTGTATATATGTACATCTCTTTACTTCCAGTTGTTGTGTCACTTGTCATAAAATATACTCTTCACTTATGTCCGATAATCGATTGATTGAGGGCGTATTCCGAAGTGACGATTATGTTTAGTCAAACATAATTAACGCGGCCCATGATTTCAGAAAGGTTCGTCATTAATTGACTTGTATTACGTCAAAATAACGTTTGCTTAAAATTTCACCATGAGTTTTAAATAAAGTAAACCCGAGTGCTAGCAGATAAAATATCAAATTAAGCTCCGGGGAAGGACAAAGCTCTCACAGATTACCAGCGTAAAATAGCAGCTTGACGCTGCTGTGTTTCGTATGGTATGGTTTTCGTATGGTGTAGAGAATCCCTTTGACTAGAAATGAGGCATTCCATCTTAGTCCTAACGGGCGCCAACGCATCCGCATTTTGGTTTGTAATGGAGGATAGATGTCTATGGGCCGCAGCAACCACTTACCATCAGGTGGACTATGTGCTCGTTTGTAACCCTTATCATATAAAAAAAAATTGTTTAGTTTTTTCTTTACTGCTTTACCTGACATGACATAGATTAACACATAAAAATTGAAAGTAACAATTTCGTTAGTACCAGCGGGCATTGAACCCAGGTTACTTATTTACTGTGAAATTTACGGCGTGCGCTTATCTACAGAGCTACCAGGCTATTTAATAGTTTTTGATATTTTTAATAAAGCTCAGTTTTGTCTCAATGGATTTGTTAATAATAAAAATTGAGACAAAACTCAAGACATTCTTAAAAGGTCGTTGCATTCTGAAGGAGTGAGTGAGCATTTTGGGCTGAAGACATAATTGGCCCTTAGTTTACTGATAATATCGTAAATTTCAAGTGAATTTGATATCTCTTACAGTGCTATTTTACTTCAAATAATGAGTATATTTTAATAATATCTCAATACCGAGAAGAAATTAATTTGCTTTTACAATTTAGCGTCTTTATTTTTATTTTATAGTAAAGGATTTTTAAATTGGCCCGGGTGGATTTTGGCGGCACGTGGCGGCCATTTTTTTATTATTTTATTTGTGACATCTATCAAATGTTTTGTTCAGATGATAAAACTTTATTATCAAAATGAGTGTTCGTTAGTGCAAATTTTGCGTGCATTGCACCTATTTTACGGTAGACGTACTGGCCCTTCACAGTCGACTCTTAAACGTTTTGTGGCCAAATTTGAAACGACCGGTTCGGTAAACAAGCCAACACCCGTACATCAAAAGAACGCAAGATCGGCCGAGAACATCGGAACCCGAAGCAGTCGATTCCTCGCCGTAAACAAGAACTCTGCCTTTCGTAGACTTCAAATTGGTGAATTTTGCGTCGGGACTTGGTCTATAAACGTACAAGATTCATCTGACCCAGGAGCTCAAAGTGTATAACTATTGACAACGCCGTTTGTTCGCTGACTGAGCTTCAAATCGTTTGGAAGAAGACCCCAGTTTTGGCTGAAAAATTATCTTTATAGCCTAAAAATGGGCAGCAGCATCTTCCTGATAACGGCTTTAGCACTAATAAGGTAGTAGTTTTTTTATTAATTTATTTATTTTTATAACAGTTGTTCTCAAAATAGTGAAACGTTATAAATAAAACGCCCGAGGATCAACTGGATCAACAAACGAGATTGCCACTTAAGTGGTTCCCGGAAAGCTGGGGAATTAAATAAGACTTCGCGATTGCAATGACCCCGCCGAGCTGAAATTGATGAATCTATCCTATAGTACTATTTATTAACATTGCCTTCAAGTCACAATTTCTTTTTTTGCTTAACTATACGCTAGTGCTGCATATTGTTAATAAACAACAAATTGACAGCATAAACGTAATCCACAATTTGCTCCCGAATTTCTCTAGCTAAGCATTGGTTTCCATGCAACAGATAAGCGATATTTCTTAATAAGCAAACTCCGTCGCAAATTATTGATACTACTCGTAGTCAGTAGTCATAGGATATACACTTATAATATATATATACATATATATATATATATATATATATATATATATATGCTTGTAGTCTATAAAAGCCAACTGCTAAAATAGCTATCCCCAAAACTTGTCGCATATTTTGCCATAGTTACTACGCTTGGCACGCGGGAACGCAACCGCAGTTTTTGTTATTTGGAGTTGTTATCAGGTGTAAAGTTGGAAGTTGGCAGGGTGTCAATGAGAGGTTGATATTGCTTCTTCTAGGACTTTAATAAGACTAGTCTACTTACCCTACAATTAACATTAATATATATATATATATATATATATATATTGTCGTGGAGGCTGCACTACACCTCTCACCGACAAAAATATATAAAAAAATAAAATATTTTTACTATACTGTATAAATATAGTTAAAAGCTAATCCTGAAAAAATCTTACATTCAAATGACGTATATTATAACCTTCGTCTTGGCTCGGGTAATACGGGTAGTACATATCCTTACGTCGCCATTACTCGGCGATTTAACTATGAAGATACGCGACTTGAAGCTCCATAAAGTTGAGAAGCAGATAAAAGCTTATCTTTGTACACAACGTAAGACTAACTGCGTTCTTGTGGGTTTTAGACTGAGAAAGCGGCTTAAAATTAGTGAACACAAATAAAAGATAGTTGCGTTCACTGCTTAAACTCGTAAGCTAGTGACTTTGTTGAAATTTACACGTAATACTGGCGTGGAGTTCAAAGGTTTAGTTACGTTGCAGCTCGAAATGACATATTTTTTATGGATTTTTTAAATTTTTATAATAGAATAATGTGATAAACGAGCACACCTGATGGTAAATTGTGTCTATAGCCCATAGACATCTACACTTATCCTCAGTTAAGAATCAAAATGCTAATGCGTTGTCACGCCTGAGGACTAAGATGGAATGCCTTATTTCCAGTGAAAGGGGTCTCCGGTTCTCTATATTCGTGCTACAGCCATAATAAAGCTAAAATACGAAGCATAAATACGTGGCTCTAATACGTTATAATGAAAATGATTATGATAGTTCGATCTTTTTCATTTAGAATTTATTTAAATCTATTTTGTTTAGAAATAACATGTGTTCTTGTCATCTTCTTGGAACGAGGTATTCTATCTAAGCACTCAGAGGTAACGCATCTGCATTTTGATTTTTAATAGAGGTGTAGAATGTGTATATGTCTAGGGTGTACAGCATTCATTTACCATCCGGAGAACTGTGTGATCGCTTTTCAACCTTACTTCTATATATGTATAAGAAGTAATAAATTGATGTCCTATGGTATACTTTTGTATTTCCATAACTGTGGTCTATGAATGTTTTATAAAGAAAAATTCAATATTGATGAATATTTCTCTTATATAAATAAAGACGGGAGTAATTTCTAACACACGCATATCTAATTGCTTAATCTGACAAAAGACTTTTTAGTGATTAGAACAGTAATCGAGCAATTAGCTCTTAACGTATTACCTATCTGCTTGGCTGCCGGCCGGCTCAAGATAAATTGCTGCAGCAGACACTGAAAAGTAGCTGTAATTAATATGTTTAAGTGGTGATATGCTTGACTGGTTCTACGGAAACTCATGTGCAGTATGGCTAAAACAAACTGTTTGATACTATATTAAATAAAATATATACTAAATAAAATAAAACGTATATTAAATTAAATATATGTTAAAGTAAATCAAACAGTTTGTTTTATTATAGTTATTTTTTTTTTGTATTTTGTTTTTTCTTGAGTTTACATCTCATATTCTCCCTCTAGTATCTTCTTCCACAGCTCATTGTTGGACATGTAGCTTTTGTGTGGAGTATTCGTTTCTGTCGTCATACTAGAAAAGAGGATTAACGACCTTAGTACCAGAATTAAGAGTAGATTTTCTAAGTGGTAGAGCCATGTTGCAGTTATATTATGGTTGTAGGACGAATGGGTCAACTCGACCGGGGTAGAATCATGCCGTCACAGAGTACCAGCGTAAAATAGCAGGTGACCCCTTTTACCGGATACGGACATTCTAGAATAGAATAGAATAGAATGTATTAGAATAGAATAGAATGATTTTATTCAATATTGATTATTACATAATACTTATTGAAAGTCATTTTTTATTTACCACTGGTTCGGAAAATATCTCTGTCCTGGAAGAAACCAGCAAGAAACCCAGCGGGACTTTTTTATACATATTTCACTTAACAATAAAGTTGTTTGTATAATATTTAAATGAATTTTCAATGAACCAGCATAGTGGCGATCACCTTATTCCCAGGGGTTATATTTTAGTTACAGTTTTTCTTTAATAAAACTTTTAAACTTGTTTATTGACAAACTTTGAACATGTTCTAGGATTTTGTTGTAAAAGCGTACATTGCCCCATAAATGAATTATATTTATATTTCATTCATATTTACCATTTCATATAGGTCACAGCATCTACTTACCATCATGTGGACTGTGTTCTCGTTACATCATATTAGTAAGTAAAGAAACTTACCGCGTGATTGGCTCATTTTCTATAGTCGTTTACAAGGTGTTAAGACTTCATGATTGCTTTAGACAACCCTCTTACCTAATTTTGGCACCAAAGAGCAGCATCTGCTCTTTTCCTGTCCGAAAGGCACAGAGAGGCAATACAATTAGGGTATGTGACGTATTCTATCTTAGATTTTAAAGATGACAACGCATTTGTAGATTTTTTCCATCGGCTTCAAAAAGGAGGAGGTATACTCAATTCGACTGTTTGTTCTTTTCTTTTATGTGTGTTATATCATAACTTTTTTCTAGGTACACCGATATCGATGATTCTTTTTTTATTTGAAAGCTGGTGCTCAAGGTCTGCCTAATATTTTTTAAGTTATCCTTAATAATTTATATAGAAGTCGATTGTACAAAGTTTTTAATATTAAATTATTGTTTGTAGTTAAGTGTCCATTCACTGCAGTAGCCACTTACCATCAGATGGACTCTAAATTCGTTTGACAGTTTACTTTTATTTTATTTAAATTAAAAAAACCGCCACCTTCTTAAGTGATTTGTAAAAGTAAATTTTGAAAATGATTTTAACTTCATTTTTTCTTAATCATCGCTGCAAATACGACCATAGGCTTTGATGTTTCCATATTTTTTCTTAACAGTTGAAACCATTTCTGCATTTTTTGTATTTTTTAACTCAAGGTGCTCAAGGATTGCATCTGTTGCTGTTTATTAGGTGGAAACCAGATCCGCCGCTGGGGTCGG
Source organism: Parnassius mnemosyne (assembly GCA_963668995.1). NCBI lineage: Eukaryota > Metazoa > Arthropoda > Insecta > Lepidoptera > Papilionidae > Parnassius > Parnassius mnemosyne. The sequence continues at coordinate 50,752,077 of CAVLGL010000002.1, forward strand.
GAAAGCGGGTGCTACTAAGCGCTCGATTTTCCTGGCCCCATGGCCACCGCGTACCGGACTCGAAGGGGTCCGATACGCAGGTTGAGTTGGAGACCGTGGAGCAGAGCATGCCTTGTGTTCCTGGTGCGCCTTGCCTGAGAAGGAGAATGGGGAGGAGAGGTCCTCCCCGAGAAAGGGCTGCCATGGGGCGGCCGGCGCTGATGGTGCCGCGAATGTGTGCGAAAGCGTTCCCGTGGCCCTGCCAATATGCAGCGTAGGTGGAACACCATGGAGTTTTAGTCAGTGCGAGTCCGACATAACCCGTCCTTGCCCCCGCGAGGCGAGTTTGCGTAGGCATTTCCCCATGCAAAAAAGAAGGTGGATAGCGAACTTTTACTTGTCCTTCTTTTATTTAAAAAAAAGATGAATTACTAAAAATACCAGCCACGACTATATATATATATATATATATATATTACACATTAAAAACATTAAAAAGAATCTCCGGTTATATATATATATAACCGGAGATTCTTTTTAATGTTAGCGAGATATTACATCTAAGTCCTCAAGAGTGACGATTTTCGTAATCGAGGCCATCCTCGATTAAGAAAACCGTGCAGATGTCTTTGAGACTGTATCCAATCATCTTCAGATTAAATGTGTGCTTGTTTGTCTCTCGCGTCCGGCCCTGGTCGAAGCCATGGTCCGGAGCGAGACGGAATGGGATGCCGTCACCACCTTCTGCGAAGCAGTGATGCTAGCGAAGGAGGTGGCGGAGCGGGAGAAGGAGAGAGCAGCAGCTTTCCTTCCCGGCCGCCGCGGGAGACGCCCCGGGCGTCGGGGGCTACGTCGTGGCCCCCGGCCACCGTAGGCGCGGGCCTGTGGACGGCGAGCAATGGGTAGCTCGCCGTCCGTCCGTCTAACGAAGACAGGCCGTGTCGACGGCGCGTTTTGTTCCACGCGCGCCTCAAAGAGCTGTCAGCAGCGTGAAGGGGCCCGCAAGGGCCGACGCCTGCCGGGGCTGCGGGCTGTTCGAAAGAGATACCGCGGCTCCGGAACGTAAGGGCACTGAAGGAACACGGATGGTTTTTAGTCAGTAAAAGTCTGACACTCCCTTCCGCTCCACCCAGAGCGAAAGGCGTCATTTGATGATTTTCCATCCGCAAAAAAAAAAGGCGGTACGAAGTTCGCCGGGTCAGCTAGTATATATACACATATATATATATATATATATATATATATATATATATATATATATATATATATATATATATATATATATATATATATGTGTATATATATATATATATATGTATATACACGCGAAATAACTATTTAATTTTTTTGCCTGTCTGTCTATCTGTCTGCCCGACCAATCCCAGGAGTGTGATCCAGACCATATGTTATCCGAAAAACATGGAGATTTTTTTGGAAAAACAAAAAAAAACACCAAATTAATGGTTCCTAGACAGGCGAAGCCAGAGCGAGTCGCTAGTAATACAAATAAAATTGAAGTGCCTGTCTCTAATATCGATATGACTGCCTATTATTGAATTGATTATTTGCATGCAACTTACGTTAAAATAACTTTCAGTGTGAAAAGCATTTCGAGAAAAAATTCACATTTATATATTTGTAGTTATTCGTGTCTTTAACCTTGATATTCAAAGTGAAGGAAGTGTAAATATTAACGAATTCTTATATTAAGGTAAACACTTCTCAATTGAATGAAACTAGTTTCACGGATTTTATTGCGAACTTATTTTACATTCCAGACGTTTCGAGTATTTAGATGACACATGGGAAGACCTTTATATTCGAGGATCCCATGTCAGTCTTTCGTTTAAAATTTTGTCAAAAATAAAAGTTTTTTTTTTTTATGAAATAATCACAACTTCAGTCACACAAATAACAAATACGTAATCAAATTGTACGCGAGTGTGAATTGAAATATCACAGCAATTGTATACGCTTTTTCTTTCTGTTATTTTTTATCGTGTCGCTGTGAGTTATTGATCTAAGCCGAAGTAGAGACCGCAATTTCCTGGACGTAGATATTTCCGATTAAATTCTTAGATCCTTATTTTCAGTTACTTTTTTTTTATAGAAGTGCGAGCAAGTGGGCATGCGGCTCGTACCGTTCGTCGTCCACGAACAACACCAGGAGAATTGCAGGTGCCTTTTCGGACTTTTAAAAAGGCGTAAGCTCTTTTCTTGAAGGTCCCTAAGTTACATTGATTCGAAAAAATTGCCGGTGGTAAACGATTCCAGAAGAAAGTAAGTTATTAGTGTCCATGGACAGCAATGTGTTATCGTTACCTCTAATCATCAGGTGGGCTGTATGTTCTATTGTTATTCCATTTTTATATTTATTTATTTTCCACACGTGATGGAGTTGCATTATTCAGTTGCAGACGTTTCAATAATCGGAAATATCGCCGACGTATTAAAAACGAAGACGATTTAATAAATTAATGATTATGACGTAGTGGCAATAGACCAGTCATATAGATTAAATAACTTGAATAACAGCCACGTACTGGCAAGCGCAGTGTTGGACAACCCCCCTTCTCCAACTCCTAGATAGTATAATGACTCAGGACTTGTAAAAAGCTTTTATGATAATGATGAATTTTCTTAACCTTTGTTTATAATTTTTTTACATCAGTGATGCTGACAAATTGACAAACAAGCACACATTTAATCTGAAGATGATTGGATACAGTCTCAAAGACATCTGCACGGTTTTCTTAATCGAGGATGGCCTCGATTACGAAAATCGTCACTCTTGAGGACTTAGATGTAATATCTCGCTAACATTAAAAAGAATCTCCGGTTATATATATATGCAGATGTCTTTGAGACTGTATCCAATCATCTTCAGATTAAATGTGTGCTTGTTTGTCAATTTGTCAGCATCACTGATGTAAAAAAATTATAAACAAAGGTTAAGAAAATTCATCATTATCATAAAAGCTTTTTACAAGTCCTGAGTCATTATACTATCTAGGAGTTGGAGAAGGGGGGTTGTCCAACACTGCGCTTGCCAGTACGTGGCTGTTATTCAAGTTATTTAATCTATATGACTGGTCTATTGCCACTACGTCATAATCATTAATTTATTAAATCGTCTTCGTTTTTAATACGTCGGCGATATTTCCGATTATTGAAACGTCTGCAACTGAATAATGCAACTCCATCACGTGTGGAAAATAAATAAATATAAAAATGGAATAACAATAGAACATACAGCCCACCTGATGATTAGAGGTAACGATAACACATTGCTGTCCATGGACACTAATAACTTACTTTCTTCTGGAATCGTTTACCACCGGCAATTTTTTCGAATCAATGTAACTTAGGGACCTTCAAGAAAAGAGCTTACGCCTTTTTAAAAGTCCGAAAAGGCACCTGCAATTCTCCTGGTGTTGTTCGTGGACGACGAACGGTACGAGCCGCATGCCCACTTGCTCGCACTTCTATAAAAAAAAAGTAACTGAAAATAAGGATCTGAGAATTTAATCGGAAATATCTACGTCCAGGAAATTGCGGTCTCTACTTCGGCTTAGATCAATAACTCCCTGAGACACGATAAAAAATAACAGAAGGAAAAAGCGTATACAATTGCTGTGATATTTCAATTCACACTCGCGTACAATTTAATTACGTATTTGTTATTTCTGTGACTGAAGTTGTGAATGATTTCATTAAAAAAAAAAACTTTTATTTTGACAAAATTTTAAACGAAAGACTGACATTGGATCCTCGAACATAAAGGTGTTCCCATGAGTCCTCTAAATACTCGAAACGTCGGGAATGTAAAATAAGTTCGCAATAAAATCCGTGAAACTAGTTTCATTCAACGAGTATGTAGTGTGTTTGCCTTAATATAAGAGTTCGTTAATATTTACACTTCCTTCACTTTGAATATCAAGGTTAAAGACACGAATAACTACAAATATATAAATGTGAATCTTTTCTCCAAATGCTCTTCACACTGAAAGTTATTTTAACGTAAGTTGCATGCAAATAATCAATTCAATAATAGGCAGTCATATCGATATTAGAGACAGGCACTTCAATTTTATTTGTATTACTAGCGACTCGCTCTGGCTTCGCCTGTCTAGGAACCATTAATTTGGTATTATTTTTTGTTTTTCCAAAAAAATCTCCATGTTTTTCGGATAACATATGGTCTGGATCACACTCCTGGGATTGGTCGGGCAGACAGATAGACAGACAGGCAAAAAAATTAAATAGTTATTTCGCGTGTATATACATATATATATGTATATACTAGCTGACCCGGCGAACTTCGTACCGCCTAAAAGTCGATCCTAACAACCTAACAGTCTTTCATTTTTTTAAAACTTATTTTGCTATCCGGGACACCCAGTCAGCTAGTAAGATAAAAAAAGAAAAAAGAAAGTTGATAAGTCAACAATAACATTATGTCAAAAAATAAAAATTATAAAACACTATTGACAAATATTGATGTTACGGCCTACGGCTGCTCCCACAAAGCTTCAATCCTCCGGGGCCCATCAGCGGAGTTTCAACGAACAGACGTAGGTCGGACCTCAATATGGCCGCGTGAAATTTCCTATCACAATAAACTTTATGAGAGGAAGCTAGAAACACATAGTACTTACCATTATCCGAAGCTAACTTCGCACCAAGGCTTGGGCAGGCCGTGAGTGTGTGTAATAGTGGATGGCGAGTAGTGTACAGTGAGGTGTAAATGTCTGCGACCTGAGCAAGCTTAGGCGACCAGCAGCGGCCGAGTTCCAGGCTGCCCCAAAATGCTGCATCGCTCCAGCAGGCTTCAGCGCCGGACCACTTCTTTCTTCACTGTCACTTCTCAGTCTCTCAGCTTCATCGTACATTTAACTAACTTCAATTCGCCTAATTCCACCCTCATCACCGAATCAAACACGTGGTATCCGACACGGCAAGGACAGTATCACAAAAATCGACATTGAATGTCCCGGATTCCCTTATCACAAATTATAAATTCGCCACCAGAATAACACGTCGCGCCAGAGTCAAAATGCGCCTCGTTGACACGCAAATTAATCTAACTAGGCAACCAAAACAAAAAGGGGCACTAAACGCGCCGACACAATTCCGCACTCCCGCAATTCACATATCTACGTGACGAAGAAGTACGTACTTCATCTAGCTATCTAGATCCACGACGGGTCTTGAATTTCGCTAAGAGAGCCGCACGGGCTCCCTGCATCGTGTCTGGCGGGGCACCGACGTTTTGCCCACGCTTCGAGTGACTGCCATCGCGTCGAGCGAGTGACTACCCACGCGTCGAGCTTGGTCGCCCCACCTCGGCGCTTATCTCGCCTACATACCATCGGGTGAGGCACCAGCTTGAACGCAATTGATTGGCGTTAAACATGACCAAATTTGGGCATAAACAAACCCCCGTCCCGGGCATAAGGACTTAGGTCCGCGAGCAAACCGACATTCGGGACAGGGTCGCGACGGCACGTAGCAAGACCGAATCTACAACCAAAACTAGGCCACATTAGACACCCCATCAGATCTTTCTACCCTAGCCACCGCCTCAAAAGACAGCCCTAATGTGGGCAAGCCGAAGGGTCCGCCTCCACTGGATGCGGCACCTGGCATCCTGGGCATCGCAGCACTTTAACAAGTCCTGTACTGGACAGAAGTCCAACGACCTCTTTCAAACACCTATCTGTGCCCCTATGGTTAGTTCCGCAATCCGACCGGATAAGGTCTGCAAACAGTGATGCTACACGAAGGGGCCCAGAGTGGCCTCCTAAGCTTCAGTGCAGAGCGCACCCACAAATTCCACATGAACGTCGTCGGTAGAGAGCCGAACGAAACGCACAGATTGTCCCTAGTATGAATTTTCAACAAGTAGGCATAACCAAGCCATCCACCATATAATCATTTACTAAATAGTGCGGCCGCTGATTTCAATCTGATAATCTCCAATACTAGCTAGCCTGTTAGACAAGTAGTCCTATGCTCATATTTCAACTAATTTTTCAAATGCATCAATGATCAACTACAGAATTAATTCAAATAGACCAATCACCGATGCACATAGGTCAACTGACAAATTAAACAAAACAATAAACGTAAGAAACCGCCCTATTTCTCATCTCAAATAAATATCTTAGACAGTGCCTACAAATGCGAAAACCAAAGGAGGAATGTTTCTTTATTTCTTTCGGCACAAATAGGGTTATCCAACCTCAGCTTTCTCTTCAACAAACACCATGACAAAACACATCCACAAAACATATACACAAATATCCAAATAACGCGTCATCAATTTCAAATGAACTCAAATTTTCCTTTCCGCAAAACAGACGCGATAATCAAATACGTTACAAAACATATGCACAAGCATTCAAAAGGCACATAATTCAAATTCAATTTTTCGCGTAACAAACAAACACAGTAATCAACTACAATTACAAACATATGTACAAGCATTTAAAGGTCACACAATTCAATTTCAATTTTCTGTGCAACAAAACAAACACAGTGATCAAAAACATTTACAGAACATATGCACAAGCATTCAAAGGGCATACAATTCAATTTCAATCCTCCGTGCAACAAACAAACACAGTGATCAAATACATTTACAAAAACATACGCACAAGCATTCAAAGGGCACATCATTCAATTTCAATTTTGGGCGGGGGGAATGTGGCCTCGATACTGTGCGAAATTATTAGCGAGTGATTATAACACAATTTTCCTTGCGACAAAACAAACACAGTGAACTACAATTACAAACATGTGCACAAGCCTTCAAGGAGTATATCAAATTCAACCCTTTTAATCACAACCGCCACAAAATGAAACATTTCGCGGAAGGCACAAACCATTCCCAATTTTAATTCAAAGCATCGTTAATTAAGTGCTCGACCAAAACCAAATCTAACAATCCCTAATAGCGCAATTCAACGCTCCCATGGAGCCCTAGTCTTCCCAACTACCAAACTAGAGGCCAACCCGGGTGTGAACCCGGAACAATAAAGCGCGTACCGTCAAACACTCGACGCTCGGGCGGTACGCCCTCACTGAGGCCGTCGACAAGAGAACAGATTGGCATGTGAGCTGTTGACGGCCCACAGAATTAGTGGAGACGGCCGTGGTGGGAGCTAGGGCGGCAGCTACCTAGCTGGGCTGCCTAAATCAAAGGGGGAACGGTAGTACCTCGAGCCGCGGCCACTCAGCTGACGAAGGCGAGAAGTGTCTAGCTGACCACTGAGTGGCAGTGAAGACCTTCTCAACATACTGAGGGGGGGGACGACCCCCCGCCCCTGGGGGAACAACCCCCCGACAGGTGGCGCGGCCGAGTGCCCCCGCCCGTGGGAGTTGAGGGCCCGGAGAGCCCTGAGAGGAAACGCCGCTCGCACCCAGACACAAAACGGCATGGCGATAGCCCTAGCCGTGCGACGGCATCACTTCTAAATACAAATGACTACGAGTACGCGGCTCAAATTCAAAATATAAATTAACAAATAACAAATACAAAAAGAGTTAACGAGTAACAAAATACCGTTCCTATCAAATCAAGTTAAATACAATTACACAAATACAAATTTCCATTTATTACATTTATATTATTACCATTTATTAGATTAAATGCGAACAACAACACAATAAAGATACACATCCCGTTCGATCTACAAAAATGCCTCGCTCAGACAACCGACCCTTTGATAAGTAATGAACCATAATTATACGACAACGATAATTATCCGATTACGTGATATTATCCATCTACCTACCCAACGCATCTCTCTAGCAAACTCCCGCTTGCGCAACCTAGGGCGTGGCAATCGCAATTACCCACCAACAACAAAAAAAGCAAGCAACAAAAGAAAATAATTTTATCTTTACGTATTACGGCCGGGCGTGATTGTGGACACAAAATTAAACCAATCAAACCAACGCTCCCTGCCACAAAAATTGTTTAATTTTTATCAAACACTACGATCGGGCTCGACCGGGAATCGAACCCGGAACCACGCTCTGCTACCACTTTGTTACGGCCTACGGCTGCTCCCAAAAAGCTTCAATCCTCCGGGGCCCATCAGCGGAGTTTCAACGAACAGACGTAGGTCGGGCCTCAAGGAGGAAGCTAGAAACACATAGTACTTACCATTTTCCGAAGCTAACTTCGCACAAAGGCTTGGGCAGGCCGTGAGTGTGTGTAATAGTGGACGGCGAGTAGTGTACAGTGAGGTGTAAATGTCTGCGACCTGAGCAAGCTTAGGCAACCAGCAGCGGCCGAGTTCCAGGCTGCCCCAAAATGCTGCATCGCTCCAGCAGGCTTCAGCGCCGGACCACTTCTTTCTTCACTGTCACTACTCAGTCTCTCAGCTTCATCGTACATTTAACTAACTTCAATTCGCCTAATTCCACGCTCATCACAGAATCGAACACGTGGTATCCGACACGGCAAGGACAGTAGGACAAAAATCGACATTGAAAGTCCCGGATTCTAATATACTAATAATCTAACTAGGCAACCAAAACACAAAAGGGGCACTAAACGCGCCGACACAATTCCGCACTCTCGCCCGAGTAAAATATCGCACAATTCACATATCTACGTGACGAAGAATTCATCTAGCTATCTAGATCCACGACGGGTCTTGAATTTCGCTAAGAGAGCCGCACGGGCTCCCTGCATCGTGTCTGGCGGGGCACCGACGTTTTGCCCACGCGTCGAGCGACTGCCCCCGCGTCGAGCGAGCGACTGCCCACGCGTCAAACTCGGTCGCCCTACCTCGGCGCTTATCTCACCTACATACCATCGGGTGAGGCGCCAGCTTGAACACAATTGGTTGGCGTTAAACATGAGTTTGGGCATAAACAATTGACATTAATTTTACGATATTAACGTCACTCAACTGTGTTGCCTTCCCGGAACCCCTCCACTAAAACTTAAACTTTATGGTATGCTATTATAGTTCAAATAGACTTTTAAGTATTATTACGAATCTTTTGTATGGGAATGTAGAAAAGTGGTGTTTTTAGACTTTTTCAGGCAATTTTTTAAATTTTTCTCTCCGTAAGAACCATCTTCGTACTTTAAGGAATATTTAAAAAAAAGAATTGGTGAAATCGGTTCAGCTGCTCTCGAGATTTGCGCTTAGCAACACATTCAGCGATTCATTTTTATATTATATATATATATATATATATATATATATATATATATATATATATATATATAATTATGTGTATATATATATATATATATATATATATATATATAATTATGTATATACAATATTAAAAAAGGATGCAGGTGACTCAGGACCGTGCTTTGTGGCATTCCTTGGAGGAGACCTATGTTCAGCAGTGGACTTGTGAAGGGCTGTAATGATGATGATGATGAATATTAAAAAAGTATTATAAAAAAAACGACAAACTTATCCCGTGGTATCGGCCTAAAATGCTGGGTGCGTTTCCTTGTCGAATGGTTACACTTAGTCTTTGAGCGAGAAAAGAACCAGCCTCCGGAACCAGCGGAACTTCACCGCACGTGGACCTCACAGACTGATAGTTTCTATAGCAAATGACACAAATCATGTTATCATCTCTCAGAGACGCATATTTGCGCCACTAATCTAAATCAGCTGCCTCTGATACTGTCCCGGCTATAAACGACCTACCTTTGTACGCTAGTAACATCCTACACTGGGGCTTTACGCCTCTTCAAAAGGACCAATGTCATATCATCAGGTCTCTTGAACATTATTTATATTTAATTTATGATAAATTCTGATATAAACACAATATAACAAAAATATGCTATACAATAGGTATTTTAATTCTTGAGCAGGAGGGTTTTGATAATATTGCCGTATTTTCCCAGATTTTAAGAAGTATTTAAATACCTTTCTTCCCCTTATCAATCTTTACACAGTGACATGTACAGACATGTACCTTCTTCATGATAGAAAAAAGTTCTTAATTGTGAATATTTAACAAAAAACCAGCGATTATGGTACCAGACACACCTTTGGTTTATATTTATATGGTATAACTAACCTTGACTGGAGGTCTGTATTTTGACAATGACGTGCGTGTGGGAAGTAATTTTTTTTTTAATAAACTTGAGACGGAAGAACTTACAGCCCACCTGATGGTACATAGCTACTGCAGTCTTGCACCTGCAGCCAATTTCAAACAAAGAAGGCTCCAGCTCCGTTGTTAACTTGCAGGACAAAGATCGACTGTCTCACATCCAGATATTATGCTGGCTCTTCATACTTTAAGAGTGTGGTACCCGGGTGAATTCCTTGGCAAAAATGAGTCCTCATTTACTATCAGGTGAACAGTGTGCCCGCTTGTCACACTTACTCCTATAAAGTATATTATTTAAGCTATAAGATGAATATAGGATAAAGGAGCCGTGTCCCTTAAGAAAAGGTCGCCAATTTAAGCAATAAAAGCAAGTATATAAATAAGAAAACATACTATATATCGCCTCAATGAGGGCATCTACGACTTTTTACCACCAGGGTGGTGCTATTTAGGTTTGAGTTGAAGTATGTATTTGACAAATTTCATAACGGGATAAATTAATTTGTTATGATACTGGAGAGATTAATATAAGATTTCTTTATGATATACTAGTAACATTTTATATTAATTACATTAGAAATGGTTAAACCAAACTACGGATTTTCTTAAAGTAGAACGACTTTAAAAAGTAAAAATGTGTTAAAAATTAAATAGTACAGCACTAAGGCATTGTTTTGTGTATGACTAGATAAAAAAAGCTTTTAAATAAATCGTAGCTTTTCAATGATGATGCCACAGTCCCAACTAGCGACATCTGGTGAACGAATATTAGACTTCATTGGAAAGTGTTCATAAAAGTGATAAGGTGTTACCATACTGGCAAGCTCTTTAAAAATAAATGCTCCATAAACATTTGCGCAGTTAAAACAGCATTTCACACTTAATCGCAGCAAGACTCGTTAAGAGAAGTGCAGCGCTCCAACTCACCCGGGGCGCTTGCAATTAAGTTTTAACGCCTCTGAAATACTTGTAGGAATGTTTTTGCTTTTCAAGTTAACATAAAAATGGATCAAGCAGGTGAGTTTCATAACCCAATACACAATATAATTATTTTTTATTGTTATAGACATTTTTTTACTTTTACCACTGGTTCAAAAAACCTCTGTTTTGAGAAGAAACAGCTTAACTTTTTACTAAAGTCAAATTTTACAATAAACGGCGTTTTGTGCTTGCAAAGAACAAAACTTACAAGAAACAGTAGAAATATTAATAATCCTTCTTGGATGAAGTAAATAACTCATGTACTGCACTTAACCAATGCGCTGTACCGTGAGTCATATATGAACATTTCTATAATTTAACTTTTGTGTTCGACCTCTCTCCGAGCTTGCGATTCGCATCCAACCAATAGACTACAATTGCCTCCAATTTTTCTTTGTATGTGTAAGAAGACCCGCGAATCCCCCCCCCCCCGTGCTGTAAAGCGCCCGAAACGTCGGAAATTAATAAAAGTTAGAATTAAACGCGATTAAATCCGTAAAATTAAATTAATTCAATTGATTAAATCCATGTGTAGTATTCGCGCTATTTTAAGAAAGTATATTTTGATACTATTATATTTTTCTTGTTTTTTTTTAAATATTACAAGCCAGTGCTTGACTACTAGCCCACCTGATGGTAAGTGGTATGCACCTGAAGATGGTACAGCGCACTGACTTAGTTTGATAACAGCCTATTCGCTCTTGCCTTGAAAACACCCACATTGTAATCGTATGGAAACCCAGATGCTGGCAAATTATTCCACCCATTTGCTGTACGCACTATGAACGAAGAAGCAATATATCCTTTTCTAATTATAAAAGGCAATATAATCTGCTTCATAAATTCACGTTAATAAAATCTCCCTCTAATTCGATATTCTAAAACGTCGCAGGTGCTTAGAGCACCGTCTAAATTGCTTCCAGACGACACACAACTTATTATACACAACAAGGCTGTATACGTAGAAAATTTATGGAATTTTTTCAACGGCTGAAACATCTAGAGAGATGAAACGATTCGTATATTAAATATAAACCTAATCTAGTGAGATTTATATTAATTAATTAAAGTACTGTATTTATTTCGTTAATATGGTCTCTCAAAATTTTGGATTCATTTTTTACGACCATTAGATCAATGAGGCAGTCATAATAAATATGAAGATACGACATAATAGAAAATACAGTCCTTCTAAAATACTTGGTTGATAACAAAAGCAATTCACTTAGGAGTAAAAACAAACTAGAGAAAATTACTTGGTCTATAAGCAATAATATTATCATAAAATGAAATGAGGAAACGCAGTTCTGTCGTTATCTGGATTGTACAGACTATCACATTAATAATACGTTTTGTGAGCAAAGGACCGACATCTTCATTAACTCTTTGAGCAGGGGTCGACAAATCACCCGGTTAATGAATATTCATGAAATTTATTTATGTCCTTTATACCACTCACGCGAGCGCACACACACATACACACACGCGCATACACACACACATACGCATGCGCGTTCGTGTATACTTAATTTATTTATTTGAATTTTTGAGCATAAGGGTGAGAAACAAGCACATAATCCACCTGAGGGTAAGTGAATGCTTTGGCCCGTAAACATCTACATCTAGACTCTGAGGACAAAGATAGAATGCCTCGTTTCCAGTAAAAGGGGTCTTCGGTTCTCTGCACTCACTGTACGAAACATTGCAGCATTAAGCTGTTTTTTACGCTGGTATTTTGTGAGAGCATACTCCTTCCCCGGTAGAGCTGACAGATACGTGCTAAAACCGTAATACAGTTACAGCGTATCTCTATTGCTAAGTAAAGCTACTGTTTTTCAGTGTTGATGATCGGCGGCATTGGGAAAACTCCGCAATAGTCCAAGGCGGCCTATCGTTAGGGACATATATAGGCTGTGTCATTATACTGAAAATATCTTAAAGTATAAATTAAAATAAAGTATGATATAACTGTTTTCGTCTAATTATTTCCATTAAGTGCGGGCTCAAGTAGTTTATTTGTTATCTGTAAAATACAGAATTTAACTATTATTAATGTTTCCGGGGTTTATGTGGATGAAACTGACATTTGCATTTTCATACCGAGAGGTTAACAAATTACCGGACTCATGAATATTTATATTTTTGCTCGTAATTTTACATAGGACACCATTTATTTAATATGAAATTTCGTTAAGCTTATGATATGGATAAAAATGACCCTAAAATCTACATAATATTATTATTAAGTAGATCTGTAGGGTCATTTAGTAACTTAAACAACGTGTGATGATTGTAGTTAGAATACTAAGTACGTCATGAAATTATTGTGTGATCGTCGGTTCGTGAGCATCAAGTCACAATGCTTATGAAAATTTTCAGATTATACGGATGTCCGGAAGTGCGTGAAATCTGAATTTAAATTACCAGTGGTAGCCTGGTGGTCTGAATTTATCGTAACTCATTAAATGTTTAGGTTTGTATATTAAGCAAGTTGCATTTCCCTTTCTGTATTTCCCTAGCTCCATCGCACGTAAATATCTAATATTATGCAAATTATTAAAAAACGCATTTTGTCTTGACATACACACTACTAAAATCGAATATATGAATTCACACAAAATTCACAGCTTGTTCTTTCAATCTGTCAAGTAATTATTTGCGGGGAACATTTAAAATTCTTTGGCGACAGTCATCTCTACATCTGGTTGCCTAAAGGGGCACGCTTTTGACCAAGGCAAGAGCTAGGATGATCTCTTGACTAAGGTAAACATCAACTCAAAGATGACTTGCTACTCCTATTGAACTTACCGATGTGATTTTCATTAATATCTATTAAAATTGATGAGAAGCTATTTTATTAACAACTATCGATCCGCTCCAGCTTCACACGGATTATTTTTGGATCTCGACAACAGTGACACCTACCGGGTCCAAATGTGAATCTAAACCATCTAAGGATCCATTGAAATACACACGATAAATTTCATAATAATGGGTCGAAACGTTTTTGAGTTTTAGCGAGACTAACGGACAGCAATTGATTTTTATATATAGAGATATGGACAATAAAGTGCACGCGAGCTTGAGCTCTTTCTCAAAGTGGTACGCAGGATTTTGGGAACTACTGATGTAGCGGGTTCTTTTAAGCCGGCACTACACGGCACCCGTGCGAATCAAGAAGAAATACAGGAGGTTTCGTAGATTTGACGCTTCTTAATGAGATAGTTTTGCTGCCATACACCTAAGCTAAGAATCCTAAAACACTAAGCTAATATATATAAGCTAATATAAGTTGTAGGTCAGCTGGTTAGAACGAAATTGTTAAATGCAATTTTAAGACTGACAGAACGTGCTCCGTGAACGTGAAAGTAAGGTTAATTCACAGCCTATAAAATACCCACTGCTGACATCCTTGTGTTACTGTGAGGATTTAAAGGCAAGGAAATGACATGTATGCGAAGTTTTTTTTTTAAATTCGCAGACATGCAGGTTTCTGTGAAAACCCAGTCTTTGAGCTACTTGTCTGTTGATTAGTAAAGTTAGCCTTTATACGTTCCACTGCTGGGCACAGGACAGGCTATTAATGAGAAGTTATTAAGAACAATGAAACGTCCATCGCGCTGCACCAATGCGTGTTAGTGAACTTTCCATGTCTTAGATTTATTTAATTTTTTTAAAAAAATTTAAAATAAAAAAAATTATGTGGTAGAGCCATGCTGCAGCTATATTAGTAGTATAGTTGTAGCACGAATGGGTCGGCTCGACCGGGGAAGGACCACGCTCTCACAGAAAACCAGTGTAAAATAGCAGCTTAACGCTGCTGTGTTTCGTATGGTGAGTGTAGAGAACCGGAGACCCTTTTTACTGGCAAAGAGGCATTCCATCTTAGTCCTCACGGGTGACAATGCATCTGCATCTTGAGTCTTTATTGATGATAGATGTAGATGTCTATGGGTCACAGTAACCACTTACCATCAGGTGGACTGTGTGCTCGTTTGTCACCCTATCCTTTAAAAAAAAGACATCAGGTTTCCTCACGATGTATTCCTTCACTATCGAACACGTGGTAAATCTAATGTTAAAATTGCAACTTCAATTTCATTGGTGTCGGTGTGAATCGAACTCGGGTTGCTCGCGTACTATGAAATCTACAGTAAGCACTTACAAATATATAAAAATATGCATTGTAACGATATGTAAGATCCGCCAACACTTTAGACAGCGCGGCGAACTCTCCCTTTGATATAAATTAAATTCAAGAAATTGCTGACAAATTTCATAGCTGACAAAATACTCGACCTATTCAATGAATGAATACTGTAATCAATTTAAAATCTGTTGATTTTCCTTGCCTTTTCGTTAATAGACAAAGTTTTTCCTTGTTTAACGCTAGGTTTATTCCATTAATTGAAATTGAATTGCGAGCTTTAACTTATTTAACTTCTTTCTTATTTATAACCACAATTTTCTGAATAATTACTTGCCTCTAAATGAACTTTCCACACCAGAATTTTTCCTATGTCTTTGAGGCGTTTTATATACATATTTGGTCGAGGATGGGAAAACGGTGCTTATACGTGGTAGAGCCAAGCTGCAGCTATACTAGTAGTATAGTTGTATCACGAATAGGTCTGCTGGACCGGGGAAGGACCACAAAATCCCAGAAAATATACAAAATTTGACCTGGTCAAGGTTCAAAAACTTCATTAAACTAAGTTTGTATAAAAAGGATTATTATAATATTAAGGAATTTATGGATAATAATAACCCCGGGGAATGAGGTAATCGGTACCAAGCTTATATATATATAGCAATTAATATAAGTGGTGGTCGGCTCGACCGTTGAAGGGCCACGCTCTCACAGAATACCAGCGTAAAATAGCAGATTAACGCTGATGTCTTTCGTATAGTGAGTGTAGAGAACCGGAGACACCTTTTACTGGAAACGAGGCATGCTATCTTAGTCCTCACGGGTGTCAGCGCATCAGCATTTTGATTCGTAATCAAGGATAGATGTAGATGTCTACGGGTCGCATCAAGTGGACTGTGTGCTCGTTTGTTACCCTTATCTAATAAAAAAAACATACATTATTGTAAGCTGTTATTTTTTTTTAAGTCCCGCTATTTTACTTGCTTGTTCTTCCTAGGATATAGGTTTTTTCCCGAACCAGTGGAAATTAAACCAAAGAGTTACTTTCAATAAGTATTATTTATAATCTATATTGAATAAAAAGGTTCCTGTTTCTGTTTCTAAAAAAATCTCCTCTTTATAGCTAAAGAGAATCTAAAGAATACCTATTACATTTACCCTTTAACTCTACAGAAATGATACGTAATGTTATGGAAATAATAAAAAAAAAGGATTTTTAACTTTTTTTTCCTTGCTGATCGGAGCATCAAGGTCGTAGTAGACGGTGCATGCTCTGATTTCGAGCCTATCAACGCTGGTGTTCCACAAGGCTGCGTGCTATCACCAACGCTGTTTCTCCTGCATATCAATGACATGTTGCTAACTAGTAGCATTCATTGCTATGCAGACGACAGCACTGGTGATGCCTTATATACCGGCCGTGCCAATATTTCTCGGGAAAACGTCGGTGAGTACCGGGACAAACTTATATCTGAAGTCGAGTCTTTGCTTAACAAAGTCTCGGATTGGGGCCGACTAAATCTAGTCCAGTTCAATCCCCAGAAGACACAAGTTTGCGCGTTTACCGCTAAAAAGAACCCCTTTGTCGTATCTCCTCAGTTTCAAGGCACTTCCCTTGCTGCCTCAGCTAGTATCGGAATCCTTGGCGTCGATATATCGAATAGTGTGCAGTTTCGTGGTCACTTGGAAGGGAAGGCCAAATTGGCCTCTAAAAAGCTTGGCGTGCTCAGCAGAGCGAGACAGTATTTCATGCCGGCACATAGCTTGCAACTTTACAAAGCGCAAGTTCGGCCCCACATGGAATACTGTTCTCATCTCTGGGCCGGGCACCCCAGTGCCAGCTCCTTCCACTTGACCGCATCCAGCGCAGAGCGGTTCCAATCGTCGACGACCGAATTCATTCTGATCGGCTCGATACACTGGCACTGCGTAAAGATGTTGCATCTCTTTGCGTATTTTATCGCATCTATCACGGGGAGTGCTCTGAGGAATTGTTCGCACTAATTCCAGCCGCTCAATTTCACCATCGCACATCGCGACAAAACTCGCGTTACCATCCATACCATCTGGATGATTGGCGGTCCACCACTGTGCGATTTAGAAGAAGTTTTCTCCCTCTCACAACTTCCTTGTGGAATCAATTACCACCAGCGAATTTCCGGACCGATACGACTTAGGAACCTTCAAGAAAAGAGCTTACACCTTTCTAAAAGGCCGGCAACGCATCTGCAATTCCCCTGGTGTTGCGGTTGTTCATGGGTGGCGGTAGTCACTTACCATCAGGTGAGCCGCATGCTCGTTTGCCCCCTCTTCTATAAAAAATAAATAAATAGAATTTTTTCTCACGTTGGAAAAATAAATATAATTCATTTAATTCCATTTAAAAATTTAAGCAATAAGTAAATTTTAATGATTTAATATTAGGTTAAATATCATTTAATTCAAACCTGCGTGCACCTTATTTGTATTTTGGTAAATTTAATCACTTACTAAGCTGAAGTGAGTAAAGATTTGTGGTAGTTCAGGGTCTAAGCTCTCGCTGTAAATGTCACAGTACTAGAGCAACCCGGGTTCGATCCAAAACCACCACCACATCACCAACGAAATTGTTATTTGCAATGTTAAGTGCTGATTTACCACGTGCTCGGCGGTGAAGTAAAACATCGTGAGGAAACCTACTTATCTGAGAAATAAGAAAGAAATATTTCAAATACATAGTTCACCAACACGCTTTGAGTCAGCGCGGCGGACATTTTCTTGCCCTAAAACCTTTTCAGAAATGAGAGGAGGCCTGTGCCCAGCAGTGGAACGTATACAGAGTGTAACTTTAATCAATTATTTTTAATATAGTAAAAATACCAAATGGCCATACTTATAAACGTTGAATTTCGCTTAATTAAATAGGGATTAACTATCTTTATACTTGTTTCTTTCTATTGTTATTTAGTGAAAAGAGAGGGAGCAAATTTCGCTTTACCACTACAGCTTATCAAGAGTCCAATGCTGAATATAGGCCTCCCTCATAGATTGCCTCATATGGAAATTTTGCCATAGTTGCAACACTTGGCAGACAGGGTTCGCAACTGCAGATATTAATTTATTTATTTAAACTTACCAACTACTTAGTTGGTAAGTTTAAATAAATAAATTATATGAACATATGAAAACATTTCAGCTACATTTTGTGATAACACTATATATATGTACTTAAATTATAGGTGAGTACAACACTAAAATTAACGCCATTATTTTATTTAAAAACAAAACTAAAAATTATGTGTGTGTGAGTGTGAGTTTTGCTAGAAGAAAAGACATAATTTTTTTTAAAGTAAAACCATAAAATAAAGTTATGCTAAGTAGGGTTATTTAATTCCTATTATCATTTAGAATGAATGTTTGCATCAAATTACGCGATAATATGCTTTTCATCATACACTTGAAGTTGACTAGCTCTGCCGGTCTGTAATTTAATATGTTGATTTGTTATCAGGAGTATGCTGCAGCCATCTCCTGTTAAATTTCCCTCTGTCACCTCTTACGACATCCACGGGACAAAATGGGATAGTGGATATGCTTACACCGCCACTACACGGAGAGCAACTTTAAGCATTTCTTAATTGTCGTCAACTTTTATTAGTAATGCCGAAAATAATACAGTAAATATGACAAAATCTACCAAAATAACAAAGGAATCTCATGTGTAAGATTTATTAAAAATTAGTGTCAGAAGTTATAGGAATAGGTTTTAGAATAGAATAGAATGTATAAGAATCATTTTTATTCAATTTAAATTACATGTAATTCTTAATTAAAGTAATTTTGAACTTTTACCACTGGTTCGGAAAAGAAAGCTCTGTCCTGGGGAAAACCACCAAGAAATCCAGCAGAAACAGCATGGTAGCGATCACCTCATCATTACAGTTCGTTACCAACCATAATACGTCCCCGTCACAATCACACTGGTGTAACGTGGAGGGCACAATTAAATTATAACACCAAATTATGCAACAATACATAGTTATTAAATACACAGATCACAACACGTGCAGTTTTAAATAGGTCCCTACCATAATATGCTATATCTAAAGTAAAGTTATCGCCTATCGTCCCACAGGTAGGCACAAAATATTAAAAACTAGCGATCTGCCTCGGTTTTGCAAGGGTGATTTCCAAATCTCGACAACAGCGCCACCTACCGGGTCTAACTATAAATATTAGCCATCCAGGGACCCACTCAAATACACACAAAAATTTTCATCAAAATCAGTCCGGCCATTTATGAGCTTTTGCGAGATTAACGTACATCAATTGTTTTTTATATATAGAGATGTCAAATATTTTAAAATTGTCACAAACACTTCTTCTTGTCTAAAATTCAATTTATTTCTACCGCTTTTAGCCACGATAATTTTAATAGAGTTCTTTGTAGGCTCCGCAAACGAATCATTCTAAATGTATTCCTCTTTTAATGAAATTCCTTTTGCTGAGTGCACAAAAATTTAACTAACTTTGAACGTCATAGAAAAGGCATAGCTTTGGATAAAGTATCATACTCACACTTTTAATCTGTCGAATATATTTTATCGTAGTAAGTGACAAACGAGAACAGATTCCACCTGATGATAAGTGAATGCTGTAGCTCATAGACGCATACATAGACATGTCCTCGATAAAATATCACCACTTTGAATTAGGTATCTATATATGTAATATTTTTTGTAGAAAAAGGGTGACAAAATTACACACAGTCCACCTGCTGGTAAGTGGATTCTGTGGTCTATAAACATGTACGTTTATCCTCAATTAAGAATCAAAATACAGATGCTTTGTCACTCCTGAGGTCTTAAATAGAATGCCTCGTTTCCAGTAAAAAAGGTATTCGGTTCTCTACACTCACCATACAAAACACAGCAGCGGTTGAACCTACCTATTCTACAACCATAAGCTACAGCGTGGCTCTACAACGTTCTAAAATGCTTCGTTACTAGTAACACGTCGATGTGGTAAAGCCACCCAGTTATGTGATTATGGTTGTATGACGAATGGGTCGTCTTGACGGGAAGAACCAGGCTCCCAAAGAATGTTTCGTATGGTGAGTGTAGAGAACCGGACAACTTTTTAAGTTGAAAAGAGGCATTCAAACTTAATCCTTAAGGAGTGAGAACGCGTCTGCATTTATATTCTTAATCAAGGTTACATGTAAATTTTTATGGACTGCAACACGCACTTTCCAGGTGGAATGTGTGCTCGTTTGTCACCCTTATTCTATAAAAATGGGTGTTTCACAAAACACTTTACTGGAATTCCTAAGATGAAATGCCTCACAACTTTAAATTAGACTTGCCCTCTTACCGTAGTAAAATGTTGGTAGGTGGAAATAGTAATACATAGAAAAATATAAATAACAGTGTGAGAAATTGTATGATAAGAGAAAAGTGTAGTTTAAAAGATGATGTTGTGACCAGGAATAACAAA
The DNA here is from genome assembly GCA_963668995.1 of Parnassius mnemosyne. Classification (NCBI taxonomy): domain Eukaryota; kingdom Metazoa; phylum Arthropoda; class Insecta; order Lepidoptera; family Papilionidae; genus Parnassius; species Parnassius mnemosyne. The sequence goes on from CAVLGL010000002.1 coordinate 50,772,772, forward strand.
GAAATGCTTCAGTGGTTTGGTAGAAGTAATGAATAGGAAAAGAATGACAAAGCAAATTGATGTTGCAGAAGTAAATAGCAGAATCACCAAGGGACGCTCTTGAAGGAAGTTTATCGACCAAATTGAAAACAGAGCAAATTATGAGCACCCTTAACCGACGAGCATGTATGCATAGGAATATGGATGTGAAGGAAGCGAGAGAGTTATGTCATGGTGCGTGTCAAATGGAAGTCCGTAGTCTCTGCCTACACCTTTAGATAATAGGTGTGAGAGTTTGTACTATACAATGTTTACAAAGAAAATAGATACATATTTACCTTTGTAAACATTCCATAATATAATCACAATAGTTTTTTCATTTGAAAATATACACACTTACGGCACCGAGGCCGTCTGATGACATCATCAGGGAATCAATGATTCTATTTCATTACGTAGCTGTTGTAAGAGCCGCCTATAGGAAATGCAAGCTAGACATACCCAGGAACCAGCGTGAAATGTGCGAGCCAATTGGTACTGTGCCCAACAAACTACCTACCGAATGGGAATATGAACCTTCCTATAGATGATTGATCTTATTCAGGAGATTACTCAAATTAGCCGATGGGACGACAAACCGTTACAACCGAAGTGAGATAACGGCCTTACCTGCTTACCAAGGCAAGGTGGTAGAACCCTTACGGAGTGGAACACCGCCAACTTGCCGTCTCCGAGGTGCTACTGGAAATTTCTTAAAACAATAACCCAAAATCAAACTTTGGCCTGACCGGAAATTTAAACCCGGGAGCTCATGACTAGCAGTGGTGCTTACAACCACTAAACCAATGACATAGTCAAGGTCAAGTCAGTCAAGTCAATACACTTATAGTGAGCCAAAGTAACTCAGAGACTAAGTACTCGCTGTAAATTTCACATTACGGGGGCAAACCGGTTTCGATTTAAGCACCAATTTAAGTGCTGATTTACCTCGTGTTCGGTCGTGAAAGAAACCTGCATGTTTAATAAATGAACGTTTTCCCTGTTCGCTAAAACGACACAGTTAAACAATGGAAATATTCATACAATCACTCATGGGACAGTAAATGGTTAAGCCCAGGAGCTCACGCTCAACAGCCGTGCTTACTACCAGTACACAACGAGGCTGTGAAACTTTACAGTATTCAAAGCATAAAAATACTTTTGTTGAAGTTAACTTTAAGAGTTTTCCAATATTTTCATTCGATATTTCAATTGCCACCGTCTGTGCGGTTACGACTCGCCGACTTATATTTTTTCGCTTAATACTCTCATTTCATATTCTCTACATTAGTATGAAATAACAGAACCGTTGAAATGAAGTGTTTTTATTACCTTTTCTCAATTGAATTGGTTGCTCTAAAATATTTTCTTTTGTACCAAACAAAATATGATTTTTTTCAATAAATGAAAAATCGATTACAAAAACTGCCTGGGAGCGACATTGCTTTATGAAGAACGTAATCTTGAACCATCGTCTGCTGGAGATAGGTCGAAGGCCCGCCATGTTTTTTATCTACAATCTGTCTGTATGAACATATCTGTCAACAGTATTAAAAGCCAACTATATTTTTAATTTTCAGACGAAATAGACACTTGACGGTACATTAGATATACCTTCTACTCTAAAGAATAGAAGTAAAGTTTCAGAGTATGCGTCCCACAGCTGGGCACACGACTTCTCTCATTATTCTCAGCGAGTTAAAGAGCGGTAAATCTGATGCGTTGCTTCAGTGCGTATTGGCGGACTTCACTACATGTGAAGCAGAAATATTTTAAGAATATAATGTCCTCCAGACCGAATTTCGGTTACGACGGCCAATCACAAAAGAAACTAGCCATCTGCACATTACTATAGTGCTCTACAATGTGCACGCAAGCATGAGTGCAATCCCTAATCCCTCACTCTCATAAACGACGATGATACGAGACAACTATATCAGGAGTCGGACCTACGGCTTAAAGTGCTTTCCGAGGATGTTTCGAGGGAGGTTTCACATGTGTTAAACACCGTCAACTTCCTGACTCCGGACTGAGAGAATTTCATAAAAGAAAAACCCAATAACAGTTTTCGAACACTGATCGTTTACATCCACTAGCCCGGCGAGTCCTCGAAGTATTTTGTTCCTGAGGCGTGCAGGCTTCCTCGCGATGTTTTGCTTGTTACTTAACATTTTAAATAACCATTTCTTTACTGCTGGTACCAATCGGTTTTCTCGTGAACCGTGAAGCGATCCATCACGGTGCTATTCTACAATTTTATTTCAATTACATAATCTTGCCTAAATGTAGAAAAAAAATTAAAATCCACACTGATTCTATAAACTAACAAAGAAGTTGGAGTTAGTAGAGGTCTTAATAATTAGGAATGGTATTTATTTTATTAGAAATGCATGAAAATACTTTTATGAAAATACTATTTACATGACGTCATAAAGGTGGTTGAATAATGTGAGGCCAATACCGAGTGATTTAAAAACCAGGTCTTGCTTGTCAAGTTGTCAAATATACTTATTAAATATGATTGTAATTTCTTAATTTCATTTCTAATTTAATTTATTATTAATCGTTGTGTAAATCATTACTTTGCTACAAGCGACGAACTAACTTTAGGATTTAGTTTAATTATCAACCAGATTGAGCGAAGGACCTCCGTCAATTTATATACAAACTAACATTGACTTACTAAACAATAGTTATTTACGCTACGGTACAAAATACTGTTTTCCATTACTATTATTTTATTTTATTCATTTATTAATTAATGAGTGAATTTATTACTGTTTTGTGCTTGACAGAGGCAGGAAACTCTTTATGACATCATCATTAGTAATAGTTTGAAAATATATTAAAACTACTTTGTAGAAAACTAAAATAATTAAAACTGCTGTGTTAACTAACAATATGTATAACAAATATGAATATAAACGACAATTTAATAAAAATTTATACACCGAATTGGAAAAAAGTATGAAATGGTTTAAAGTATCGTATAAACATTGTTATATACGTGTTATCATTTGCAAACACTTACAACGCGCGTCACTATCTCGTGGTATCAAAATGGATTTGTTTATTTATTTATATTGTTTACATAATGTATGTTTACTTAATGGGGAAAGCTTGCGCATCGCCGTAGGAACCCGACTAGGAGCGGCGATTTGTCAACCTCATCAGTGCCCCTGTGGTAGCAGGGTCAACATGTTTGGGCTCCACGGACTTTCATGTAAGAAAAGTGCTGGTAGGTTTTCACGGCACGGTTCTTTGAATAATGTCATCCGAAGGGCTCTTGTCTCTATAAATGTTCCCTCGGTTTTAGAGCCTTGTGGAATGTTTGGAGACGATGGCAATAGTGTGATATAGGAAGTGTGTCAATGAAATAGGCGTGTTGATGCTTCTATAACTTTAATTATACTGATCTTATTCTACCTTAACACTAATATATATATAGTCGCGGGGGCTGTACTACACTACACCTCCCACCGACAAAAAAAATAAAAAATTAATGAATACATTTGTTTTTTTTTTTAACTTATAAAAATAAATATAAAATATGTTTATTATAATATAAATTACAAAAATACAATGTAATTATATATTATTTGACCTAAATATAAATTACAAAAATAAAATATAGGTATATTCTATGGGTAGTTCGGGTGGCCAGATCCCTCTACACCATAGTAATTTCACGGTCCCAATAGAATTTGTATGATGTATCATGCATACATACAACATACTTATTTGACATTGACATAATCAGGTAATTCGCGAAGTTCTAGTATAGTTGTACTTTCATTTATATTTAAAAATACTCTTGTCTTATTTATTTATTCATACTTTTTCATCTCATTCCTTATTTTCAAGTTAGGCCTTTTTTTATCTTTTTTTTTTCATAATTCTTGTACGTACTTTTTTCTTGATTTTTTTTTTACCTTTAGCTAGCTTTATTTCTCTTTATTCACTTATATATTTATTTATTATTTAGATACCGGGAATCGGAGTATTAATTCATTTCATTTATATTTTATTTCGTGGTATTTATCACGCGGGTACTTTATAAATTAGGGCCCCCCATTTATTTGGGTATTATATTACATTTTCACTACATTTATTTCATTTTATTGGTACATAAACTTTTTTTTCATACTATATCAAGGTAAAAGTGTACCTTGGGTTGTACGCACAACCTCGAGGTCAACTTTTAAGTCATTTTAAAAGGACTCCAACAATTGTCACGGAGGAAAACTAAGTTCACACTATGATCCAATGAAGGATGAGACCTCTATGTACCATTATTAAGGGTAACAATATTTAAGACTTCTCTGGTCCCCAACAGTACTAATATGAGTAAACTCGTTCACATCTCACTTGTACTGAAGGTATTGTTCCCTAGTACCCGTTACACCCGATTTTATCATCCAATCATGGAAACATACCCTGCTCGAGGACTATATGCCTTACCAGTGATGGACGTTCCCGTATCTCTCCATTATTTATTTGTCAAGATCAACTTTTGTTTTATTTTTGTTTATTTCTTTACATTTATAGTATTTATTAACCATTTTTTAATTAAACCATAATTTTCACGTACACGGCTCGCGTACATACATGATTAATATTATGGATAATATTCCTATACAATTCATAATAAATTCTAATTTCCTCATTAACAATACATTTCCTCATTAACAACTTATTCCGTATTTAATAGTGTCAGAACCACCTTAAAAATTAATCGGTTATTAGGTTTTCCAAACTCTCAGCTGATCAAGCTGATTGTATGTGGATATGCTAACCTCCGATAATTTTTCTTTACCTTACTCTCACACTTAGTTACACACTATTAATATTTTTCATTTATAATTACGTAATCCGTAACTTAGCCAAACATTTATTCACATCTTTTACAAATTTATATCATATAATAGTCTCGTATAATATTTAGTTACATCGTTGTCGGTCAGGGATTGAGGCTCACAATATGGGTACAATAAAATTTAAATTAATTAATTGTATACATAATATAATGAGTATCAAAATCGAATTAAACGAAGTAATTATTTTCATAATCCACACAAATAGGTTAGATAGTCAATCTATTATCCCAAAAATAATGAATTATAATAGTTAAAACTTTATGATATGAAAGTTTAATCAATATTAAATAAAAAAAAATTATTGCATTTCATTTTAAGATATAGAACAAAGAAGTCAAAGCAACGTAGTTTTCAATAACAATAACATGATCGCATAACGACAGACAGATCAAAATACAAATTGTAATCCCACTCTTAGCAGCGCAAGCGATTTGAGACACCTTTGTTTTAATTAACAAAGTAAGTATATGGCAACGTTTGCGATTACATCGTATTATGATCACCTAATTTAAACGTAACTTATACAATGTTATTATTACATACATAATATGTGGATACAAGTAAATTGATAGTTTTAAATTCCTTATTTACACAGAATTTTAGACACATTACTTTTGCTTGGATCGAAAAAGATTTCTAGAAGTATGGTATTTACTATATCGTTTACAGAAAATAATTTAATAATCACTGTAACACATATCAACTTTACACAACAAAACATTAATTTATTTAAGCATTAAAAAGACCAATTTTAATTTTTAAGTAGGTTTATGTAAGTATATAAGCATAACTTAAAGGTTCACTGTCTTTATAAAAGTAAAGAAAAACTAATACTTATTAATACCGAATTGTTTTAAACCCTTTTCGAATTGAATTAAACGAAAAATATCATCGGTGTTATTTTAACTAAACGAAAAATTAATTTATGATAAATCATGGTAAATTTAAAAATGTAATCTACTATATTATTTCATTCGTTTTTGTATTGTGTCCTGCACAGTAATAAAAATAATATAAAACAATAAACAATAACTAAATAAAATTTAATATAAAATTGTCTTGTGCCTTAATACAAATGCCATAAATGCCTAAAATGTAATGTGCTTTTTTGATATTGTATTATGATTGCATTTTTTTTATATATAAATAGTGATAAAAATATTGAAAAATCAATTGTACCGTGAGTTATCTGATAAATAAGTTCAATTTAAACATACGTGTTAAACATAATATGGAACATTTAATACTTAACTTTAACAAATATTATAGCAAAAAAATATAAAAACAATCTCAAATTGATAAATAAAGTTTTAAATGGAATTAAAATCACACAGGTGCGAAGTTACCTCTTAATTTTCTTCTTTGTTCTTCTGGACGAAGCTTGCAAGAGTACAACCGCTGCTTTCCTTTTTAATTTAATCTGCCGTTTCTTGAATTTTGTTCTTTGGTAATTATATTTAAAAAAAAACACTTTTTATTTTCCTCATTCTTTCTTAGTTGCTTTCATAGTAGGTACTATTATACATTTGAATTATATTACTTCATGTTCATTTTAATTTTTATATTTCAATCAGCTTCTGTAAAATTATTATAGTGGCCTCTTCTTTTATTCATATTCATTTATTTTTCGTCACATCCGGTATTGCGTCCATTCTGTTATAATATAATTTTATTTTTAATTGGTCAATCCATGATGATTTCCATTTTTTTTTGTAATTTTTTTTTCTCTTTATGTAGGCCCGGCGGTGCGCGTGCAATGTAGCAGCGCACCGCCTGGCAGGGTCGCCATGTGATATAGGAAGTGTGTCAATGAAATAGGCGTGTTGATGCTTCTATAACTTTAATTATACTGATCTTATTCTACCTTAACACTAATATATATATAGTCGCGGGGGCTGTACTACACTACAATAGAACCGACGTTATGACATTGGTCCCTTGGAAGGTAAAGCCCGATGCGTGGTATACTACATCCGTAGGCACTTTATCGGCCTCTCATCTCAGGGGTACCTCGTTTAGAGCCGGAGTGGCATCAGAGGCAGCTGACCTGAGGAAGTGGCGCAAATATTAGTCTCTGAGAGATAACTACATATTTGTGCCATTTAATGTAGAGACTATCGGTCCGTGGGGTTCACGTGCGGTGAAGTTCCTAAAAGAACTCCATCTGCGGCTTGTCATTGCTGCTGGTGATAAGAGGGCTGGTTCTTTTCTCGCTCAAAAGCAGTATAGCCATTTAGCGGGGAAACGTAGCCAGCGTTCTTGGCACAATACCGCAGAGAGTAGGACTGTATGTTACTAGTTTTTGTATATTATCTTAATGTGTGTTATTCTTTGGAATTTAATTATTACATCTATTAAACATAATTTTATTTTCTTTAAGCCTAAAGTAAATACGTCAATGCTGAAATCCACTTGCCGATCGTGATGATTATGGCAAAACCTTTCTACATTTATAATGTTATAGAGCCATGCTGCAGCTATATTATAGTTGTAGCACGAATTGGTCAGCTTGACCGGATAACGAGCACGCTGTCAAAGAACACCAGCGTAAAATAGCAGTTTATACTACTGTTCTTCATATAGATAGATGAAAACCAAATACCCTTTGTACTGATAATGAGGCATTCCATTTTAGTCCTAAAGAGTAACAACGCATCTACATTTTGTTTCTTAGTCGAGGATAGATGTGGATATCTATGGGCCACAGCATCCACTTACTAACAGATAGACTGTGTGCTGGTTTGCATCTTTATTCTATAAAAAAATAATGGACGAACCAAAGGTCTAGCAGTAGCCGTTTACGAGCAGGTGAAGAAGAGGCTGGTAGTCCGACATAAGTCCCCTTAACAGTTACACTACTCAACTTACTCATGTGTTGCAAATTCACTCAATTCAAATCAAGGAATTTTTTTGTGTATAAACATACCAAAATTCAAAAGATTTTGTTAAAAATCCTAATATACAATTTTTTGAAATATCTGCACATAAAAGCCATTTTTAAAATGCGTAACGGAAGTGGAGCAGTAACACAACAAAGAGTCTAAAGAGCTTTTTATGATGCCACATTATGAAGCCAAAGCAAGACGCGCGTATTTAAGTTAAGCCGCAACCATTTTCTAACGATTGCATCAATGTAAAATATTGTTTTTGATAAGTTATTTACATAAGTATAAGCAGGATAAAGAAAGGAAACAAAATATAGGCAATACGCAACTGATTCAAATATGTGTGGATGATGTGTATATATTTTAAGTATCAATTGATAGAAATACAAAGAAGAAGAAATAGATATAATGTGATTTTCACATACGCGAATAACAAGCATGCAACATTTTCTTATATCGCCACTAGCTTCTCAATCGTGCAATGGCCGTGAAAGGATATCCACTACTCCATATCATACCATGACTGTCGTAACAGGCTATAGAGGGTAACTGAAACAGTATCTTCCAAATAACAACTTAAAATAATACAAAAAAAACTGCGGTTACCAACTCGTCTGCCAGAGAGGCGCTACGGTGAGACTACTATGAGGCAATCTATGGGGAGGCCTATGTTCATAAGTGGAATTTTATAGACTGTAATAGATGAACAGATATGCGTGATCATTAAACATTCAGTAAAACTAATTTTATGAATTTAGTCGCATTGAAAATATATTTATTAATAAATCCCGGCGTTAGAAAAAGTTGTAAAAAGTGCTGCTGTCTTCTAATCTTACAGTATATTGACAGGCTGTGAGACATTCCATGTTAGTGTTCAGAGGTAACAGCGCATCATTTGTTTTTAAAAATGGCTGCAGATGTCTAAAGACTGAAATATAGCCACTTACCATCAGTTAGACTCGTTAGTCGTTTTAAGTTCGTCTTTCACTTTAGTTTTTTTATAGGTTAAGGGTGACAAGCGAGTACACAGTCCACTTGATGGTAAGTGGTTGCTGTGGCCCAGAGACATCTATTTTTTGTTTGCGCATAAAATGCAGATGTGTTGTCAGCCATGAGGACTATAATGGAATGCCCTTTTTTAAAAGCACCGGTGAAAGAACATTTATTATTATTATTTACAATTTTAATATTAAAAGAAATAGTAACTACATTTACGAGGTGTAACATACATGTAGGTTACAATAACCACCATATCATAATGAGCTCCAAGCTATGACGAATAGAGTGGACAAAATCACGCTTGTTTTAAGCAAATGCTATAATTTTTTTTTATTACAGTAGTTGTATTTTTATCTAAATGATTTACCGTGTAGTGGCGGTCAAGAATATCCACTACCCCATATCTTCACGTGGGTGTCGTAAAAGGCAACAAAGGGAAACAGGCAGGAGATGGCAGCAGCGTCTTCCTGATAATAGCCAAAATTACAATAAAAAAACTGAGGTTGCCAACCCGCTCGCCAAGCGTGGCAACTATGGCAAATACCCCCCGATGATAAGAGCAACAAACAGACGGCCCCCAGACCCCGGCGGCCCCGCTATTCCTGGCTACGGTGGCGACCATGGTAACGGCGTGGCAGGGGGTGCTAAGAATCTCCGGTGGAGATTCCGTTGCCACCTTAGACGACTCGACCTGGCTACGTACAACGCACGCACCCTGAGGACTGATGAGAAGATCGTGGAGCTGGAAGAAGAAATAGACAAGTTATGCTAGCATATTATAGGATTATCCGAAGTCCGAAGAGAGGGGGAGGACACGGTAATCCTCGAATCGGGCAACTTGCTTGGGAGGGCGGCCATCTGTCCCAAGGAGGTGTCGGATTTATCGTCCATAAGTCTCTCGTTAACAACGTTGAAAAGATCGGGAGTGTGTCGACGAGGGTTGCGTACCTTATACTCAGAATCACCAAACGGTATTCGCTGAAGGTCATACAGGTTTACGCACCAACCTCGGCACACCCCGATGAGGAGGTGGAGGAAATGTATGAGGATATCTCTAGAGCCATGCATTTGGAGGACTAAAACCCAATATACGGTGTTAATGGGAGACTTCAATGCAAAACTAGGCACAAGAGAGAACGGTGAGCTGAAAGTAGGGAAATTTGGAATAGTGCACCGGAACCCAAGGGGCCAGCAGCTGGCCGACTTCATGGAGAAAGAGGGACTCTTTCTCCATGAAGTCTCTTCAGTCAACTCTTTCTTGCAGAAGCGGCCCCAAAGGAAGTGGACCTGGTCAAGCCTCGACGGTTCCACAAAAAATGAGATTAACTTCATTATGACGACGAGACGACAACTGTTCAGTAATGTCTCCGTGATCGCGAGGGTGAAAACTGGTAGCGATCACCGAATGGTAAGAGGCACACTGAACCTAAACGTTAAGTTGGAGAGGTATTGTCTAATGAAACGCTCCGTCCCCCTCGTGCTCTGTTCCAGAATCCCGAAACCTTTCAGCTCGAGTTACAAAACCGTTTTCAGTGCCTAGAAGACTGCAATGAAGTGGACAACATGAACGACAAGCTCGTGGAAACTGTTCATGCGGTCGGAGCTATGTTCTGCAAGACCCACCGCAGAAGAACACAAAAACTCTCCGATCACACTCTTAATCTTAAGACTGTTAGACGGGAGATGAAGCTACATTCTTCAACAGATTTGACAGCATACAAGCAACTGAACAGACAAATCTCCAAATGCATGCGGCGGGACTTACGCAACTTCAATACAGCTTGTATTGAAGAAGCGATCGAGCGGAACCAAGTCTCTAAAGTCTTTGCCAGAGATCTGTCTGCCAGAAAGAGCCAACTGTCAAAGCTGAAGACCGAGTGTGGCAGCATCGTTTCCGGGGCACCTGAGATTTTGAGTGAGATTGAGAGGTTCTATGGACAGCTGTACACGTCATCGTTGGAGCCACACGCAAGTGTGAGTAACGATCCAAGAGCGAGTGTTATCCGACACTATTCCGAAGATATCCCGGATGTCAGTCTGAGCGAGATTAGAATGGCTCTCCAGCATCTTAAAAACAGCAAGGCCCCAGGCGAGGATGGATGTTACGGCCTACGGCTGTTCCCACAAAGGTTCAATCCTCCGGGGCCCATCAGCGGAGTTCCAACGAACAGGCGTAGGTCGGGCCTCAATATGGCCGCGTGGAATTTCCTAATTACAATAAACAATAAGGGGGAGCGTTCTATACTACTGCCATTCAACAGGGAGAATATTAAAACCGAGCTTATTTACCTATATCCAAGGCGACTGGTCCCTCAGGGTTCGGTCAGGTCGCATGTTGTTGTATGGTGCAAGGGAAGTAAGGGTCAGTGATGTGTATCTGTGTGTGACTGAGTGTGGTAGACCTTATGAGACCGTTGCCGTCGGCAGCAGCTTGGACTTCAGCACCGCTCCAAATTGTGGTAATCTTCCGCGGAGTCGTCCACAGTCACTTTCTTCGTTCGTCGCGAGGACAGTCCTTACCTTTATCGCACAATTAACTGACTTCCAGAAGCCACTAACTCTAATTTGTTATAAAGCGTAACACCCAACACAAATACAGAATGTCAGTCTATCCGAAACCCTTTACTATAAGCAAAAACGTAACAAACCGCACGAACACGAATGTCGGGATCAAAGTTCACTACCGTTTCGCGTGGCAACAGTTATTTCTAGAATATCAAATGCCGCAGTAGTAGCTATTATTGTCGAATACCCTTATACAGATTCTGAGTTAGACACAAGAAGTCCCGGGAAAAGTTCTCAAACAGAGCTGTACGAGAATAACTAAATTTGTATACGCGCTACGACGACTCAGTAATGTATCATCCATTGAAACTGCTCTATCGGCCTACCATGGCTATGTGTCATCACTATTAAGCTACGGCATTATATTGTGGGGAGGTTCAGTGGATGTAAACCAGGCTTTCATAGCCCAAAAGAAATGTATTAGGGCTATTTGCAGAGTACATTTTCTTGAAAGCTGTAAACCCCTTTTCAAGAATCTTGGAATTCTACCGCTACCGTGCCTGTATATAAAACAAATGTGTATTTTTGTACGACAACACTCTCATTATTTTGTCACTAGAGGGCAATACAAAAATAAACTTGCCAGACATCGAGAAAGGATCATGCAACCTAGAATAAGACTTCAACTATACAGACGAAGCTGATATTGTACGGCTATCAAAATTTATAATAAGCTTCATCCATGTTTCAAGGCTCTGCCATTACCATTGTTTAAAAGAAAGTTACATTCCTGGCTTTTGACTAGGTGCTTTTCTTCAGTCCAGGAATACTTAGATGACCAAGAAATTTTTGAATTTTAATAGTGCTTGTAGCTTTTCTGTGTTTACTTTATTAATGACTTGAATAATTTAACATAAAATATTATACAATTTATAAATGTTATGTAATGTTCTGTCTATGATTCATGTTTACCATTATTTTATATTTAGTCTATTAACTTATTTTTAGTTCTAAGTAGATTCAAATGTAACTACTTTTAAATTTGCATGACAGTTATAAGTCAAACATGAGGACATACTGGTATCACTATATTAAGATCTTTGTACGTTTAAAGCAAATAAACATTTCTGATTCTGATTTCTGATTTCTGACAAGGAATACTAGACATGCGTGATACGAATACTAGACAGTATATTTACTATACGCGGCTAAATTATTCCGCGTTCCCGCACAAAAAAAATGACAGCGTGCTGTCCCAAGCACAGCTGGCAAACGACTCCTGCGCTCGCGCGCCCTCGCCACACCGCTCGACCGAACGTTAAAACCGGTATGGCGCCGAGCCGAGCGCCCTCTGGCGTCAAATTCCGAAGCCAGCGTTCGGGCGTGAACAATGGAATTACAGCGGAGCTTCTGAAAGCGGGTGGAAAACTGTGGTACACAGGTGGTACTGGAATTCCTTCAGATGCTCTTTAATTCCGTCCTCCATGGTGGCATTACACCGGAGGCGTGGAGCAGAAGTGCGGTGGTCTTGTTCTTCAAGAATGGGAACAATGCTTTCTTGAAGAACTACAGACCGATTTCCCTTCTGAGCCGCGTCTACGTGCTGTTTTCGAGAGTTATTACGAATCGTCTCGCGCGCAGACTTGACGACTTCCAGCCTTCCGAACAAGCCGGTTTCCGAAAAGGCTTTAACACCATAGACTACATACATACCCTTCGGCAAATTGTACAGAAGTCAGAGGAGTATAATTTGCCACTATGCCTGGCGTATGTGGACTATGAGAAAGCCTTTGATTCCGTCGAAATTTGGGCGGTGCTGCAGTCCCTTCAGCGGTGCCAAGTGGACTGTCGGTATATCGAAGTGCTGAAGTGCTTAGGGCTACGATGACTATCCGAGTACAGAACCAGAGTACGAAACCTATCCAATTGCAGAGAGGTGTAAGAAAGGGTAACGTTATAACCCCGAAACTCTTCACCGCTGCATTGGAAGACGTTTTCAAGCTTCTGCACTGGAAAGGATACGGTATTAAAATCAATGGCGAGTACATAACTCACCTTCAATTTGCCGACGATATAGTTCTTATTGCAGAATCGTTGGAGGACCTAAGCACTATGCTCATTGACTTCAATAGTGTCTCTCAACGGATAGCTCTTAAGATGAACATGGACAAAACAAAGATTATGTTTAATGTCCATGTCAAACCTATGCCGGTAGTTTTTGGGAGTACTAAGCTTAAAGTTGTTGACGAGTATGTTTACCTGGGACAAATAGTCCGACTAGGTAAGTCCAACTTCGACCGAGAGGTCAATCGACGGATTCAACTCGGCTGGGCAGCGTTCGGGAAGCTACGACACATCTTCTCGTCAGACATACCTCAAAACCTTAAAACGAAATTGTACAACCAGTACGTGTTGCCAGTGATGACTTACGGATCTGAGACGTGGTCCTTCACTGCTGGCCGTATGAGGTGGCTCAACGTCGCTCAGCGAGCTATGGAGAGGGCTATGCTCAGAGTTTCTCTGCGTGATAAAGTTTGGAATGAGGATATCCGCAGTAGAACCAGAGTAACCGACATAGCCCAACGGATTATTAAGCTGGAGTGGCAGTGGGCCGGCCATATAGCTCGAAGAACCGACAACCGATGGGGAAGAAAGGGTCTTGAGTGGCAGCAGTAGACGAAGTGTAGGGCGATCCCCCACGAGATGGAGTGACGACCTGGTAAGACATGCAGGAAGTCGATGGATGCAGGTGGCTCAGGACCGTGCCTTGTGGCATTCGTTGGGGAGGCCTATGTTCAGCAGTGGAATTATGAAAGGCTGTAATGATGATGATAATGATGAAGTGATTTACACTAAGGACATTTTTGCTAAGTAACTACGATCGAGAGGTCTCTCGAAAGATCCAACTCGGCTGGACAGCATTCAGGAGATTACTACACATCTTTCCTTTACCTAGTTCTCAAAACCTGATATCAAGTAAGCTGAAGTGCCAATGAATTGATCATATGGCTTGCAAAACAAACAACCGATGGGGATGACAGATTTCGAGTGTATGGTGGCACTCCACTAGAATAAATGCCTGGTAAGAAATAAAATCGATGGATGCATATCGTGGAGGATAAAAACCTATGTTCAACAGTAGATTTGTGAAGGGTTGTAGGATGATAATAATGATAACGTACTTTACAATATACATGTAAAAGACATAATTGTATATTATAAAAAAAGAGGTTTTTGTTTCTACAATCATACTCCAACATATTCGGGGAAATGTTTCTTATTAGTTGACATGAAGCATAAAATCCGTCATTGAGTTTCTATCCCCCGGCTGTACACGGTCGAACTACCGCTTAATAAAGATTTATGTTGCCATTATCGAGGTTACGTGGATGAAACTACAAGCATGGAGGCTGTATGAATACAATAGAAATGTTTTTATATTTTGATTCAGAAACAAAATATTGAGTAATGTTTTTCTGCTTTTGGACGCAAAAATTGAAGAATACTTTATATTATTACAAATGCAGCTCGCGTACAAGTTCTTTAAAACCTTTATCTACTATCTGGAAAATATTTTATTATTTTTAATTTTTTCAAGACGGGTTTTCATTTTGTAAGTTTTTTAATAGAATAAGGGTGGCAAGCAAGCTCTCAGCTCACCTGATGGTAAGAGGATGCTGTGACCCATAGACGTCTACATCTATCCTCGATCAAGAATCACAATGCGAATGCGTAGTCACCCCTGAGGCCTGAGATGGAACGCCTCGTATCCTGTATAAAGGGTCTCTGGTTCTCTACACTACCCATACGAAACACAGCAGCATTGAGTTATTTTACACTGGTATTCTGTGAGAACGTGGTCCTTCCCCGGTCGAGATGACCCATTTGTGCTACATCCATAATATAGTTGCAACATGGCTCCACCACGTATAAAACTGTAACACGACCTCCGTTTATAAAACTGTACTTTGAGTACATGCCACACGCGGATATGTTATAATACTTCGTAATACTGGAAGATCGTGAACATACACGGTACATTTACATTCTTATCCGACTTCAAAGAACGGAGGAAGTTTAAAAATAGTTTAGTTTATAAATTTGGATAAAAATTTCCACCACTAAGGATGGCAAAAAAGTCTTTTAGATTGCCATATTCCTTAGTCCACTCCAAAGAGTAAAAAATAACCTTTAAATTAAAAGTAAAAGCCGACTTCAAAGAACTAAAAAGAGTGAAATAATTTTATAAATATATAATAATTTCATAATATTTATAAATTTGTAACATAAAACCTACAATTTGTCTTGACGCCGACTTCAGAATGTGAAATTAATTCTTTTTAATTCTTTGAAATTAACTTTAATTTTATCTTAAAGCTATTTTTTTTGAAAAATAATGATAAAAATTGACGCTATGATCTCAATTCATTTGTAAGGTATTTTGTACAATGAAGCATGGAATCATGAAACATGAAAAGATGCAAGACATAATATTTTACTTAAATTGATGTTACGACTCCTAACAGATGTATCTGGCTAATGTTACTGGTTACTAGTAACTATACAACATATAAAACTTAGAATTTTGGAAACACTTACCGATATCATTAATAAAAACGTTGAACATCATGGGACCCAGATGGGATCCTTGAGGAATTCCGGAAAAGGCCAGATTTGAAACCCCCAGCTACCACCATAGACTCTATTCGTTAGGTAAGATTTGAACCAGCGTAAGAGATTACCGCCTATACCGACACATGATAATTTGTGCAATAACATATCGTGACTGACAAGCCTTACTAAAATCAGTGTATATGATGCGAAAGACTGCGCATGATCAACACCTTCGACCAGGCCTTCAACGAAGGATATCAGATTAGTCATGGTAGAGCGGGCTTTCATAAAACCGTGCTGTTCCGGCGCAGTTAAGTGTCTTAGATGCCAACACATTATAGGTCACAGTAGTTTTTCAAAGACTTTAGCAAACACCGTAATAGTTGATATTGGCCTATAGTTTTTCACTGAGTTTATATCACCTCCTTTGTGTAACGTTATAACAAGAGGAGTTTTCCAAGCGCTGGTAAAAGTTCCAGAACAAAGAGATTTATTAATCAAGGACAGAGGTAAAGCTAGAGCACCAGCACATCTTACAGCAAAGATAGATGGTATTCCATCTGAGCCAGCGCCTTTAGTGGAGTCAATTCTCTTTAAGACCCTAAATACTTGGTCTTTAGTCATTGAAATACTAGTAATAAAAGCTTTTAGAAAAATTTACTTAACGCGTGATTCTATTAATTATACTAGTAATAAAGTTAGAGGCGGGGAATTTATCTGCATAGTGCTCATCTGGAGTGGATAGTTTATCAGTATTGTAGACTGAAGAGAACTGTGAAGCAAAGAGTTCACAGATATCCGGGCCAGTAGTGGCAAAAGTAGTTCCAGAAGACATTTGGGCTGGGTAGGTACTACTACTGCCTCTTTTGTGCTTAATGAAACTCCATAGTAGCTTAGGATTTGATTTCAAAGATGTCTCTAATCGTAGCAAATAAGTTTTATAATTCTGGCTTATTCTGGCACAAGTCATTTCGTACATCTATTTCTAAGTAGTTCAAAGGTCAATAAATCCCGAGGGTTGTTAAACTTACGATGTTTATATCTGTATTTATGTTTTTCCTTGATTACCATAATTAACGTGTTTGAAAACCATATGGGGTATTTCTTATTATTACGAGGTTTGGACTTGGGTACATGTTTAACTATGATGGATTGAAGTACCTTATAGAAATGTGCTACCATTTCATCTACGTTTTCATAACGCAACAATTCGTCTTCCCAGGATATACTATTCAATTCATTTACAATTTTAATATAATCTGCTTTATAAAACATTAATTTGGGTTCGTGTTTGGTTAGGAGATAATTGTCACATTTAAGTGCCACACAGAATTCGATAGGAGGATGTAACGTGTCAATCACCGATAATGGGTCGGTACTTCGGTCGGTCGGTACAGTAAAGGCGGGTGAAATCCAATGTACTCATTATCAGATCCAACAGTTTGTCTTTATTGTTAAAACAGGAATTGTGCTGAACTAGATTATTAAGAGACATGAAATCAACAAGCACGTTATTGAGTAGACTATTGGATGTTGCAGGTTTGAGTGTGTGACTGACAGTCTTAGTACAACATAAGCTACTCAAATTGAAATCACTAAGTATAATAGTGTTTCCACTGTGGTTTCCTAATATGCGATTGGCATTACTAATAAAATGCTTAAGTATATGCATTTTTACTGGAGGAGGGATATATACGCCACAGATGTACAGGTGTATGTCTTTATTAAACCTATCATATATTTCCACTTTAACCCATAAATCTTCACAATCTGACTCCTGCGCACACAAACGGCACGATTTAAAGCGTTTAGAGACGGCAATGAGAACACCACCTCCCATTTATCCACCATGAAACCCGCTGTTTTCGCGGTCACGTCTGTAGACCGTGTAACGCTCATTAAATAATTCATTATCAAATATTGTGCCATTCAACCATGTCTCTGTGAAAACAATAATGTCAAAATTACAACAAACTACATTATTAAACAGTTCTTGTTCTCAGTTTTTGTTCTCAGACCACTAACATTTTGGTAGTAACAAGTAAAAGTGCCTTTTAGTACAAATATAGCAAAGAGTTTTTTTACATGGACATAGTTTGATTCTTAATTTTTGCGCATGTATATCCTACCATCACGCACCCATACAAATTTGTATTTCAGTTCGCGGGCTTTGGTTCGCGCAGCAGCGTGAAAGCTCTTATTTTCGTGGGAGAGATGCTCCATGACGTAGATAGCAGTCTTCTTATCTCCTCCGATGCCTAAGTGGCTCGAATTGAGTTTGTCGTCCCGATTAGTTTTGTTGAAACGTGCGGTCGCAGCAAGAAAATCGTCGCGCAGGCGCGGACTGCCGAATTTCACTAAGATGGATCGAGGACGAGGACTTGAGCTATTCATTTTGGCTAGTCGAGAGCAATAATGAATATGTGACTCAGTGATGGGGCATTTTATAACTTTGCCCAGCTGCACTACAGTGTTGATAAGATTCTCCTGCCTATTTTCAGGTACACACTGGATTTCAATATTTGAGCAGCGTGATTGTTGGTCTATTTGGGCTATTCTTGATGATAAGGACAGATTATATTCCCGCAAAGATTCTGTCTCAGATCTTAGTTTCTCAATCATGCTAACGTGTGCGGCATTGCTAGCCTTGATTTTTTCAAGCTCCTCGTTAAAATGACCCCTAGATGTTTCGAGGGAGGACATTGCGTTTTGGACCTCTAAAAGATGCGGGTGAATCTTTTGGTTGGATAACTGTTGCAACTCTTCGCGGATGACGTCTCGAATGCTACTACCCGACTGACAAGAACAGTTTGTAGTGGTGGTGTGTGCCTTGCCACGCTTTGTAACGTATTGTAAAATATTACATAATATATCACATGAAACAATCACTAGGTTCTCAAGCTATAACCCCAAAGAAATATTTCAGTACGACAGTAAGTAATTACGGTCAAGTCTCAGTCAAGTGAACTTTCGTTATCCCAACTACCGTAGTATCTACATTATATATGTGACCGGAACTAATTATAGGACTTTTTTTTAAGCACCCATAATAAGTCCCAACATAGAGTTCTCAAATTTAAGAAAAATCTTCGGTAAAGAATTTGTTTTTACTGTCGTTTGCTTTTTAGCTGTTAAAATTAATGGATTTCCATTTCTTCTTTTTCTTCATGGTCATCCCGCTAAATACAATAACTTTATTTCAGGTATCAAGCACTTAAAAATTAAGGAAATTGCCCCATAGCAATACATGCCATAACCTAAAAAAACATAAACATAATACGATTCAGGGAACTTTATTCTTTGGCGGGTCCTTCTATCGGTGATACACTATCCCAGAGGCCCATAAATTAGGAGCGAGAAAAGTCTTTTTGTATTTTGCAGGCACCTGGATTACGTACGATCTCAAGTACGTTGACCTGTTACACTCCAGACGCTGAAAATGTAATAGATAGGATCCTCTATGCGGCATCGTCTTCGTTCTTACACAAATAGGGGATGAAGTTATAAAATAACCGTTAAGACGACGATGAGCTTGACCTTGACCTTGACCTTGACCTTGTGATATTCATAAGTCAACTCGAAATGGTAATAAATGTCAAAATGATTAAAAAGTAGATACCGACTGCAATGATTAAAAATAATTTCCTTGTAATATAATATACTGTGTGTTACCACCAAATTATAACGATAGTGTATGTTAAAGGGGCTACTCACTTGCCTGCCTCAGGAGCAATCTAGGGTGTAAGAGTGAGGATGACCTTTAATTGCCTTCTTAGTTGTGATTTGTGTACGCAAACAGGACAATATCTTAAGTCAGCCTTGCGGCAGAGCGGCAGGGGCGCAAGACCTTCCTTGCTGGTCATAGCTGCCGCTGCCACGTGCGTAGCAACTGAGGCAATTTTAATCAGTTCGTTAGCGAAAAATGAAGAATGTGAAATTTGGACACTGGTGATAGAAATGTAAAAAGAGCGACTTCTTCACCCAGTACCTTCTTTATGTCTTTTTTTTCACGGTAGCGCCGCAGTAAGAACGTTGTAATGTTTTTAAACGTGGTAGAGTCATGCTGCAGCTTTTAAAGACTATATTATGATTGTAACTATTAACTAATTAGTTGTTTTATCGATAAATATAGGTGTCTATGGGCCACAGTATCCACTTACCATCAGGTGGACTGTGCTCATTTGTCACCCTTATTCTATATAAAAAAGAGCCAAGGCTACATATACCAATTCATTGTTATTCGATAAAGCTCTGTCCAGCGAGACGTACACTCTCATACTGAATGGCAAGCATGTGTGTAGAGACAATTCTGATATTGCTCCGATCGCTGTTTACCCTAGATTGCCCTGCGGCAGGCAAGTGAGTAGCCGCTTTAAAGAGAATAAGATAGTTTTCGGGAATCGAGAATTTGCGCCCAGAACCAAAGTGAAGTGCTACCTTCCGGGAAGCAGTAGAGGGATGTGGTGAATGCTCTTTACAGTATGCTCCCAAACAACTATGCCAATAAACATTATTGCGAAAACACTTTAAATCGTATACTTTAAGGGCACAAGTTGTTAGCATGTGTAATTAGTTCCAGTACCATTATAAATACTATTTGTCGAAATTTATTTTGGTGGTCTCATAACTTAGTTAAGTTTGCCTAGTTAAATGTGTTATGAGTTAGGAGTGTGTTAGGTTAATGTGTTAGGAGTGTGGTTTTTAGTTAGTTACTAAAATAGCAACAAGTCATATAGCTGGAAAAACTGGATGGGACAGAATATTCTCGAGTGCTATCCTCGTACTAGCAAGATGGAGAGACGACCTGATGAACCATGCAAGTAGTCGTTGGGTGCCGATAGCTCAGGACGGAATTTTGTGGCAATATATGCGGGTGGCCTATGTTTAGCATTGAACTTGTAATGTGCTGTAATGATGATGATGATGTTGCCAAACATACTATTCACGTTCACTATATTTTTTCCTATATATGTATGTAAAACCTCTCCCAGTGATTTACATACGAGTACATATATTGCACAAGGACAAAGTATCCAGACCCGAAACAACTATTTGTAGGCTTTAGCTTAACATAAAATGATGGATATCCTGGACACACTGGTTAAGACTTTAGGTCACCCTTCTTTCAGCCCTGATATGGCACCCTGTGACTTCTTTTTATTCTTTAAAATAGAAAATCACCTCAAAGGGATACAGTTTTCATCGCTTAAATATAACAGCATTCAATCAAGCCACAGAAGAGGTTTTTTTTACAGTATGAAGGTGACAAATGAGCACACAATGTACCTAATGGTTAGTGGATCATGTGAGCCATAGACATCTACATCCACGATGAAGAATAAAAATGCAGGCGCATTGTCACAGTGTGTCAGATGAAATGCCACGTTTCAAATAAAAAAGGTCTCCGGTTCTTTACGCGACAGCAACACTAAGCTATAGTACACGCTAGTATTCTGTGAACGACCCGAATTCGTGCTGCAACCATAGATAGCTGCAGCATGGCTCTACCACATATAATTTCTGACTTCAACTTTGTACAAATGCTGCTGGAGAGTTCTTTGAAAAGATTTAATAATAACATTTTAACCACGCAACTATTTTTATTTTCGTAAAACTTTCCGAGTGGGTAACGTATAAAATTTATTAATAAGTCGACCACAGCGTCACTTGTCGGCTCAATATTTTCTGATTTTCTTTATTGGCACTAAACCAATATATTATATTGCAAATACGTGTAATTTTTTTAAAAGTTTATTCAAAACTAGCTGTGCCCGCGGCGTAGCTCGCGTATATAGGTTTTACTTGGAGAATTTGACATTCAGGTAAGAAAATATTAAACGATTTATATCATTACTCTATCAATATCATTTATTAGACGTCAGTGTAACAGACGTCTCTGGTTAGTGCGTATATACACTAAGCGCTCCGTCTCTATTTTCGCATACATGTCCACTATAAATTGGTAAAACAACCCCCGAAATCTTTGCAGATACGCAAGAAGATATATGCCTTACATGTAACAGGTGCGAATAAAATTGCAGAGCAAATATTTTTTTATTAAAATTGGTCTCTCTGGTATTAGGATTAACTTGATAAATTCCGAAATTGTACCCATTTTCACCGTGACAATATATTAATGGATATTGTAGAGCATCATAATATCGATGCGTTTCATAAATCCCTGGCAGTCGATCGTCATGTGTGTGCAACACGATGTCACGTCTATCGCACTCCTGGTCAACTAATACCACTGCCACTTCATCAGTGACAGGAACGTTGCTACCGCGGTGTTCAGTAACTTTTTTTAGTAACAGGACGCCTGTCTGCGTTAATAACTATTTTATAATTGTTTATTAAATCTTGACAGATCGATTGCAATGCAACCCTAAAACTATGAACGTATGGATTTATTTCATGTAGCACCCTTTGAAGTTGGGATATGAGTTCGCTATTGACTTGTGGGAAGTTGTGATTTCGGATATTAGTATGTTCATTATAATCTGATACAAAATAAATTGACTATTTTACTTATATATACATATATATTTATAACTCATAATATATAGTTATTTAATTTAATTTATTAAGTTGAAATTGAAATTGAAAATATATAATATTTACATTGGTTCCGCGTAATGTATGGTTATTTGTGAGACTGACTGCACGTCAGTGAGTCTCAATACGATTCGAAGTATCTTAACGCCGCAATTCAGAAAAGAATGTAATTTGTACAACGCCATCTATTACGTTCGTTGTGAGAAAACGTTTTTAATTTAAGGAAAACATCTTTTTTATTGTTTACTTTGTTTTAAGTATAAATATATTATTATAGAACGTTTTTTTACACACAAATCTTTTTATTACTTTTTCTGAGATTTTATGGCGCCATTGAACAAATTAGAACATTATAAAATAATAATCATAACTTTCGATAGAATTAACCAAATTTAATAAAACAAAAATTAAATGTAACTTGAAGATACGCTTTATGATATTCTTAACGATTTCTTTTACTTTAGATGTGATGCGTTTATAAACAAACAGACAGACAGACAGACAATTCTAAAAATTATAAAAATGTGTTTACTTAATTATTTTCATTTCCCTATAATGATTTTAGTGACAAATATTCTATACAATGTACAAAAACAGACACAACATGTTATCACCATTTTTATTATAAGTATATATTTAAAGAGAGATGGCGCTGCTAACAGCAATCATCAATTCTAAAAATAAAAGAGATTAATTGACGCGATTGGTACATTATTATATAAAACATAAAAGAACTTATAAACCAGTGTCTGCATAGTAAGCAAAACGCCTTTTTATATTACATTTTGACCATACCGCCATCTATCGATGAAATTGGTTAACTATTTCACTTTAGATTTAGTTAATAAGTTTATGATATATTTTTTGTATATTATTTTATTTAATACGTTTTTTAATACTTTTGTTTACTGCATTTTAGATATAATTATATCATTATAGAACATTATTTTACCTAATTTAATTATGATTTATGATATAGTATTAGTTTAAAATGCACTTGATGACTCAACCAACGCCACCGTTGAACAAACTCGTACCTATACTTCGTATTCATACTTCAGAATATTTATCATAACTTTTGATTGAATGAACTGATTTTAATAAAATAAAGACTAAATGTAACACGAAGATATACTTTATATTTTCCTTAATGATTCTTATGATATAAATTAGTACTTTATACGTGATACGTTAACAAACAAACAGACAGACAGACAGACAGACAGACAGACAGAAAATTCTAAAAATGGTAGAAATGTATTTAGTTACTTAGTTTTAGTACCTCTCAATCACTTTTATTACAAAAATATAAAATGTACAGACGTCTGCTTTTTACATTTTTATTATATGTATAGATTTCTATTGACAGGACATCTATAACACCATTTCATTTATATTCTAAACTGTTTTTCTGTTCTTTTTTTTTTTCAAAAAATTAAGTACAAATTAAGTGGTTTCTTGCTGGTTTTTCCCAGGATAGAGGTATTTTCCGAACTAGTGGTAAATTAAGTATGAGAGTGATTTTCAATAAGTATTATTTATAATATAATCTATATTGAATAAATATGTTTTTATTACTATTTCTAATAACTAAAGTTAGTAACGTTAGGTAACCTTTATCAATGATACATCAACGAAAGGAAAGCCCTTTAGAAGATGTTTGCATATTCTATCGCATCTTCCACGGCGAGTGCTCAGGAAATGTTTGGATTAATTCCAGCCGCTCAATTTCAACATTGCATATCGTAACAAAACTCGTGATACAATCCATACTATCTGAATGATTGGCGGTCCATTATTGTGCGATTTACCAGAAGTTCTCTACCTCGCACAACTTCCTTGTGGAATCGACTACCACCAACGACTTTCCGGACTGATACGACTTAGAGACCTTTAAAAAAAGAACCTATTCTTTTACAAAGCCGGAACGCACCTGTGATTCCCCTGATGGTGCAGTTGTTCATGGGCGACGGCAGGAACTTACCATCAATTGAGCCGCATGCTCTTTCCCCTCTTAAAAAAGTACTGATACGGCAGATTTAATGGGTTGGATTTAGAATCGTTTGGCACGAATTTGGCGAAGTAAGGTATTTTATTTGGTAGAGATTTGGTCCCCGATTATAGTAATACCACTCACATTAAACGGTTATGCACCGTTAACGAAAAAATAAATAAAAACTATTATAACCTAAAATGCGTAAAGCATGGAAAAATTACTGTGAAAGCTGGATAGCAAACAGAATTTTGTGTAAGTGCGACAAGGACGTAAGACTAGTGTCACATTATTCTACTGTCTATCCTCTCTGGCAAGAGATATTTCGCTAAAGACAACTATAATAATAGAGACAATTTTTCCGACTTGATATATGAAGTGTTAGTGTTTCCCAACGGATAGGTCTTAAGATGAACATGGACAAAACAAAGATCATGTTCAATGTCCATGTCACACCTATGCCGGTAGTTGTTGGGAGCACTAAGCTCGAAGTTGTTGACGAGTATGTTTACCTGGGACAAATATTCCGACTAGGTAAGTCCAACTTCGACCGAGAGGTCAATCGACGGATTCAACTCGGCTGGGCAGCGTTCGGAAAGCTACGACACATCTTCTCGTCAGACATACCTCAAAACCTGAAAACGAAATTGTACAACCAGTGCGTGTTGCCAGTGATGACATATGGAACTGAGACGTGGTCCTTCACTGCTGGCCGTATGAGGAAGCTCAAGGTCGCTCAGCGAGCTATGGAGAAGGCTATGCTCGGAGTTTCTCTGCGTGATAAACTTAGGAATGAGGATATCCGCAGTAGAACCAGAGTAACCGACATAGCCCAACGGATTAGTAAGCTGAAGTGGCAGTGGGCCGGCCATATATCTCGAAGAACCGACAACCGATGGGGATGAAAGGTTCTCGAGTGGCAGCCTCGTACCGGTAGGCGAAGTGTAGGGCGTCCCCCCACGAGATGGAGTGACGACCTGGTAAGACATGCAGGAAGTCGATGGATGCAGGTGGCTCAGGACCGTGCTTTGTGGCATTCTTTGGGGGAGGCCTATGTTCAGCAGTGGACTTGTGAAGGGCTGTAATGATGAATGATGATAATGAATATATGAATATTTATGGAGAAAAGAATAATAAAGAATAAAAAAGATCCTTTTGAGGAATTAATAAAAAAAAGTAATGTTTACAGACAATAAAGAAATGATTATAATTTACTGTTTTATTTCTGAATTGGTTAAATCTGCCCAGAAATACTTGAACACCCAGAAATAATTTCACTTGTAATAGGTTAGAAGGTTGTGGCGGGAGCGAGGGCAACCTGAATAGATAAGATATCTGATCTGATCGAATCTGTACTAAAATTAAACCAACACGCCCCCACTCCACGTAGTCTTGTCTGCCCTACTCCTAGAGTGTTTTTGTAAAGACGTAGGGTCGGAGGGAGAGCAGCCCCCGCCCGCCGTAACAAGCCGTAGCGGCTGAGGCCGAAGGCGACCAATAAGCCGAAGCTGCGGATGGGAGCATGGGTGCTTGTGATTTGTTACGCAAGGGCGAAGGGTCTGCACTTCCCGCAGCGCCGAAGCCGTTGTAGAAGTAACTTTGGGTCAATATTCTTGTGTAAAAAAGTGAAGTTATGATTTTACAAAAAACATTACTCATAAACTATACTTTTCCACAACGAGGGAAAGGTAGAAGGGCTTTCCCTGATAGGGCACACTCCTGCTACCCTCTTTACCCCTTCTGCCGGAGACGATAAATGTTACTTTCATTTTAGGTCTGTGGGATTTTCTTTTTGATTTTTCGCAAGAACTATGTATTACCTATTAATGGAGTGTTGTCGGGAGTAAGAGGACGCTCCCCCTTTCCCCTCTCCTCATCCCCTGCCCCCTCCTCCTGCCAAACGATTCTAAATTTCAACCGATTTAATAGCTAAGATGACTGATTTAAAAAACAGAATTTGATGTTGCCACACTGCAGTAAATAGGGTGGATTTACAGCATTCTGCTAACACGTGCATCTTTTGGGCGCTTAATACTTGCGAACAGATAACATACAGGTGACCATGCGAAAAGCACGGAGGCCATTTTTAAAGTTTGACCCTGGGACTTATTAATTTTCATTTTAAAGGCTAACTTTAGTTGTAATTTCAGCCAAAGTAGATTTAAAATATCTTTTGCACCTTTATTCTAAAAATATCTAATTAATATATCTAAATCAAAATATTCAATTTTATTATTAACTTACTTAAGGTTTTATTTAACAATATCAAATTAATGTATTTTTAGGTAGCATTTCTAAATTAACAGCACTGTGCAGGGTGGAATGTGACAGATACAATTTAAAATGGAAATTTAAAAACGAAGTTACCCGCAAGCTTAATGAACCATATCGTTTTCTATGCAATTTGCGAGTGTAAAAATGTATCATGCTGTAGAGTTTATTTTTCAACACTTCAAATAAACGTAAATTACGTTACATTAGTTATTTTTAGGGTTCCGTAGTTAAATAACAGGGAACCTTTATAGTTTCACCATTTCAGTCAGTCCGTCCATCCATTCGTTCATCCGTCCTTCCGTCCGCGGGCTTACTCAGAGACCCTGGGTGCTACGAAGATGTAATTATATATGTATACATATAGATATTAATCACGGTTACAAAACTGTGAAATCAAATCAAAAAATCAAACAAAATCTTGAAAAACATTTTTATTTTGGGTACCCCCAATACAAGTAAAGGGAGGATGATTTTTTTACCCGTCTATTCCATCGTGTGGGGTGTCGATGGATAGTTCTTTCTTATTAGGGGTGTGGAATAACATTTTTTTTCTATTCTAGGGTCCGTTTGCGAAATATTTAGCATTAACTTGGTATTTATTATTTGAGTCATGTGTCCTCACCACCTACCAACTATACCGTTGCTTTTGCAAATGTGAAATGTAATGCATGATAGAAGTAGATATAACAAAATGAAAAAGGAAAACTATCACAACTAAGTAGACTTAACAAGTTAACGGGTAACAGTCGACCAACATATAAAATACACTTGGATTTGTAAAAATTTCATTACAATTTCATTTAAAATGACCTAAAAGTAGCTGCATTATATCTTTGTAATTATATTGTAAACTGTAAGAAATAAACTTTTTTTTTACGTATCATAAGCTAGTGATACGTAGGGGGTCATTGTAGAAGCGTGCTCGTCGCGACCCCTGCCAGCCCTTTTCAGGGCTGCAATTCTACTAGCTGCGCACCCATGCCAACGAGGGTTAGGGCGTCCCCCCAAGGCGACGCACACCAGCTCGTCCCCGTTGGTGTGGAATGCAGCGTGCAAAGCGGCGATGGGGACCGCCACCCGTCACGCACAGCCCGACACGGCGGAAGGTGGAGGACAGAGTGCAGAGTTGGCACGTGGAATGTTAGAGGAGGCATGAGAGATAAGACGAATGAGTTGATCGAAATAATGAAAGAAAGAGAATTAGATGTCGTGTGTATGTCGGAGACCAAACGGAAGGGCAGTGGTACTGAAGAGCTCCCTGGCGGGGCGTTAGCTCTATGGTCAGGAGTCCCGGAGAGCGAGAACGCCTGCCAGGGAGTGGGGGTGCTGCTGTCTTCTCGGTTGGTCGATGTTATGACTGAATATAAGGTTGTGAACTCAAGACTTCTCTGGGTTCGCTTTAAATTGGGACTGACGAAGTTATTCCTTTTGGCTGTTTATGCGCCGGTAGCTTCGTCGTCCAGGGCTGAGCTGGAGGAGTTTTGGGAGAATGTAAGAGAAGTTCTAGATTTAGCTAGGGGAAACGAAAGAATTGTTGTATGTGGTGATTTGAATGGATGGGTTGGTACCGCTCGACCAGGGTACGAGTTGGTACGTGGAAAGTTTGGCGATAAAAGGGTTAATGATGCTGGCAAGCTTATACTGGCGGTGTGCAAGGAAAAGGGTCTTCTTGTGACAAACACTATGTTTAATCACAAGAAAAACCATATGTATACTAGAGAACGAAAGAATGAGAGAAGTATGATTGATTTGTTCCTGGTGGATGACCGACTGCCAAAACAGGTGATGGATACGCGAGTGTTCAGGGGTGCTGACCTGGGAACGGATCACTATCTAGTGGTTACTAGATTTAGGGGTCTGTTCGCGGGTTGGCGCTACCGGACGGCAGTAACAGAACCACAGTCGGTCTGTCGCATCCGAAGCTGGAAGCTTCAGGAAGCGGATACTAGGGACAGATATCATGCGAGGGTAGCCGAAAAGCTTGACACCATCGATGGCAGAAAAGAATGTGTAGAAAGAACTTGGCAGAACCTTAGGGATGGAATGGTAAGTGCAGCGGAAGAAGTGTGTGGAACAATAAAAAGAGGCAGTAGTAAAAGAAGAGATGCATGGTGGAATGATGAAGTGAAAGAAGCTGTAAAGAAGAAGAAGAAAGCATGGTTAGACTACTTGGCCTCTAGTAATGATAAGAATATGAGAGAGAAGATGAAAGAAAGATATAGGCTGCAGAAAGTTCACACGAAATCACTGATTGAGGAAGTGCGTGAAAGGTGTAGAATGGAAGCGGACGAAAGGTTGTCGCACAACTTCAAGGAGAACTCCAAACTCTTCTGGAAAGAGGTTGGAAGGACCCGAAGTGGTGCGACGGCCTTAAGAATGAACAAAGTGCTTTCGAGAACTAATGACGTCCTCTCAGAAAAATCGGACGTCATGCAGCGATGGAGCGAATTTTATAGAGAAATGTATGCGTGTGATGATCTTAGTGAGGGATCCGGGGATGACGCCGTGACTGGTACGCCAGACCCGGACCTCGATGACACTGAGGTCATCAGGATGAAAGAGATTGAACGTGCGATTCGAAGTTTGAAATGTGGTAAGGCTGCGGGACTAGACAGAGTTACTGCTGAAATGGTCAAGTATGGTGGGCCTCGCGTCTGGGACAGCTTTCATCTGCTGTGCAATTTGTGCTGGCGGACGGGGGATGTCCCGGATGATTGGCGATCCGCAGTCATTGTGCCTTTATATAAAGGTAAAGGTTCACATTTTGACTGCGGGTGCAACCGTAAATAGAGTGCAACATACCCGCCGCCTCAGAGGCGACCATCGTTTTTTTTTGCATGTTGCATGTTGCATTTGGCAACAACTAGGTATACCCTAGCGTATCAACGCGCTAGGCGTATGGGTTTTAGTTTTAGGCACATATAGCTTGGTACACATCTGGGCATGTTAGCATAGGCGATGAAATGGCTCGCGCGTCGGTCCCGATTTGGCAGAAAGCCAATTTGGATTCCGACGGGAGCGTTCCACCGTAGATGCCATTATGCGCGTGCGCTCCCTGTCGGAACAAGCAATATCCCAGGGTAGTGTGGCGTTGGCAATAAGTCTTGATATTGTCAACGCCTTTAACTCTCTACCCTGGGATACAATACGGAAGGCATTAGTATACCACCAGGTGCCTTCCTACCTGCAAGGCGTAATCGGGGACTACTTGCGCGACAGGTACATTCTGTACATGGGCCAAGATGGTAGGAATATACGGAGGGAGATCAAACGTGGGGTTCCACAGGGCTCAGTGCTGGGGCCGCTACTGTGGAACCTCGTGTACGACGCGGTTCTGCGTGTCGACCTTCTTGCTGGCGTAAATATCGTATGCTATGCCGATGATACACTGGTGGTCGCCAGCGGGGTCACCTTCGAGGGGACCAAGGAGCTCGCTGAGCTTGGGACGGAAGTCGTCGTCGCCAAAATCCACGAGTTGGGTCTAGAAATAGCGCCTCATAAGACCGAGGCCTTATGGTTTCACAAATTACCTCGGAGCAGGGAACCACCCGACTCGTGCGTCTACGTGGGTTGGTCTGTAGTCAGAGTGGGGCGGTACATGAAGTACCTAAGGATCCACCTAGACAGTCGCTGGGGCTTCGAAGAGCACTTTGAGCGCCTAGTCCCCCGGATTGAGAGGGTGGCGGGTGCTATGCACAGACTGCTGCCCAATCTAGGGGGACCGCGGGAGGAAATACGCCGCCTCTATGCGGGGGTAGTACGATCCGTAGCCTTATACGGGGCACCTGTGTGGGCGAAAAGGCTAGCCATCCGGCACTGTAGATCTAAAATCTACAGTGTCCAGCGGAGGATGGCTATACGGATCGTGCGGGGATACCGCACGATATCTTTTGAGGCGGCAACAGTCCTGGCTCGCTTCCCACCCCTAGATATACTGGCGGATATGGATGCGAGGGTGTACAACCGAATCCGCATCCTCCGTCAGAGAGGTGGCAGTGAGCCAGATGAGGCGCTCAAGTCTATAAAACGGCAGGAGCGACAGAAAGCTTTAGCGATGTGGCGCACTCGACTTAACGAGGAGCGCTATGCACGCAAACGCGTTATTGGCGCAATCCTGCCGGTCTTCGAAGCCTGGATGCAGCGACGAGTAGGAAGACTCACCTACAGACTTACACAGATAATTACCGGGCACGGTTGCTTCGGTGATTATCTGTGTAAGATCGGACGCGAAGCGACGGCGAACTGCTTCCACTGCGGTGGACAGGATCAGGACTCCGCGTCCCATACGCTGGCGGTATGTCCAGCGTGGGAACGGGAGCGAATGATCCTGGCAAACCGGGTCGGTCGGGACCTCTCCCTGCCAGCAGTCGTGTCGGCGATGTTGAGCGGGGACTCGGCGTGGAGGGCCGTAGCCAACTTCTGTGAGTCCGTAATGGTCCAGAAGGAGGCTGCTGAGCGGGATCGGAGGAGGTCAGATCCCACTCGGAGACGACGTCATCAAAGCGTTCGTCACGGCCCTCCCTCTGAAGCTGGTGTTCCCCTACCATAAACGGGGCCTCTGGGGTTGCAGGCGTTTGGAGCGGGGGCCTCGAATGCCTAGTAACGTAACCTCCGAGGAGGACGATGGCTCGGATGTGGTCCCGAGACATCGTGATAGCACTGCGAGGGTGCTGGGGGTAGTAAGTTCTGCCCCTGGGACGTGCTTCCAATAAAGCGAAGCGAGAGAGGGGCCCCGGTTGTGTTCCGAATGGAGATCCCGGGACCCATCGTACACGCTGATGGAGACCACCGTGAGGTTTTAGCCGGTAGGAGTCCGGCATAACCTTCCGGTTGCCCCCGCAGCCGGAGGTATCCATGAGGATTTCCCCACGAAAAAAAAAAAGGCGATGAAATGGCGTCCATAACACGAACGACGAACTCGCCGACTTTTTTAATCGAGCCTGCCCCGACATTTGGGCTGTGTTCTTTACACAGCGCAATGCCCGCCCCACACCCGAGCCCGCGCTCGAATATGCGCTCGAGTCTGCGCCTCTAGAAGGCCCCTCTACCCAGCGTGTCTGGCCTCCCTGGCCCCCTCTGGCCGTCCGACCATGCGGATTGGCGACTTTCTGTCGCCGAGCACCGAACCTACAACCCCTGTGTCCTTAGACAAAATTTACCACAAAAAGCGCAAACGCGAAGGCAACCGTGCCTAACTCGGCCCCCTCGTCCCCCACCGCCACTTAGGCAAAAAAACCTGCCCCCGCGACGCGTGCTCAAGCCCCAAAGCCCGCAGCTTATGGGTTCCATGCTGAATGTAGTGTCAAGCCGCCACCTCCAATCATAATCCAAAACAAATCAAAATCGAGCAACCTATCATAATGGTTGGGCTCCAAAAAATCTACTACCCAAAGGTGCAAAACGCCGGTCAGTTTATTCGTATGTTCGTAAACTCGTCCGAGGAATTCCGCAGTGTAATAAATCAGCTGCGCACCCAACATATAAGCTTTCACACGTACGCCCTCCCAGAGGAGCGCAACCTTCGTGTAGTTGTCCGCGGGCTCCCCAAGGAGCTCGAAACGGAACATATCTTAAATGACCTCAAAGGTCAAAATCTCCCGGTCCGAGAGGTGCACAGAATGCACCATCAAACTGATAAAAAACGATTTTCAGATCAGTGCCTTATCATTTTAGACCTGTCTCCGGAAGGCAAGGAGATTTTTAACGTTTAGCGCATCTTCAACCTAACGGGGATTTCGGTTGAAGCCTCTCGAAATAAGTAGATCGTTGGCCAGTGCCACCGATGCCAATTGTATGGGCACTCGGCCAAAAGTTATAACGCCAGCCCTAGGTGCGTTAAGTGCCCAGGTAACCACGGCACCATTGACTGCCCCACATACTCGAGATGGTTGAAATCCTGATCTGCGCTAAAACCCAACGCTTGGGTGAAACTGACGGCACTCGTCGCTGCATAGACAGCGCCGTCTTCCTAGGCCCCAAAATCGAAGTCCGTCCCACAAGGCTAGTCATCTTTCGCCACTGAGTTCTCCCTAGTCTGCGGCTTCATCAGCAACATTAACATTGCTGAATTATCCTCTTTGTCCCACAAACTATGCGGAACCACCACCCCACAGGATAAACTCAACGCCAGGATTGAGCACATAGGGCTAATTGACGCGATCTGGTCTTTCCAGTGCACCTAAATACCTAATTAAAAATCAAAATACCAATACAGCATCAGGAAGAACTAAACCGCGCTCTCTAACTGTCGCTTTCTTTAACGCGAACAGTCTTAGAGATCAAAAAGACGAGATCGCGCTTTTTCTGCATAAACACGATGTAAACGTCATGCTAGTGCAAGATACCTTCTTGAAGCCTAGCCATCGCGACCCTAAGATCACAAATACACCTTAGAAATGATAGGTCGACCAGCCCTAAAGGCGGCACCTTAATCTATTACAAAATGTCTTTGCACTGCATACCAATCGTCCCTCCCCCGGTAACCAACATAAAAGTTTCTATATGTAAGGAGATGACGCGGATGGCCTGAGAGAACTACCTTACATAATATGTAAGGTAGCTCTTTAAGGCCATCCGCCACTCTCCATCGTATCGGCTTTCTAAATGCCACTCAAAAGCATAGTTGAATCAGACCTTGCTGAATTATTTAAACTAGGCTCCAGTGTTATAATATCTAGAAAATAATTCCTCCTGGAATTCGCGTACAAGAAACCCAATGGTATGATATTGTTTGACCTCATGGAACGACTAAACTTTGATGTTATCACGCCTGAGATTCCAATTCGCTACCCATTCGCAATCAACAACCAACTGGAAGGCCTTGACGTAACAATAATCAAAGACGTCCGTTTGTCGATATCATCGATTGAAAAAATATTAGAACTCAACTCGGACCACAAACCAGTCGAAAGCAGCTGGGCCAGCCCGCAGGTGAGGTCCTTCAGACCAAAACCATCGTGGACTGGCGTAAGCTCCAGCTAAACTCTAGTCTACTACCTCCCAGCACTTAGACAAAATCTCCGATAAAATAGACTCGCCAGAGGAGGCCAACGAGACGATTAGCACCCTATCGGCCCACCTAACCAATAGCTTAAAAATGCTCTCGTAAGGTTCGTGTGTCGAGCAATCGACACTTGAAAATTCCGAGTGTCATTCGCAACTGATCAGAGCAAAGAACGTGGCTCTTAGACAATATGATCACTATTGCACTATAGACAATAAACTTCGACCTTCAAAACGATATAAAACAGCGCATTAAAGAGTTGAGACAAGATAAGTAGGATAATCTGCTGACGGACATCGAGCTATCACAAGCTGCCTTCAGGTAGTTGAACCGAGCTCTAAAAGCAGATTAATCCTCACTTATGCCGGTTCATTAGGCCAGGAAACCCCGATCTCGCCTTTGACGACTCCAAGAAGGCCGAATTCCACGCGGACAGCTTAGAGAGCCAATGTACTCCCTCTAGCGAATCTACAAATCCCGCTCACAGCGAAGTGCTGGTCGAGTGTAAGTCTGCACTACCACCTGCGGGCGACCCCTTAGAGCCTGTGACAGTCGATGAAGTCACAGAAGCAATAAAAAACCTCAAAAAGTAATCAGCACCCGACTCTGATGGCATTAGCAACAGGGTCTCCTTCCGCGCCACTTGTATGCCTCCTAGTGAGCATATTCAACGCTCATCTTTCTAGCTGGTCTTTCCCGGATGCCTGGAAAGAGACAGATGTGATAGGAATCCCGAAAACAGGGAAACCGCGCAACTTTTCCTCTAGTTACAGAACAATCAGTCTCCCCAGCCCACTAGGTAAAGTTTACGAGCGACTCATATTTAAACGACTTCATAAATATATGTTTGCTAATAAAATTCTTCCCGACGAGCAATTCGGCTTCAGATCCGAATACTCCTATACCGACCAGCTACATCACCTCCCAAGAAGAATTCTCCCACTTCGATTGGTGCACTTTTCTTCGATGCCGCAAAAGCGTTTAACAAAGTCTGGCACGACGGCTTGCTTTACAAGCTGTATAAACTCAACGTGACTGATAGGTTCACCCAAATTATCAGAGCCTTTCTTGCCAATCGCTACTTTCGCTATCTAAATGAGGGTAATCGCTCCAGAAAACGTCCCATTAGGGCTGGAGTTCCACAGGGCTCAGTCTTATGCCCACTCCTCTTCACACTCTTCACGAGTGACATGTCGAAAGACCTAGTAGTGAATACTGCTCTTTTCGTCGATGACACGGCACTTTACGTCACCCATCTTAATACAAGAATCCTCACCGAGATGCTCTAAGCAGCAGTCAACCGCTTAGGCAATTGGTTCCGCTTATGGAAAATCGAAGTGAATCCTGAAAAAAGTGTAGCAATACACTTTTTCAGGATCAAACCAAGCCCACTCTCAATCTACAATACAAAAATCCCAAGAAATCTTTAGGTATGATCACTCTGGCAATCAACGACCAAATACCTAGGGGTTACATTTGACCACCGTATGACATTCGCGAAACACCAAAATCGTCACCGGTACCCTCCACCCGCTAGTTATCAGTAAGAGCAAACTGTCCTTAAGACACAAGCTCTATCTTTACTTTTTATTATTATAAAGTATTTATTATTATTTATATAAAGCATGCACCAGACCTATCATGTATTATGCAAGCATATTTTTCGCTCACGCGGCCCACAGACATTTGTACGACCTCCAAGTCATCCAAAACAGATTTATTCGCATCGCCACTGCAGCTCGATAGTACCAACGAAATTCAGACCTACACAGAAACTGTCAACTTCCGATGATTTCTGAGTACTTCAAGGAAATCAACATCTCACCCTGCTAGTGGTAAACGCTGCCACATACGCTCAAACTCCGAACGTTACGGAAGGCATTCGGAGGCCCCGTAACGTTCTAATTGCACTCCCCGTTCCGCTACACACACACACACACACACACACACACACACGCGCGCGCGCGCGCGCGCGCACGCAAGCACACACGCACGCACGCACCCACGCACGCACGCACGCACACGCACACGCACACGCACACGCACACGCACACTCACATGCACACGAACACGCACACACAAACGCACACGTACAAGGACAGGCACATACACACGCACACTCACACGCACTCGCACTCGCACACGCACACGCACACGCACACGCTCACGCACACGCACACACAAACGCACACGCACACGCACACGCACACATACACGCACACGCACACGCACACACACACAGTCACACTCACACTCACACTCACACATACACACATACACCTAGTGTCACAAACACTGTTAGACTGCAGACGGGCACGCCGGCACACTCATACACACCGCGTGCACACCGTACACCCGCGTCCCTGAGCGGTCCTCGCCATCTAGAACAAAAAACGATACGAGTTAGTCATCAGAGCCGGGGTTCGCTACCCCCTGTTCGGAAGGCCGTCCGACAGAATTATAAAAATTCACCCCTTTTTTTAGGCCTGAAAGGCCTTAAGCCCTGAATCCGATAAATTTCTAGGAGCCGCATAGGCTCACAGCACTAACATCATCAGAAACCAGAGAGAGTTGTATGATGTATGAGTCATATCCGTAAATATTGATTTATTCAATGTATGAGTTTCAATCTGTTCTCCACGAGCGTCTCTTCATTCTCATGCACCTCAAAAAATTTCAAACATATTTTTTCCTACAGAATCAAAAACTGCTTTTACGTCCGAAAACTTTAAATACAATTACTGAAAAACGAACAGACGGTCCGCCTTATGGAAAGTAAGTCAAGTGATTTATATTCTCTTTGACGTGAAGTGGTCCAATAGACAACTTTTTTACGCAGGTATAGAACAGAATAGTTTTTATTCAACATACATAGATTACAATACTCATTAAAAATCATTTGTAAAAGCGTGCACTGGTTTGGAAAAAAATTTATTCTAAATTGTGTAGTACCTGCTGATTTTAACCTATTCCCTGTCTCGTAACCCACATATGGTTCATTTCTATAATATTACAATTCTGTCTGAAAATTAATTAAGTTACCAAAAGAATTTAAATAGAAACTGAAAAAAAACTAAGCTAAAATGCAAATATCTTTACAGAGTAAGATTGTCGCTTTGACGAAACACAAACTGGTCCCATAAACGTTCGCCCGCTGATTTGATTTGCTCGTTCCGGGAACATAATATGCTGTATAAACAAATATTTGAGTGTATCTCGTTAAATTTATATATAATTTAAATAAAAAAAATTATAGTGTATAAAACACTATAATTTTTATTTCAGTCTCTTTGACGTATAACTGTCTATACCTAGTTGTTATGGTAACCTATTTTTTTATAGAATAACAGTGACGACACGAACGCAGTCCACCAGATGGTAAGTTGATGCGGTGTCCCATAGACATCTACGTTTATCCTAAGAATCTAAATGCAGATGCGTCGTCACCCCTGAGTACTAAAATGGAAAGTTATTGCCTCTTTTCTAGTTAAGAGCGTCTCCGGTTCCCGACATTCACCATACGAAACAGAGCAGTATTAAGCTGCTATTTTACGCTGGTATTCTGTGAGAGCGTGGTCCTTCCCCGGTCAAGCCGACCCATTCGTGTTACAACAAAAAAGCTTAGAAATTTTATTGAATTTTCCTCATTATTTTTGGAAATATTTAACAAAATTAATACTCTGTAAGTAATGAAGTAGCGTCGGCAATTATTGAAAGCGACCTCGACTCACCTTAAGACAAATTATTTTACTCTGAATCTGATTATATCACTTATTTTTTTGAGTTCATTCCAAGAGCTAATATGTGCAGTCATGCCTTCTTTTAAATTTAAAATTAAGCTAAAGTCGGTGCTATAAGAAATAGTGTATTGAAAAAAAAAGTGATTGTCTTTATTCACCCTTGGAGACTAAATTGAAATGCCTCGCTAACAGTACAAAGGTACTTCGGTCCTCGTCACTCATCAAACAAAACAGATTATATAAATGCTGCTATTTCACTCTGGTATCCTTGGCGAACGTGGTTGTAATACAGTCGAGTCAACCGATTCATGCTGCAGCCATAATTCTAAAATATAAAAGCTAACATAACAGTGACAATAATTTTACTCGACGGTACTTTTACTTTTGATAAAAGATATAATAACATTTATTTGTATTGTTTCAGGTACGTAAAGGAGAAGACAACAAGAGTCCCATTCATTGTCTTCCAAAATTAATTGTGCGAGTTATTCATCTGGTAAGAGTACGAGGATTGGGAGGAAATGCCATAGTATAGTTTTAGTCAGAAGAAAGATAACGGAATCGACTCAAATATTGCCAAGTCTGATAGCCGACTAATCGTGGAAATGTTGATGAAGAGCAGCATTATCATTGCGAGAATATTGGCTCTGCGCTCATAAACCCATCTTCCCAGCGTTTGAGTAAGGATACCTTTTTCAAGAAATATATGCTAACCGGAGTTTGAATACACCTAAGAGTAATAATTGTAGTGAAAATTTATAACGCTCCCAATTTATAAAAGTAAAGACAGAGGGTGTGTTAATTATAACTGAACGATTTTTATCCTATCAAACCTGTTCAAAATCTAATAAGTTAGTTAAATACTTAGAAAAACAAAATTTGTTATCTCAAATACATTTTGGAAAAATATAAAAATATCCATCTGAGATGTGGTGCTTTAATTTACTAATCTCGTTACAAACATTGAATCACAAAAGCGAACAATCAATTTATTTTCAGATTTAGTTAAGGCATTTGACACTGTCTCTGAATAATAAAGAAGTTGAACGGCTCGGTATCACGCGCATGCAGTTTAAATTGTTCAAAAGCTAACAAGCACACAATCCACCTGATGGTAAGTGAATGCTTTAACTCATAGATGATATTTTCATCTATCTCCAATTTAGAATCAAAATTTAGATACGTTATCACCCCTGACGATGCCTCATTTCCAGTAAAAAGGATTACCTAAACTCTCCGGTTCTCTAAACTCACCATACAAAACACAGCAGCATTAAGCAGCTATTTTACGCCGGTCTCCTGTGAGAATGTGGTCCTTCACCAGTAGCCGACTCACTCGTGCTACAGCCATAATTAATATAGTTGTAGAAGAATGTAGCATCAAATAAATACGATTTCCTTGAAGTAAGGATTGATAGAAATTTAAATTCTCAAACCCATATTGACCTGCCGACTACGAAAGCTCGTGGTAACGTTTAAAATCATTATAAATCATAAATCGCAAATTTTTCCTAGTTTGTAATATTTCATCGTCTTATTTTTTTTTGACAGAAGTTTTAATAATAAATAAACTTCAAATAAAAAATGCAAACATATTTAAAAACTAAAATAAAATAATTTCAATATAATACGTACAGAAAAACAGTTTAAAACATATAATCGAATTCAAACGCGCCCTCCCCTTTTTTTAAGTCAGCTAAAAAGAAATCTGAAGTCGCTATTAGAAGCGTTAAGTGATTGCTTTGTCCCTTACTTCGCAAGTCTTGTGGTAGCTTTGTAATGAGGCCCCATAAAAGCTTTTGCGGCGTTGCTATTTTACTGTCTCATTCTTGTTTTATTGTCACTTAAAATATTTCTATTGTAGGATTTTTAACATCACAATACGAGTATTTTAAATTGATAGTCAATTTACTATCAAAATGAAAAGTAATAAAATCGACTCGACTTTCTATCGATTTACAAACCTGTCCGAAGGCTGTCTGAAAAAATCACCTTATTAATTAATAGAATCAGGCGTTACTTTGCGGAAATCCATTATATAAAAGCTTTTACATAGTAAATTTTTGTAAAAGCTTTTATAAAATCACCTTATTATTTTTTTTCGTTTACAATATTTTAAAATTGTGTACCTTTGTTTTTATTTTGCATTTTCTAACTAAAATGAGAGCGGTAATTTATAAATTTTATTTAATTTTTTAATTTAAGTATTTTATTACGATTTTAAATCAAGCAAACAACAAAGCTTAGAGGTAGGTCAACCCAGGTTAAATTTCCGCCAACAACAATAAAATATTTAAAACATATTTAAACGCAATAAAGTGATGACTTTCCGCGTACTCAGCGGTGAAGGAAAAAGTTGTAAGGAAACCTGCATACCTGAAACACATATTTTGAGGACGAAGTCCGCTAAAATGTCCCAAAACAAATGGAGCAGCTTTGTGGATTAATTACTTCTTAAACCATTTAGAAATCAGATGGTGCCTGTGTCCAATAGTGGGACGTATTAAGGCTATATAACTTTGCCAATGAACGTACCTACTAGTTGCTCAAAGATTGAGCTTCCACCTCAAATACCATAATTCGCGAGCAACCTGATCTCGATCCTTGCTAATACTATTGAAGTTTCTTATCGCATATTTAAGTGTTATTTAACACGTGCGCGACGGCAAATTTCGCGCCAAAACCCACTCACAAATTATGGAGGACGCCTACTGTATGTATATAAGATTTACTTTTTTTTATATGGAAGCCGTCAAAAACTTCTTCTCGACTGAAAAAAGGTAAATATTGAAATATTTAACTATTACAATGTAGGTAGTATTTTATGGAGTAGAGATTCTCTCTAGATGAGACATGCAGGAAGTCGATAAATGCAGGTGACTCTGGACCGTATTTTTTTATAGAATGAGGGTGATGAACGAGCACACAGTCCACCTGATGGTAAATGGTTGCTGCGGCCCATAGACTTGGACTTGTGAAGGGCTATAATGAAGATGAGGATAAAATAATATAGTTTTTTAATATTATCTGCACATAAAATTAAAATAAAGTATTATCTGAAGAACATAAAGACTAAATAATAAACACGGATCTCATAACAGATGCACGAACTAATTCTGAGCGCCGCATAAACAGTCTGACGCTTTTTATATTCGAAACGATCCGAATTCAAACATACACTGTTATTAGCGTAGATTTATAAACTACTGTAAAAATATATTTATAATATGCCGTGTAGTGGCAGTCAAGAATATCCACTACCCCATATCCTCCCGTGGGTGTCGTAAAAGGCGACAAAGGGAAACAGGCAGAAGATGGGCAGCAGCATCTTCCTGATAATAGCCAAAAATTATAATAAAAAAACTGCGGTTGCCAACCCGCTCGCCAAGCGTGGCAACTATGGCAAATATCCCCCCAATGACTAAAGCAACAAACAGACGGCCCCCAGTCCCCGGCGGCCCCGCTATTCCTGGCTACGGTGGCGACCATGGTAACGGCGGGGCAGGGGGTGCTAAGAATCTCCGGTGGAGGTTCGGTTGCCACCTTAGACAACTCGACCTGGCAACGTACAACGCACGCACCCTGAGGACTGACGAGAAGATCGTGGAGCTGGAAGAAGAGATAGACAAGTTGCGCTGGCATATTATAGGATTATCCGAAGTCCGAAGAGAGGGGGAGGACACGGTAATCCTCGAATCCGGCAACTTGCTCTATCACCGGGAGGGCGACCATCTGTCCCAAGGAGGTGTCGGATTTATCGTCCACAAGTCTCTCGTTAACAACGTTGTAAAGATCGGGAGTGTGTCGACGAGGGTTGCGTACCTTATACTCAGAATCACCAAACGGTATTCGCTGAAGGTCATACAGGTTTACGCACCAACCTCGGCACACCCCGATGAGGAGGTGGAGGAAATGTATGAGGATATCTCTAGAGCCATGCATTCCTCCAAAACCCAATATACGGTGTTAATGGGAGACTTCAATGCAAAACTAGGCACAAGAGAGAACGGTGAGCTGAAAGTAGGGAAATTTGGAATAGGGCAACGGAACCCAAGGGGCCAGCAGCTGGCCGACTTCATGGAGAAAGAGGGACTCTTTATGATGAACTCTTTCTTCCAGAAGCGGCCCCACAGGAAGTGGACCTGGTCGAGCCCCGACGGTTCGACAAAAAATGAGATTGACTTCATTATGACGACCAGACGACAACTGTTCAGTGATGTCTCCGTGATCGCAAGGGTGAAAACTGGTAGCGATCACCGAATGGTTAGAGGCACACTGAACCTAAACGTTAAGTTGGAGAGGTCTCGTCTAATGAAGTCAACGCTCCGTCCCCCTCGTGCTCTAATCCAAAGTCCCGAAACCTTTCAGCTCGAGTTACAAAACCGTTTTCAGTGCCTAGAAGACTGCAATGAAGTGGACGATATGAATGACAAGCTCGTGGAAACTGTCCATGCGGTCGGAGCTAAGTTCTGCAAGACCCGCCGCAGAAGAACACAAAAACTCTCCGATCACACTCTTAATCTCATGGCTGTTAGACGGGAGATGAAGCTACATTCTTCAACAGACTTGACAGCATACAGGCATCTGAACAGACAGATCTCCAAATGCATGCGGCGGGACTTACGCAACTTCAATACAGCTCGTATTGAAGAAGCGATCGAGCGGAACCAAGGCTCCAAAGTCTTTGCCAGAGATCTGTCTGCCAGAAAGAGCCAACTGTCAAAGCTGAAGACAGAATGTGGCAGCATCGTTTCCGGGACACCTGAGATTTTGAGTGAGATTGAGAGGTTCTATGGGCAGTTGTACACGTCATCGTTGGAGCCACACGCAAGTGTGAGTAACGATCCAAGAGCGAGTCTCATCCGACACTATTCCGAAGATATCCCGGACGTCAGTCTGAGCGAGATTAGAATGGCTCTCCAGCACCTTAAAAACGGTAAGGCCCCAGGCGAGGATGGAATTACAGCGGAGCTTCTGAAAGCGGGTGGAAAACCGATACTTGAAGTCCTTCAGAGGCTCTTTAATTCCGTCCTCCATGGTGGCATTACACCGGAGGCGTGGAGCAGAAGTGCGGTGGTCTTGTTCTTCAAGAAAGGTGACAACGCTCTCTTGAAGAACTACAGACCGATTTCCCTTCTGAGCCGCGTCTACGTGCTGTTTTCGAGAGTCATTACGAATCGTCTTGCGCGCAGACTTGACGACTTCCAGCCTCCCGAACAAGCCGGTTTCCGAAAGGGCTTTAGCACCATAGACCACATACATACCCTTCCAGTTCCGTAAGTCATCACTGGCAACACGCACTGGTTGTACAATTTCGTTTTAAGGTTTTGAGGTATGTCTGACGAGAAGATGTGTCGTACCTTCCCGAACGCTGCCCAGCCGAGTTGAATCCGTCGATTGACCTCTCGGTCGAAGTTGGAGTTACCTAGTCGGACTATTTGTCCCAGGTAAATATACTCGTCAACAACTTCAAGCTTAGTGCTCCCAACAACTACCGGCATAGGTGTGACATGGACATTAAACATAATCTTTGTTTTGTCCATGTTCATCTTAAGACCTATCCGTTGGGAAACACTATTGAGGTCATTGAGCATAGTGCTTAGGCCCTCCAGCGATTCTGCCATAAGGACTATATCGTCGGCAAATCGAAGGTGAGTGATGTACCCGCCATTGATGTTGATACCGTACCCTTTCCAGTCCAGAAGCTTGAAAACGTCTTCCAATGCAGCGGTGAAGAGTTTCGGGCTATGACGTCACCCTGTTTTACACCTCTCTGCAATTGGATAAGTTTCGTACTCTGGTTCTGTACTCGGATAGCCATCGTAGCCCTACTGTACAAGCACTTCAACACTTCGATATACCGACAGTCAACTTGGCACCGCTGAAGGGACTGCAGCACCGCCCAAATTTCGACGGAATCAAAGGCTTTCTCATAGTCCACATACGCCAGACATAGTGGCAAATTGTACTCTTCGGACTTCTGTACAATTTGCCGAAGGGTATGTATGTCGTCTATGATGCTAAAGCCCTTTCGGAAACCGGCTTGTTCGGGAGGCTGGAAGTCGTCAAGTCTGCGCGCGAGACGATTCGTAATGACTCTCGAAAACAGCACGTAGACGCGGCTCAGAAGGGAAATCGGTCTGTAGTTCTTCAAGAGAGCGTTGTCACCTTTCTTGAAGAACAAGACCACCGCACTTCTGCTCCACGCCTCCGGTGTAATGCCACCATGGAGGACGGAATTAAAGAGCTACTGAAGGACTTCAAGTACCGGTCTTCCACCCGATTTCAGAAGCTCCGCTGTAATTCCATCCTCGCCAGGGGCCTTACCGTTTTTAAGGTGCTGGAGAGCCATTCTAATCTCGCTCAGACTGACGTCCGGGATATCTTCGGAATAGTGTCATAATTCCTTAGCAGCCTATAAAAGTCAACTGCTGAACATATGCCATTCACATAGATAGCCTCATATAAATCATTTTGCCATAGTTGCCACAATTGATAGGCGGGTTGGTTTTCGCAGTTTTTTAATATTTTGAATTATTTTCAGGAAGTTGCTGCTGCCCATCTTCTGTTTTAGTTTCTCTCTGTCGCCTCTCATGACACCCACGAGATGATATAGGGTTGTGCATATTCTTGCACAGCCACTACGCGGTCACGTACATAATTACTCCCAAACAATTTCATAACATTTGAAAATTATTACTATTATTAAAAATTTATATTACCCCTGGGAATTAATGGTTATTATAATAATA
The DNA here is from genome assembly GCA_963668995.1 of Parnassius mnemosyne. NCBI lineage: Eukaryota > Metazoa > Arthropoda > Insecta > Lepidoptera > Papilionidae > Parnassius > Parnassius mnemosyne. The sequence goes on from CAVLGL010000002.1 coordinate 50,816,987, forward strand.
TAAAATACATATAAGGTTGAAAATAAACCCTGGAAATGATATGGTCCCTTCCAAGCTGTGTCTGTAAGTAGTTTGTTCAATATGTGTGTTATTCATGTTTAATTTACTTTGAAAAAAAAATTCTCGTTGTGTTCCTTGCAGTTTCGTCCCAGAACAGGGGCGTTTTCGGATACAGCGGTGAAAGTAAATACTAACTTTCAATAAGAATTACTTCTAATCAATATCGAATAAAACACAATTTTATTCTATTTTAAAAGTAGAAACTGATAAGGATATATATAAAAGAGTATTATAAATGTAAGTGTGTACCTTATGATAAATAATAAAGTCCTTTGAATAAGATAAACTATTTCCCAATTTATGCTATACTCTGTCACTTTTGTTAAACAACAATGCATTGAAGGTTAAGTGTCTAAGTGGCGTGAACACGTAGCACCGGAACGTGACTTAAAATGCTTTAAAAGTTCATGAACGACCATATCGCATCGACAATGTAAAGACATTTGCAAAATTTTTAAAACGTAATTTTTATAGCTCTTAAAAATTAAACGAGCTTTCGCTGTAAGTATATATGATGCATAAAGACAATAACAATCCCTGGTGCAAAACCTCTTTCTTCCAAGTATTTATCATATTTTCTTATTCCTTCTTTTTTTGAAGACTTGATTTTTTTCTAATTTTTTTCTTATTAACTTTTAATTTGGTCGTCGTTGCTGGTGACAAGAGAATCAGTTCTCTTGTTGTTCTTTTCTCGCTTAAAGGCTAAGTATATCTATTCAGCGAGACGCAGTCAGCGTTCTTGGCACTATACCATTGGGAGTAGAACTGAATTATAATTTTAGTTTTTAGTTTTAGTTTTTTCATTATAATTTTTTAATATTGTATCTTTTTATTTTTTTTTTTGTATTTTCTTATGTGCATTTTTACATTACATAATATGCATCAAAATATTCTATTTAGCTTTTAGTCATGAGTTTATGTGAGACAACAGTTCATCCCGTTGATTTTTATTAGAACCAGGAGTGTGAGGTAGATATCAAATGACAAACATGAAAATATACATGCAAAATATCAAGTAAATGATATGATAAAATATAGTGTACCAGTGCACCATAACAGAGATAATAAAAACAGAAATCCAAATTTCAACATATCTCTAGGTTTTGAGATGGGCGTAACTAAGAAAGGGCACGGGGCACAGTGGTCTGAGGAAATCTTGTGATCCCCTTGCCTCCATAACTTGGTGTCTCCAAATATCCTCGCAGAGAGCGTTGCACTAGCTCTCTAGCAGTAATTAACTATGGTAGGGTTTGTGTCCCTTCAGGCCCACCTCGGAAAATATGTTAGCTGCGTCCATTGTCAGTCTCATTTTACTGATTTTAAAAGAATATTTCACGTACAGTATGTCCTGACGTACATTAATTAAGAAAAAATAATGATATCGTCTCCAAACTAAGTTAATTTAACACTGGATGGTATAATGAATTCGTTAAACCTATTAAAATTGATAATACCTAATAAAACTTTTCGTTTTTACTTTTTGCAACGAAAAGGGGTTTATTCTAATTCTCTCTATAATAAGAAAAGGCTCCCATCATTGGAACGTCTATAGGCTTCTTTACTTATACTTTACTTTAATTTTCCCAGTACTTCCAAAAAAGGTTCTATTGTGAGTGACATTTTTGGACAATGAATAAATTGGGAAGCCATATGAAGAATTGCCATTCTCGTCATGCTTGTCAGGTGAATTGTGACCATACTCATACTTAAAACGCTACCCCTCGTCACGGGTTTAAATATTTTAACCTGCAATATTCCAGGTTGGTACTTCCCAACTGTGAAAAAAGAAGTAAATATCCATTAATCGATTTCCGACACGAACAAGATACATTCCCTAGCGAAGACACGAACAACACGCATTCGATTACGGTTACTAATGACTTCAGTAGTATGTCAGTATTACTTCAGTAATTTTCTCAATAGTATTTTTAAACAGAAAAAAGCAAAAGGTTGGTTTTCTTCCTATCACAAGTTCCTTGTGGAATCTACTAACACCAGCGAATTTCTGGACCGATAGAACTTAGGTACCTTCAAGAAAAAAGTCTACTCTTTTTTAAAGGCCGGCAACGCACCTGCAATGAGAACCAATAACTTTACGTTCACCAGATGTCGCTAGTTGGGACTAAGTTGAACTTATTTTTAAGTAAACAGTTACACACTGTCATCATAATTGAAAAGTAGTGTTTTTGTGTGATATTCTTACATACTTTTGAACTTCTTTTTTAATTCTTCTACTTCAATGAATACTAGTAGTTTGGTTTATCGATTTATAATCTAATTTATGTAAAATATAACTTACATTTCAGCAATAATCATTAATCTACCCTTTTATATCAAATTACCTTCCGCCGCTATTAAATTTATCAAATATTTCACCTCATTCTCAAGTGATGTCACCCTGGTGGCAGAAAAACTCGTGGATACCCTCATTCCCCTCGTATTGCAGTTGATCATGGGCGGCGGTAGTCACCTCTTATATAAAAAAGGCAGGTGTGTTATGAAATTATAAGCCAAGATGAGAAGTGTAGTGCTAATAGGTCGCCTGTCAGCGCTTCACTTGCTTTGAGCTACGGCAAATTAATTGATAATAAATTTTAGTGAATCAATTTTCAATTCTATTATTCCATCGCCGCTTAATAAATAATTAATTACTAAAAACGACTGCGCCGAAGAGGCCGTATCAAGTCAGTAATCAAGATTTTACACTATGACACAATATGACAGAATAAAAACATTTAAATCTCAAATTCTGAGAAAATCTATTGTTATCAAGAGGAAAATAGTTTCTGAGTGTTAAATTATCAAGTATAAGTATTTATTTTTATGTCAAGTTTCTAAACGGTTAGGTATCATTGTCATGTTCTTTCTCATAAACATTATGCTATTTCCTCTATGAAAGTAACTGAGACTCAGTTTTAATTCCTAATGTTTAAGAATTAAGAAGACAAATTCTTTACTTTTAAAATGTTTTAATATTAAACTAAAAATTTTATTGAGTGATTAATTATATTCACGTAATTAATCTACATCTAAACTTACTATTATAAAGAGGAAAGATTTGTTTGTTTGAATTGAATAGGCTCCGAAACTACTGGAACGATTTGAAAAATCCTTTTACCATTAGAATCCTACATTATCCCTGATGAACATAGGCTATATAATATTTTCAAAAAAGTTAGGATTCCGTATGAAAACTTCGTTAATGTAACCCAAGGTGTGAAAAAAATACCAAAAAGGATCCTTATATCGCGTACGCTGCGGAAACTATTGATAATAGAGCAAAGTAATGTACTTCCGTTTTATAGAGGGTATCAATATCTACAAAAAAGTCTACGATGCCATATGTTTAACTCAAAGACATTTAAGTATACCTATACATTTAAATCTCTTTGGTTTAACTATTACAGTTATGTCACAATAACTACTTTTTCATGTTAAATTGTGAAATAGTAACGCCGGTACAAACTAGGTCACATTATTCGTATCAGTACCTATATCATGCATTACCACCAATTACGTTAACCATGTAATTTTAATTACAATATTCACTTTTTAAATATTTGTTAATTCAGCAACCGTCCGTCGTGATGTCTCTCACGAAGTTCGCATATCGCAAGGCGCAGACGCGTGATATACGCGGGTGAAATCGCGGGGCACAGCCAGTCACTCAATAAAAAAGTACTTATTTCAAATGATATTTTAACGATAACAAGCTAGCCAATATGGCGGTATTAGACTGTATTAAGCGACCAAGACTGATTTGTTAAAATTTAATAAATAAGTAAAAATGATCTAGGTTTATTAATTTTACATGATGAAAACGCTTCCGCCCATCTCATGGCAAAAATATATCTATATTTACGCTATTGTAAAAATCGTATCCGTTTCTTTAAACTCACCATATTAAAAATAGGCAACATTAAGCTGCTATTTGAAGCTGGTATTCTGCGAGAACGTGGTTGTTTCCCTGGTCGAGTTGACGCATTCGTGCTACAACTATAATATAACATGGCTCTACCACGTAAAAAAAATTTATTTTATTTGTTTCGCTCTGGTGTCTCTTACCACCATCACTGAACGATATGGAGTGGTGTATGTTGTTATAAATTATCATTTAATTTAATTTTATAAAGAAACCAGCTGATCTTAAGTGCAAACTGGGTTCTAAATGGTAAAGACCTTTGCCCTAATAATGCCATTGATTCTTACCTTAGAGAGTCCCAAATTGAAGTTTGTTATATGTATAGGTATCTTGATCGAGGATAGAAGTAGATGTTTATCGGCCACAGCATCCACTCACCATCAGGTGGACTGTGTGCTCGTTATATATCATACTCGATAAATAAGTAAAACTGTAAATTTTGCGATGTGATATCAAAACATTAGTCCGCTTACTCAGGATCACCTCAGGAGTTCTTCCAGCGGCACCATTTCTAATATCCGGGCTGCGAGAACCGTTAAGTCAACATAGATTCACTCGAATAACAACATAGATCGAATGAAAATTTTATTCACGACTTTCATTAAGGTACAAAGTCGAAGTTATTAATGTTTAATTAGTTTGCTGTGAGACATCGTGAAATAAGAGATATATCTCTGTCCACTTTGTAGAGTGAGCTGATGTTTATATTGATTAGTTGATATATTACAGCCTATAAAAACTCTACTACTGAATATAAGCTTCCTTCATAGATTACCTCATAGGCATGCGGAGTTTTTTTTTTTTTCATTATTTTCACTTATTATCAGGATGATGTCCATTCGCTGTCGCACCTCAAAACACCCACGGGATGCTATAAGTGGCAGATATTCTTACGCCGCCCCAACACAGCAAACATTTTCTCTAAATCTACACACGTATTTACGTAAATATTAAATAGGCCACTGTTGGGCACAGGCCTCCTCTCATTTCTGAGAGGGTTTTGGGGCATGGAACGTCCGCCGCGCCGCCCCAATACATGTTGGCAAACTTGACATGTCTTCGAAATATTTTTTTTCTTATTTTTCATATAGGTGCAGGTTTCCTCATGATGTTTTCCTTCGCCGCCGAGCACGAGGTAAATCAGCACTTAAAATTGCAATTAACAATTTCATTGGTGCCGGCTGGGATCGAACCCGGGTTGCTCGCGTACTGTGAAGCTTACAGCGAGCGCTAACCATTTGATCTACCACGGCTACGACAACGGAGTATTATAAGTTGCAAGATATTTTTGTTCACAGTTGTAACATGCAATTAGATAACATTATGATTTCTCCTCCGCCGTTGCTAGAAATCATAGAAGAATTATCATAATTCAGCTTTAGCTTCACGCACTTATTACAAAATCTCATCAAAAAAAAATTCTTACGCATCACTTGGTTACGTGGACAAAGGACCATAAGAATTTCTTTATTTCTGTAAAGATAAAAAGGTGAATACATTTAATGAGCGAATGGAAGCATTTGTGACAATTCCAATGTTCCTTTTACTCGCTTACATCTAACGTGTACGTAATGTATTGAGGCATGAATGTAATGGAGTTTTGTATTTCAGTTGTCTCTTGTAGAGATAAAAAGGTGAATAAATTTGATGAGCGAATGGAAGCATTTGTGACAATTCCAATGTTCTTTTTACTTGCTTACATCTAACGTGTACGTAATGTATGTAGGCATGAATGTAATGGAGTTTTATAATTCAGTTGTCTCCTGTAGAGATAAAAAGGTGAATAAATTAGATGAGCGAATGGAAGCATTTGTGACAATTCTAATGTTCTTTTGGCTTGCTTACATCTGACGTGTACGTATATGCAGGTATGAATGTAATAAAGTTTTAGATCAAAACCATCGTGGACTGGCGTAAGCTCGATCTAAACTTTAGTCTACTACCTCCCAGCACTTAGATTAAATCCCTGATAAAATAAACTCGCCAGAGGAAGCCAATGAGACGAATAGCGCCCTATCTGCTCACCTAACCTCTACATTTGAAGAATGCTCTCTTAAGATTTGTGTGTCGTGCAATCGATACTTGAAACTTCCGAGTGACATTCGACAACTGATCAGAGCAAAGAACACGACTCTTAAACAATACGATCACTATCGCACTATAGAGAATAAACTTCGACTGCGCAACCTCCAAAATGAGGTGAAACAGCGCATTAAAGAGTTGAGACAAGATAAGGGGGATAATCTGCTGACGGACATCAGGCCATCAGAAACTGCCTTCTAGCAGTTGACCCGAGCTCTGAAAGTAGATCTATGCCGCCTCTCATTAGGCCAGGAAACCCCGATCTCTCTTTGTCGACTCCGAGAAGGCCGAACGCCTGGCGGACAGTTAAGAGAGCCAATGTACTCCCTCTAGCGAATCTACAGATCCCGCTCACCTTGCAGAAGTTGAGGCGGAGATCGAGTGTAAGTCTGCACTACCACCTGCGGGCGACTTCTTAGAGACTGTTACAGTCACAGAAGTCACGGAAGATATAAAAAACCTCAAGAAGAAATCAGCACCCGGCCTCGATGGCATTAGCAACAGGATGCTGAAATCTCTCTCCGCGCCTCTTGTATGCCTCCTAGTGGGCATATTCAATGCTCTTTTTACCAGCTGCTCCTTCCCGGATGCCTGGAAAGATTCAGATGTGATAAGAATCCCGAAACCAAAGAAACCGCGCAACTTAGCCTCTAGTTACAGACCACTAAATCTCCTCAGCACACTGTGGCAAGTTAACGAGTGACGTATATTGAATCGCCTTCGTAAATATATCTTCGCTCATAAACTTCTTCCAGACGAGCAATTTGGCTTCGGACCCAAACACTCGTGCACCAACCAGCTACATTGCCTTACAGAATACATTCTGAAAGGGAAAGTTCCAAGACGAATTCGTAGAATCACTTTGACCGGTGCCCTCTTCTTCGATGTCGCAAAAGCGTTTGACAAAATCTGGCACGACGGCTTCCTTTACAAGTTGTATAAACTCAACGTGACTGATAGGCTACCTACATCATCAGAGCCTTTCTTGCCAATCGCCACTTTGGCTATCGAATAGAGGGTACTCGCTCCACAAAACATCCCATCAAGGCTGGAGTCCCACAGGGCTCCGTCCCCTCCCCAATCCTCTTCACAAAATTCACGAGTGACATCCCGAAGAACCCAGTAGTGAATACTGCCCTTTTCGTCGACGACACGGCACTTTACGTCGACCATCATAATAAAATAATCCTCACTGAGATGCTCCAATCAGGAGTTAACGGCTTAGGCGATTAGTTCCGTTTATGGAGAATCGAAGTGAATCCTTAAAAAAGTGTAGCAAAACACTCAAACCATGCCCACTCTCAATCGACAATACAAAAATCCCTAGAAATCGTTAGGTACGATTACCTTGTATGGCCGCCAGATGCCTTGGCAATCAACGACCAAATACCTAAGGGTCAAATTTGACCACGGTATGATATTGGCGAAACACATTCACAATGTCTGTAATCGTGCCAAAATCGTCACTAATCACATCCACCCGCTAGTTAACAGTAAGAGCAAACTGTCCTTAAGACATAAGTTCCATTTTTACAAAGCATGCATAAGACCTATTAAGTCTTACGCAAGCGTAGTTTTCGCACACGCGGCCCACAGACACTTGTACGTCCTCCAAGTCGTCCAAAACAGATTAATTCGCATCGCCACTGGAGCTCGGTGGTACCAGCGAAATTCCGACCTACACTGTAACTGTCGACTTCCGACGATCTCTGAGTATTTCAAGGAAATGTCTCCGCGCTATTTCGAGAGGGCCGAGACACACCAAAACCCACTAGTGGTAAACGCAGCCACATACGCTCTAACTCCGAACATTACGAAAAGCCTCCGGAGGCCCCGTAACATTCTGATTGAACCCCCGTTCCGCTAGATACCGACGACCGTAATGTCGCCGGTCAGTCACACATAAACACTACACACTCACCTAGTGCCACAAACACAGTTAGCCGCACCACAGACCCATCCACTCCACGTACACACCGTACACCCGCGTTCCAGGGTAGTTCTCACCGCCCTGAACAACAAACGATACGAATTAGCCATCAGAGCCGGGGTTCGCTACCGCCTGTTTGAACGGCCGTCAGACAACTCATCTACGTGCACTGTAAACTGTCCTAGAAGTCATCGTTACGCAAGTAAAATAAATGAATAAAGGGGTGAGTTATAAAAATTTACCCCTTTTTTTAGGTCTGAAAGGCCGCGAGCCGTGAGTCTGATAAAGCTGTAGGAGTCGCATAGGCTCACAGCACTAACATCATCAGAAACTAGAGAGAGCTTGTATGATGTATGAGTCATATCCGTAAATATGTTTTAGTCAATGTTTAAGTTTTAATCTATTCTCCACGAGCGTCTCTACATTATTTCTCATGCGCCTCAAAAAATTTCCAACATTTTTTCCCTACAGAATCAAAAACTGCTTTTACGTCCAAAAACTTTAAATACAATTACTGAAAAACGAGCAGAGAGTCCGCCTTGTGGAAAGTAAATCAAGTGATTTATATTCTCTTTGACGTGAAGTGGTTCAATAGACAACTTTTCTAACGCAGGTACAGAATAGAATAATTTTTATTCATCATAGATTACAATACTCATTATAAATCATTTGTGAAAGCGTTCCCTGCTTCGGAAAAAAAATTATCCTAGAAAGAACCATCGAGCAAGCCAGCGGAATAATAATTTAATACAGTAAAATTTTATTACACATTAAAAACAGTATTGTAGCGATAACCTAATTCTCCAGTGGTTATTAACAAAAAATTATTCTATAATATAATAATAACCTTTTTCTACTAAAGATTTAAAGTAAATTATGTTTACTAAATATTTTTAACTTTTAAAAAAATTGTCCTGCATATTTTCTTTGATTTTGTTTTAAAAGCGTATACATTGACCGCATGAAAGAATTAATGACCCTTTGGAATGAAAGACTAGTATTACTAGCTTGTATTTTCTAGTATTTATAGAATTAACATCACTATTTATTATTATTATTATATTCGAATAGAGACTAAATATATACGATTTCATAACACGTTTAGCGAGTTACCAAGCGAAAATAATCTGATAAATTAAAATAAAGATTCCATGACACATATAATTCTACAAAAAATCATCGTCCCTATGCTGGGAACAGGCCTCATCTTATTTCTGGTTGGGTTCTATTCCAGTGCGGATTGGTTAACGAAGCCTTGAAAGATTTTTCTAAATTGTGTAGTATTCCCTGTCTCGTAACCCACATATGGTTCATTTCGAAAATATTAATATTGTGTCTGAAAATGAATTAAGTTACCAAAAGAATTTAAATAGAAAGCTTAGATTATATAAAATGTCAAAATGCTAATATCTTTATAGAGTAAGACTGTCACTTTGACGAAACACAAACGGGTCCCATAAACGTTCGCCCGCTGATTTGATTTGTTCGTTCCGGGGACATAATATGATGTACAAACAAATATTTGAGTGTGTCTCGTTAAATTTATGTTTTATACACCATAATTTTTATTTCAGGCCCTTTGACGTATAACTGTCTATACCTAATTGTTATTATAACCTATTTTTTTATAGAATAACAGTGACGGCACGAGCACATAGTCAACCAGATTGTAAGTTGATGCTATGGTCCATAGACATATACGTTTATCCTAAGAACCTAAATGCAGATGCGTTGTCACCCCTGAGGACTAAAAGGGAATGTTAATACCTCGTTTTCAGTTAAAAGCTTCTCATGATTTATGTTAACCCCTGGGAATGAACGATTATTATAATATAAATGACTATCTGGTCGAAAATAAACCCTGGGAATGAGATGGTCGCTTCCAAGCTGTTTCCGTAAGTAGTTTGTTCAACATGTGTATTGTTAATGTTTAATTTACTTTGAAAAAAAATCCCGCTGGGATTTTTGCTATTTCTTCCCTGGACAGAGGCTTTTTCGGAAACAGTGGTGAAAGTAAAAAATAACTTTCAATAAGAATTCTTTGTAATCATAATCAATATTGAATAAAAAACTATTTTATTCTATTTTAAAAGGAGAAACTGGTAGGATATATACAATAGAATATTATAAATGTGAGTGTGTACCTTATGATAAATAATAAAGTCCTTTGAATATGATAATCAATTTCCCAATTTATGCTTTACTCTGTCCCTTTTGTTAAACAACACTGCATTGAAGGTTAAGTGTATAAGTGGCGTGAACACGTAGCACCGGAACGTGACTTAAAAATGCTTTAAAAGTTCATGAACAACGGTATGACATCGACAATGTAAAAACATTTGCAAAATAAAGATTTTTCAAATGTAACTTTTATTTTTCTTAAAAGTTAAACGAGCTTCCGCTGTAAGTATATATGATGCATAAAGAATACTGTGTTGCTAATAACAATCCCTGAGCTAAACCTCGTTCTTCCAAGTATTTATCATATTTTCTTTCTACTTCTTTTTTTAGAGACTTGATTTTTCTAAAATTCAATCTTAACTGTTATTATTAACTTTTAGTTTTGTCGTAGTAGTTGATGATAAGAGGGCTGATTCTTTTCTCGCCAGGCTAAGTATTTCTTCATCGAGGAAACACAGTTAGCGTTCTTGGCACTATACCGCGGGGAGTAGGACTGTATAATAATTATAATAATTTTAGTTTTTAGTTTTAGTTTTTTCATTATGTTTTATTATTGTATATTTTTAATGAGTAAATAAATTAATATTATATTAGGAATTTGTTTGAGGAATCCGATATTTAAAAGAAAGTAAGAAAATATATTTATTTGCTCCAACCAATATCAAACACAAACAAGATGTGAAACCATACTTCCCACCTGTACCATATAATGATTTACATAATATGCACCAAAATAGTATACTCAGCTTTTAGTCATAAGTTGATGTCAGACAACAGTTAGTCCCGTTAATTTTTAGTAGAACCAGGAGTGTGAGGTAGATATCAAATGAGAAACATGAACATATACATACAAAATATCAAGTAAATGATATGATGAAATATAGTGTACTAGTGCAGCGTAACAGAGATAATAAGAAAAGAAATCCAAATTTCAACATATCTGTTCAATATATGTGTTTTGAGATCCATAGAAATGGACGTAACTAAGGAAAGGCACGGCGGCACAGTGATCCAAGGAAATCTTGTGATCCCCTTGCCTCCATAATTTGGTGTCTCCAAATACCCTTGAAGAGAGCGTTGCAATAGCACTCTAGCAGTGCTAAATATGGCAGGGTTTGTGTCCCTTGTGACCGACCTCGGAAAATATGTTAGCTACGTTCATTACCATAGTCTCATTTTACTGATTTTAAAAGAATATCTCACATGCAGTATGTCCTCACCTACGTTCATTAACTTTTCCCCGAGCTCATCTTAAGAAGAAATAATGATATCGTCTCAAAACTAAGTTAATTCACGGTAGGTTTATATAATGAATTGATGAAAATCTGATAAGTTTTCCGTTATTTTTCCAACGAAAAGGGTTTTTTTTCTAATTCTCTCAGTAATAAGAAGAGGCATGTGCTCATCATTGGGACGTATATAGGCTACTTTACTTGTACTTTACTTTACTTTTCCCACTGGTTCCAAAAAAGGATCTATCTTGGTAGCAACCGGCAAGTAACACAGTGACATTTTTTGACAGTGAATAAATTGGGGATACCATATGAAGAACTGCCTTTGTCGTCATGCTTATCAGGTGAATTGCGACCATACTCATACTTAAAACGCTACCCCTCATCACGGGTCTAATATTTTGACCTGCAATATTCCAGATGGGTACTCCCCAACTGTGAAAAGTGAAGTAAATATCCATTTATCGACTTACGATACGAACAAAATCGAATTTCTGTTTTCCGAATTGAATTCGATTACGGTTACTCATGCCTTCAGTTGTATGTAAGTATGACTTCAGTAATTTTCTCAATAGTATTTTTAAACTGAAAAAAGGATAAGATTGGTTTTTTTCCTATCACAAGTTCCTTGTGGAATCTACTACCACCAGCAAATTTCTGGACAGATAGAACTTACGTACCTTCAAGAAAAAAGTCTTTTCTTTTTTTAAAGGCCGGCAACGCACTTGCAATGAGAACTAATAATTTTACGTTCACGAGATGTAGCGACATCATACATAGACATAGACATAGTGGACTAAGCTGAACTTATTTATTAAGTAGATGGTTACACAGTGTCATCATCATTGAAAAGTAGTGTTTTAAATAAATGGTTTTCGGTTTCTAGAATTTCTGTGAGTTATTGTTACATATTTTTAAATTCTTTTATTAATTCTCCTACTTTAAGGAATACCCGTAGTTTGGTTTATCGATTTATAATGTACTTTATATAAAATATGACTTACATTTCAGAAATAATCATTAATCTCCACCCTCTTCTAACAAATTACCTTCCGCCGCTATTAAATCTGTCAAATGTTTCTCCTCGTTCCTAAGTGGTGTCACCCTGGTGGCAGAAAAAGTCGTGGGTACCGTTATTCCCCTCGTGTTGCAGATGATCGTGGGAAGCGGTAGTCACCTCTTATATAATAAAAGGCAGGTGTGCTATAAATAATAAGCCAAGGTGAGAAGTGTAGCGCTAACAAATCGCCTGTCAGCGCTTCACTTGCTTTGACTTTTGAGCTACGGCAAATGAAGTGATAATAAATTTTAGTCTATCAACTTTAAACGGAGCAACATTATTCATTCAATTCTATTATTCCATCGCCGTTTAATAAATAATTAATTACTAAAAACGACTGCGCTGGGGAGGCCGTCTTTAATAATTTATTGTACCATTAATAAGGCAGTAATCAAGATTTTTTTATTCGTGGTAGAGCCATGCTGCAGCTATATTAGTGGTATAGTTGTAGCACGAATGGGTCGGCTCGACCGGGGAAGGACCACGCTCTCACAGAAAACCAGCGTAAAATAGCAGCTTAACGCTGCTGTATTTCGTATGGTGAGTGTAGAGAACCGGAGACCCTATTTACTGGCAAAGAGGCATTCCATCTTAGTCCTCACGGGTGACAACGCATCTGCATCTTGAGTCTTTATTGAGGATAGATGTAGATGTCTATGGGTCGCAGTGGCCACTTACCATCAGGTGGACTGTGTGCTCGTTTGTCACCCTATCCTATAAAAAAAACTTACAATATGACAGAATAAAAACATTTAATTCTCAAATTCTAAGAAAATCCATTGTTATCAAGAGGAAAGTAATTGCTGAGTGTTAGATTATCAAGTATAAGTATTTATTTTTATGTCAAGTTTCTAAACGATTAATTATCTTTGTCATGTTCTTTTCCATAAACATTATGCTATTTCCTGTATGAAAGTAACTGAGAACCAGTCTTAATTTCTAACGTTTAAGAATTATAAAGACAAATCCTTTACTTTTATAATGTTTTAATATTAAACTAAAGATTAAAGTAATTATTTTATTGAGTGATTAATAATGTGAATATAAAGTACAAAAGTACATCTTTCAAATGTTATTATAACGAAAAAAAGCTAGCCAATATGGCGGCATTAGACTGTATTAAGTGACCAAGACTGATTTGTCAAAATTGAATAAATAAGTAAAAGACATACGGATCAATAGATCTGGATGTCTTTTACTTGTTTAGACATCACTAAATTTTGATGAGATGATGATGAAATTTACTCAAAAAATTAATAAATTTTTTGAGTAAATTTCATCATAATCTCATTACAACCTATCAACGTCCACTGTTGAATTTAGGCCTCCCCCACAGATTGACTCATAGGGGAGATATGTGTTATAGTTGCCATGCTGGTCAACCGCAATTGTTATTGTTAGCAACCGCAACTTTATATTGCTTGATTTGTTATTACGAAGACGCTGCCGCCCATCTCATGGCAAAAATATATCTATATTTAGGCTATTGTAAAAAGGGTTTCCGTTTCTCTACACTCACCACATGAAAACTAGGCAACATTATCTTGCTATTTAAAGCTGTTATTCTGTGATTGTGGTTTTACCCCGGTCGAGTTGACGCATTCATTCTATAACTATAATATAGCTGCAGCATGGGTCTACCACGTAAAAAAATTGTTTTATTTGTTTCACTGTGCTGTCTCTTAGGACAACCACTGAACCATATGGAGTGGTTTGTGTTGTTATAAATTATCATTTAATTTTATTTTATTAAGATAGCAGCTGATGTAAAGTGCTAACTGGGTAATGGTAAATACATTAGCCCTAAAAATGCCACTGATTCTTGCCTTAGAAAGTCCCAAAGTGAAGATTGTTATATGTATAGGTATCTTAATCGAGGATAGAAGTAGATGTCTATCGGCCACAGCATCCACTTGCCATCAGGTGGTCTATGTGCTCATTATATATCATACTCGATAAAAAAGTAAACTGTAAATTTTCCGCTGTAATATCAAAACATCAATCCGCTTACTCAGGACCGCCTCAGGAATTTTTCCAGCGGCACCATTTCTAATATCCGGGCGGCGCGAAGCGTTAAGTACACGTAGACTCACTCAGATAACAACATAGATCGAATGAAAACTTTATTCACGACCTTCATTAAGGTGCAAAGTGGAAGTTATGAATGTTTAATTAGTTTGCTGTAAGGAATAGTGAAGCAAGAGATATCTGTCTACTTTTTAGAGTAAGCTGATCTTTATATATGTTTATATATGTCCTGAATATAAGCTTCCTCCATAGATTGATTCATATGCCTATGTGCAGTTTTTTTTTTCATTATTGTAACTTATTTTCAGGATGATGCCTATTCGCTGTCGCACCTCAAAATACTCACGGGATGCTATAAGTACCAGATATTCTTACACTGCCGCTACACAGCAAACATTTTCTCTTAATCTACATACGTAGTTACGTAAATACTCCCGCACATCACCCAGAGCGGTAGGTAGCGACTACCGACTTCAATTTGGCACGATCCTGACACATCTCTCTCGCCTTCTTTATATCCATTAAAATGATCATTAATCTCCACCCTACCTACGTATACATACTCGGCGATTAAGGTACACTTAATGTTTAGGCCAAATCTTAACATTTTAAAAACTTGCATTCAAGACGCTCGTCTCGGCGTGTTCCTCCGATGGAATTTAAGGTCACCGCCGACCCCCTCTCCCGCGCGCGTCTCTCCACTGACCGCTCGGTCGCAAGACGTGTGGGCCAATCAATTGTCCGCGGCCGCCGTGTCGGTTAGAGGTCTGAAAATTACGTTCGAATCACTCGGTCGTGCGGCGGCAGCCTCTGATTGCGTTGTCGTTTTCGCGCATTTACGTGACAACGAGGCGTTTCGGGAGTTATGAGTGATTAACTTAACTTCGATTGCCATTAATTTGCGTCGACGATTTGCTTGTGTGGCATTTTAATATCGTACGAAAACATTTTCCCTTGTCGGTCAGAACGCTAAAAATTTGGACCCCGAGAGGAGATCGCGTTCGTATTCGATTATAATTTTGTGCTAAGTGAACATGTGGCATTGAACATTGACAGACAGTCTTAAGTTGGGCAGTGTGTCACTTATTTTAAGTTCGATTAACGTTCATTTAGTTAAATTTGAAGTTAATTAAATGTATAATAAAATTGATACACTAATATAGTGAAATAAAAGCAGAAAGTCTCAATTGGTCAACGCCCACTGGAGGGATCGCACATAATAGAGAAAAGCAACGCCTGTGGGTCTGTTGTCCGATTACATCGGTGACGTCAGGTTACATTTACACACAATTTCTCACACCACTTACATCCACTTACTTACCTCCTGACTGTACCTTGTGGTTGACCCTACCTCCGGAACTCGGTAAGTTTGTGTTTGTTTATCAGCCATTATATAATAATTTTCCATAGGCCATTTGGGCCCGAACCCTCTGGTTGCCCGTCGAGTGGATCACTCATGGGCCCTGGTCCAGTTGACTTCTGTTGGGGCAACTGAGGGCCGTAACACTTAATTTGGCCCATTTTCAATATTTGGCCAATTTGTTAGATAAACTTTCGTCTAGGAAGTCCCTTGCCGGTAAGGCAATTCACTTTTGTAACATTATTTGCTTTGCCACTCTTTGCTTTTTCATATTTTCTACATGACCAAATCACCGAAACATTCCTTTCTTAATCTTGATCACAATATCGTCTTTCTTTTTCTTTTTTAAGGTTACTCTCACACTAGGATTTTCTCTTGTATCGTGGAGATAGTTAACAAACATATATTGCATAAGGACAAACATCCAAACCTGTAATAATTATTTGCAGGCCATACAAATACTTGTTCCGTGCGTGATTCGAATTTTGAACCCGCGGCCCCAAGCGTTGCAACTCATTGCTAACCCACTACGTCACGGAGCCGTCAAGAAAAATCTTACAAAGCACACTTTTCTCTTATCACACAATTTTTTACCCTGATTCAGATTCAGCTCTAACATCCCCTTAATGACCGCATTATTACAGCATTTATTCTACTCTCCATTTTCTTTATGCCCTGCGTTCAACATTCGCTCTTTATCCTTGTCATGTCTACCATAAACACACATCCTAAATACACAAACTCATCTAATTGCTCGACCGACCTCCTTCTATTCTTATTTCACATATTGTTTTTTTTTTAGATCCATATAGAAGGTAAAAATATAAATCTATTGTGAACACGCCACATGCAAATTAAAGCAGACATATTTTTATATACACAAATAAATATATTTAAATAAACATTAAAAAATGGCGGATTACTTTACATCTCAGTTAGTTCAATCTCACAGAATACCGCCGTAAAATAGTGACTTAATTCTGTTGAGTATCGTACGAGTATGTTGCCTGTAAAGAACTGGAGACCCATTTTACTGGAAACGAGGCATTTCTTATATCAGTCCTCAGGGGTGACAACTAGTAACCCTAATTCCAGTAAAACAGGTAAATCTCTTTACAGCACGTAGGCGTAGTTCTTATTTCAAATATCATTGATACCAAGTTATACGATAGAGAATTGTTAAGTTGCACGGCTGAGTGCAATCTGACCTGCGGTTGAAGGTACAACAAAGACCACGTAGGACAGGAACAAATTGCGTGCTCTCGTGTCGGAGGCTAGACAGGAGTTCCTTGTATATATTGTGGTGTTTTGAGGGCATTGAGTAATTAAGCAAAATAAGTAATAGCGTACTAGCCATCACGAATACAAACATTTAAAAAACTTTTCTTCTTTTTTTAAATTATGGCTTCTCTTGATAGGAAAAAACTTACTGTGAGCTGTCAAAATGAAATTAATCATGTCATTTATATATGTCCTCCATAGAGCAACACGGGCAACCAACGACTTTCTTTAAAAAAAAACGTTGCCACCACACTGGGATTTACTGTATCGTGGGGGCCTTTTCCATACATAAATTTCACATGGACAAATTACTTGCAGGTCATGCAAGTACTTGTTAGGATTCGAAGCCGCGGTCCATAGCGCTGCAACTGGAGCAGTGGCTTAGTAATGAGTTGTTCGCATTACTGAGTCGTCAAATACCATAATTGTTTAAATATAAAAAATATAAACAAAAAGTGGGTTCAACTCTACATTCTTTGTTTTAGTTCCATATAATTTGGAGAAAAATCTCCATCCACTTCCACATCACTCCATTTTTTTTATAGGATAATGGTGACAAACGAGCACACAGTCCACCTGATGGTACGTGGTTGCTGCGGCCCATAGACATCTACATCTATCCTCTGTTACAAATCAAAATGTAGATGCGTTGTTACCCGTGAGGACTAAGATGGAATGCCTCATTTCCAGTAAAAAAGGCCTCCGGCAACCTGCACTCACCAAACGAAACGCAGAGGTAAACCTCTACTTCACGCTGGTTTTCTGTGAGGTCGTGGTACTACCCCGGTTCGAGCCGGCCAATCCGTGCGACAGCAAATGCTGCCGCGTGGCTCTACCACTGTTAATCCATATGCAAATCCATAAAGGTAGTTTAACGTAAATATTCAAGCTTCTGTTATTCCTTAGTCAAAAAGTTTAAAAAATACTTTTATTAAAAAGTAAAAGGCGGTTTCAAATAACTAAATAAAATTTGAATAATTTTACATTCTGAATTCGGGGTTTCAATTCTTCCATACAGTAATCGTACGTCTTAGCACCTACTTGCTACAATTATTTGTAGACCGTACAATTACTGTGACTTATTTTTGCAAACATATATTTATATAAAAAGAGTTTTCATTTTTTTTACATTAGCATAGGACAGGCTTATTAATTTTAAATTTGCTAGATCAAAGGCAGGTTGAAATAATTCATATTTAAATAGTTTTCATCCTAGTAAAAGTCTGAACTGAAATCAGTTTACATATTTTAATATAGATTATGAAATTATAATGCAATATACATAAATATGGTTTTATTAAAGTTGTTAAAAATGTAATTTGCGTACATCTGCTCGATAAAATTATTATATTATTTTAAATTATATTATCGAGCGGTTTTACGCAAAGTAATTTTTACCAACTTTAATATAATGGATTTCCGCGAAGTAACGCCTGATTCTATTAATTATGTTTTTATTTTCAATCGTATTTCATTGATTATAGATTGGATATTATTCCTATTCCAAGTTAATCCAATATTGAGTTTGCATGACTCAATCTGAGAATATTATATAATATTATACACTTGTAATTGATTTGCATAATAGAGAGTGTAAACATGAGTATGTTTTTGTTATAATTTCATATATGAGTATACAGTACTAGTAGTCTCATTGTTAAATAAATAAATTTAAATTAAAAAAACTACTGTCGCTTTAGATCTAGTTCGCACAAAATCTTCACCGTTGTTGCTGTTTAAGAACATTACATTAGTTCACACTTATAAGTGCGTGTTGCTAAAGCTGAATTATAGAATTCTCATAATTCAGCTTTAGCTTCACGCACTTATCTACAGAATCTCATCAAAAAACATAATTTCATACGCATCATTCGGTTACGTCGACAAAGGACCACTACAATTTCTTTATTTCTGTGGAGATAAAAAGACGAACAAATTTTATGAGCAAGTGGAAGCATTTGTGACGATTCCAATGTTCTTTTTACTTGCTTACATCTAAAGTGTACGTAAGGTATATACGCATGAATGTAATGGAGTTTTATAATTCAGTTGTCTCTTGTAGAGATAAAAAGGTGAATAAATTTGATGAGCGAGTGGAAGCATTTGTACAGTTATGCTTTCATTTGACGTGTATGTAATGTATATATCTCTCACTTGCAGTCGCCGGAACTGTCAAAAATTTTACACACGTATTAAGAAGCGGTAACTATACAATAATTTAATGAATATGAATAACCTAGTATTCTCACTGCGATTATCACTGTTCACGATCAAGGCGTGTTGTTTTAGTTCTTTTTTTCAACTTTAATATTACATAAGATATTAGTCTTAATAGGTTATTATTTATAACAGTGAGTTTTCTTATTGACAACTCAATAAAGTCATTTTATTGAGCTATCAATATAATACGTTAAATTGTGTACGTGGTAGAACCAAGCTGCAGCTATATTTATGATATAGTTGTAGCACGAATGCGTCGGCTCGACCGGGGAAGGACCACGCTCTTACAGAATATCAGCGTAAAATAGCAGCTTAATGCTGCTGTGTTTTGTATGGTGAGTGTAGAGAACCAGAGACCCTTTTTACTGGAAAAGAGGCATTCCATCTTAGTCCTCAAGGCTGACAACGCATCGCATTTTGATTCGTAAACGAGTATAGATGTAGATGTCTATGGGCCACAGCAACCGCTTACCATCAGATGGACGGCGTGCTGGTTTGTCACCCTATTACTATAAAAATATATATATATATATATATTAATATAAAAAGATACAATTTCGGTGTTATGCAAATTTTTAAACATTCTTATAAATATGGAAGATTGAAAGCCCCGACTTTTGTATGTGAAGTTATTTTATATAATTGTTAGTTGCTTGAAGTCGGTTTTTACTTTTTATTAAAAGTTATTTTTTACCCTTTGGATGGAAAAAGGAATATCACAATCTCAATGTCGTCTAAATAGTTCCATTAAAGAGTTCATCCCCTTATAAGGGGGGAAATTTTTTTCTTGAAATTTATATGGGATCTACCGTGAATTGTTACCCATTTATTAAAAGAATAATCATCAAAATCGATTCACAATTAATATCCCGTAACATACGTACAAAATAAACAAACAGTCTAATTTTTATTGTCTTCCATTGAAGGGTTCCGTACCCAAAGGGTAACTAACCGTCCGTCCGTCTGTCGGTCAGCGGGCTGTATCTCCTGATCCGTATTTAGTAGACAGTTGAAATTTTCAAAGAATATGTATTTCTGTTGCCGCTATAACAAAAAAAAAATAATAATAAAAATAAATTAAAAATTAAAGGGGGCTCCCCTACTAGAAACGTGTTTTACGATGGTACGGAACCCTTCATGCGCGAGTCCGACTCACATTTGGGCGGCTTTTTTGAAGTTCCTTAAATAATTAGTGAACTAGTTATTTTTTTTTTTTTTTTTTTTTTTATAGGATAAGGGTGACAAACGAGCACACAGTCCACCTGATGGTAAGTGTTTGCTGCGGCCCATAGACATCTACAACTATCCTCTGTTACAAATCAAAATGTAGATACGTTGTCACCCGTGAGGACTAAGATGGAATGCCTCATTTCCAGTAAAAAGGGCCTCCGGCCACCTGCACTCACCAAGCGAAACGCAGAGGTAAACCTCTACTTCACGCTGGTTTTCTGTGAGGTCGTGGTACCACCCCGGTTCGAGCCGGCCCATCCGTGCGACAGCAAAAGCTGCCACGTGGCTCTACCACTGTGTATAATCTATAATGTTATCTATAATCTGCTTATTTTTAAATATATAAGAGTGAAAACGTGCTTGAGCGTGGCAACAGTGAATAGGCTTTTGTTACGCTAAAACAGTGCGGTTTACCATTTAAGGCTTCATCGCCACTTACGATCAGGTCGGATTGTAATCAAGCACTGACTTATAATAAGTTAAAAAAAACAAATAGCCGTAATATTAAGCTAATGTGTCACATTTGCTACCAACTTCAAACAAAGTGGCTGCAGAAACATTATTTGCCACTGAGGGCTAAGATGAACTACCTCACAGCCTGCAAAGTTGCAGCATGTACGTCCCACAGGTGGGTACAAGCCTTTGCTCACTTCTGAGAGGATTGTTACTGAGGATTGCGTTGGCTACCGTCTAAAGAAAACGTGGCAGACGACGCGACCCGATCCACGGCAGAAAGATTCGACGAGTCGCACCGGTGGTTCCGAGGGCCCCCGTTTCTGCAACGTCCACCAGCAGAATGGCCGCAGGAAAAGAAAACGACACAATACGACACCGGGGAAGAATGAGAAGTATATAACATCGCAGTTAAAAGGGTAGACTCGCCAACAACACATCTGCCACAAATAGAAAGATTTTCAAAATTGATTCGCCTCATAAGGGCGACAGCGAGAGTCCTCCTATTCATCGACATGTGCAGACCAAACAAGCGCGTGGTGAAGGCTGGGCGTAAACGCAACAGAGCAAGACAAGATAGCGACCCTGGCTGGCAAAGAACAAACAAACGCAACATCCCCGCCAAGAAGAAAAAGGCAACTCCTACTGTCTCATCACTTGTAGGAATACCGGCCGCTTATCACGTAAGAGCCGAACAAATGTGTCCGCCGCGCTACTTCAGAACGTGTTGACGGACTTTACATCTTGGCTCTTACAATTTTATATTCCCTCGATGTTTTCTCGTGAGTAATGTTTTCCTTCACCGCCAATCATGTGATAAATTAGCACTTATTATCAGCGCTTATTATAAATCACGCTTTCAAAGTTTTCAAACTACTCCGGTGCGGATGAACAGCTCCGTACTGGTAGTACGGAGCTGTTCATACGGCAGCTCCGTACTACTACAAGTTTATACCTTCCAGTTTCGACTGTTGTAAATGCTCGGAGATGTCATGGCCTCCGACAAATAGTGATACAGCCATCCAGTTCCAGATGAAAGTAACTTAAGGCTGTCGGTGAGATTAAAGACGCGAGATGTCTAATACTGTGATCGCTTACCTATCTGCCTATGACAAGCTTAGCACGGACTGCATTAAAGAGACCTTTATCCTTAATTTATTAATATGTACTGCGCACTAGAACTGACACCATGAAAAAAATCAGTACGGCAGTACGAGGCGCGTGGTCGGAGGCACGTAGTACCTTTTTATGGCACAGAGTCAGACTAAGTAAGTTAGAGCCCGTGGGCTTTAACGTGTATTGCAAACTACCAAGTCTCGGCGTTTCATCTACTTGTACTACGTAGTACAAAATACAATAACAAAAATAACAAATACAGTTCCTATCAATCAAGTTAGATAGAAATTACACAATTATTAAATACAAGTTAATACGAAAAAACACAAATCAAATTAGCAAGTAACAACCCTAGTACGATCAACAAATTATCCCATTACGTGACAGCCTTATCTACCTAATCAAAATACTTCGCCTCAACAAATTCTCGCTTGTTAACCTACGGGCGTGCCGTTAGCAAACTACCTCCTAACAACAAAAAAGGCGAGCCACAATGCAACAAAGAAAGAATTATTATTTATATTAATTATTATTATATTAATTTTACGTATTACGGCCGGGCGTGATTGTAGACACAATCAACCACGCTCTGCTACCAATTGTTACGGCGTGCAGCTGCCTATCTAATGGTAGGATCCTCCTAGGCCCATAGTAAGAAGAACCTACAGGCAGATGCAGGTCGGGCCTTTAAGGCCAAAGTGGAAGTTCTCTCATTAAAATAAACAAAGGGGGAAAGATCGGTAAGAGAAAGGCACTTACCTGCCTCAGGAGCGGAGACGGTTCACCAGGACCGGCCCGGCTGATGGCAGTGTCGTGAATGTATGTGTGCTTGTATGAATGCGTGTGTGTACGTGGCCTGGTCTAGATGACACAATGCTGTCCTGGAGAAGGTATCCGCTGGTAGCCTCGGAACTATTCCCCTCTTGAGGCACTCTTTCTGTTTTGTCACGTAATGGTACAGCCAAACGTTGAACTTCAAAGGAAAATCACTATCGGAGTTGCACAATTAATTTAACAGAAGTTAAAAAGTCCTAAAGAACAATACGTGTTCTCGCAACGATTTACGCGGGTTGATACTTTCGTAACAAAATTAGACGCGAAACTTAGACGTCAGTATAGATCGCAAAAAACTTTACAATGCCTGTCGAGAAATCTGGCCGATATCGCTGTGGAATGCGGCCCTTGACCTTGCTGTCGATGCTACGAACGCACGTTAAAGAATTACGTTTCAAATGTATAATATTATTGCCTAAACAAACCCCCGCCCCGGACATAAGGCATTATGTCCGCGAGTAGATTGGCAAACGGGACCAGGTCGCGACGGCCCGTTGCTAGACCGAATCTCCAACCAAAACCTCGGCCACTCTGGGCACCCCATCTGCTCCATACGACAAATTAACAATGCGCCCACGGCGCCAATACTCCAAAGACCATCGGTGTCAAAAGCTCTGAGTCATCTGTTGCAGCAGGGCAAACCTGCTAAGCCGCGAAGCGCTCGTTTCCCTGAAGGGGTACTCGGGCAGCGCGTTAAGCGGCTGGCCAATCAGGAAGTGTCCCGGGGTTAGAACCTCCAAATCATTCGGGTCGGATGAGAGGGGACAGAGGGGCCGAGAGTTGAGTACAGCCTCAATTTTACAGAATACAGTGGCGAGCTCCTCAAATGTCAAAATAGTTTCACCAATAACGCGACGGAGATGCGTTTTTGCCACTTTAACCACCGCCTCGAAAATACCGCCCCAGTGGGGACACGCCGGAGGGTCGAATTTCCACTGGATGCCCCTTTTTGACATAGCATTGCCTAAATAAGTCCGGTGGCTAGACAGAAACTCGACGACCTCCTTTAGATACCTATCCGTGCCCTTATAATTCGTTCCGCAATCCGACCGGATTAAGTCCGGCAAACCGCGCCGCGATACGAAACGGCCAAGCGTGGCCAAGAAGGCTTCCGTGCTGAGGGCGCTTACAAGTTCCAAGTGAACGGCTTTAGTGGAGAGGCACACGAAGACGCAAAGATAGGCCTTATGCGAACGCGCGTTACGAAGGTTAGAGGACTTGACGAGGAAGGGGCCAGCAAAGTCGGTTCCGACTTCAGCGAATGGTCGGATGGCCCTGACGCGGTCGGGTGGCAAGTCACCCATGAGGTGCTGCGATATGGTGGCCTTCAGTTTATAACAGGATATGCACTTAAAGATGACGCTTCGAATGGTACGTCGGCCAGCCAAAAGAATAGAGAATTTTTCAAACATCCGCCAACGCGCAGCATCCCCGCGTCATCCAGAAAGAGGTTCAGGCGGGCCAGGGCGCCCTTGATAACGGAGCCACGTTTCAAGTTTTCAATGACGGGCTCAAATTGCTCCGTTTGGACCATACGGGTCCAGTGCATCAAAGCTTCACGACGCTCGCTAGGGGACAAAACGCTATCAGAGAGTCGGTTGGACGGGTATCTCGAATTGCGGACAAAGCGGCGCAACCAAGCAGTAACTCCCAAGAGTTTATCGAGGGAGCTGTACCGTTCCAGAAGAGAGAGATCCCGAGTGGGCTTATCCTTGCCTACTGCTACTCGGGCTCGTAGGCCCGGCAATTCGGTAGGTTCGGAGTAATTGCCCGGGGGCCAGAATGACTGAGACCCAGATAACCAACCGGGACCCCACCACAGTGGGTGGTCAACCAGCGATGGGGCCTCACAGCCGCGAGAAGCGCAGTCTGCGGGATTCAACTCCCCTGGGACATGTCTCCAGTTGAGAGAAGTCTCAGAACTCTGGATTTGAAATCTGGATTTATAATGCTTCAAGGAAGAGTGAAAGTGGTTAAGGAATCGCGTGAGGAGAGCGGCACCGGACAGTTCCAATTTAGGGATAGTTAAGCGGGACCTAATGGGAGCAACCTTGCTTTTAGCGAGTACGAGATGGACGGCAGTATGACCAGAGGAACTCACCGTCCGCAAATATACGACAGCAGCATAGCTCTTCTCACAGGCGTCGCAAAACCCATGTAGGGTAGCCCGAACCCAACCCAACCCGAACATCCAGAGCTTTTGAAGAAAGCACTTAGCTAAAAAGATGACTGGGGTGATCCACCCATTAGGGTCGAAGGTGCGGGCTACGGTGGACAGCACGGAGCGTTTGGTCCATGCTTTGGGCGGTGGGTCAAGTTTTACTCTATACGTGAAGGTGTCCTGAACAGGCTGATATTGAATGCCCAGCACAGTCAACAAATTAGGATTCTCAGGGTGCTCGAACAGATGAGAGTCTTGTTGATCCTCTCCTGGGAGGTCCTTCAAAATATGAGGGGAGTTCGACAACCACTTGCGCAACTCATAGTCTCCGGACTTCAGGATGGCAATTAATTCGTCTCGCAAGACCAGAGCCTCCTCGACGGTGGAAGCGCCCGTACAAATGTCGTCCATGTAGACCGAAGTCTCCAAAATAGAAGCTCCCCGAGCGTATCTCAGGCGCTCTCTCTCAGCGAGTTCAAGGAGGGTTCGCATGGCGATAAACGGGCTGGACTGGAGTCCGCATGTGGTGGTGTTCAACTCAAACACCTGTATAGGATCGCTGGGCTTCTCGCGCCACAATATCAGCTGATATCGACGCTCATCACGATGGACCACTGATTGGCGAAACATCATCCGAATGTCCCCTACAAAAACCAATTGGTGTCGACGGAATTGGGTCAAGATGTCGGATATGTCCTTGATCAGTTTAGGACCCGAGTGAAGACACTGGTTCAGAGACACACCATTTGATGTGGGGGCGGAACCGTCAAAAACGACCCGAATCTTACTCTCAGGGGTCCTCAAGACCGCATGGTGAGGGAGGAAGTAGTGCTCCTGTGAACGCCATTCGAAGTTGGACGGTGACATGTGACCCAGCTCTTGATACTCGCGCATGAACTCGACATATTTGTCGCGAAAGGCTGGGTCGCGCCGCATGCGGCGCTCCATGGAAAGCAACCTCTTCTCGGCTAGAGCACGAGATTGACCCAAAGAGGGACGTGAGTCCAGAAAGGGTAAGCGAGTGACGAAACGACCGTCAACCCGCCGGCCGGTATTGTTCTGGTAGAACAACTCATACTCACGGTCCAGAGGGCCGACTCGAGCTGCATGTGGTGGTTCCTCAATTTCCCAGAACCGCTGAACGGCGTCCGATTGGGACACGCCCACAAAGGATAGCGGGTCGGCCGTCGTAGGGGGAGGATACCACATAACCGGTCCAAAGAAGCTGTGCCCAAATATCGTGGAAATGGCTGACAGGCCATCGGGCTGTAGAGCTCGTATCTCACCTAACAAGAGGACCCCCAGCGTGTCGGCCCCCAGTAACAAATCTATAGGCCCAGGTTGGGCCCACCGAGGGTCTGCCGGTCTCAAAGCCGACGCACAGCGAACCGCGCTTTCATTTATACGAACGTTAGGGAGAAACCCTACAATGTCGTCGAGGACATTTACCTTGACTAAAATGCGAAGGTGTTCGCTGGCAGGGCTGAACACCAACTCCGCTTGTCCCCTAGGAGCAGGAGGCTCGGCACCTCCGATACCTACCATCGGACGTGATTCAGAGCTCCAGGGGAGCCCCAGTCTTCCCACCAACCAAGTAGAGGCCACACTACGTTGGGAACCCGAATCCAATAGAGCTCGAACCGTTAAGCGGGCGCCGCTCGGGTTGTACACCTTCACTTAGGCCGTCGGCAATAGAACAGTTTGACAGGTGGACTGCTGACGACTCAAAGGCTCAGTGGAGGCGGCCATGGCGGAAGCTAGGGCGGCAGCCTCCTATCTGGAGCTGCCTCTGTCGGACCGGCAACCGAACCGGGGGCCCCGAGAGCGGCACTCCGACGGCGTCCCGATGACCCTCGACTGGAATTCCCCGAACGGGCCGACCTGGGGAAACTCGGGGATCCTCGGCTCCGAGGCCCGGGGCCGATACGCAGTCTCCGGAACCCGGTAGTACAGGCACCGACCAAAGGGGGGCGGGCGGCGTTCCAGTCGCGGCCACTCAGCCAACGGGGGTGAGAACGGTCTAGCTGACCGCTGAGTGGCTGCGAATCCACTATCAACCCGCTGAGGGGGGGTGAAGACCCCCCGCCCCTGGGGGAACGACTCCCCGACCGATCGGGGGAACGACTTCCCTCAGAACGAGGGGCGCTGTGGTCAACCGGTGAGCGCCGAGCGTCGCCCGACAGTGGGCGTGGCTGGGCGCCCCCGCCCGTGGGAGTCGGGGGGCTGGCAGGGCCCGGAGAGGACGAGCCGCCGGTGGTTGCCCTGGCAGTGCGTGCAGGGCCGCTGGTGCTTGCAGTCTCGTTTTAAATGCCTCTCCAGGCACGAGAAGCACCAGTGGCGCTCCCTGGCGATGGTTCGCCTCGCCGTAGCAGGCTTGCGCAACAAATTCGGGCACGACGCCGCCCGGTGGTCGGCTGCTCGACAATAGGAGCAGGGAGGTGCCTCCCGGGCCGCTAGGCCACTATAGGAGGGTAGGGGGGGCGCCCTCCCGCGGGGGCTCCGCTCGGCCTCAGGGGGGTGGGCGTCGCCTTGGCCGTCTGATTCCACCTCTCCCTGGGCACCGCTCGGGAGGCGGCCGGGGGGCCCTCGACGGCGCCTGCTACGTTCTCCAACTGCCTACACTGCTCCTCCAGGAAACGCAGCAGGTCCCTAAAGGGGGGAATATACGAGGCGCCATTACCTCCGTACCTCTCCTCAAAATGGAGCCGAAGGTCGAGGGGCAGGCGGGACAGCACTATATGAAGTAGCAAAAAAGACCACTCGTCCACAGGTAAATCCAGCCGCCGCAACGAGTTGCACGCTACGACGACTGGATTCACTATGTCTTCACGTAATCTAGTCCGGTCCTTCAGCAGCGGGAGGTTCAGCAGCCTCCGAACATGATCGTCCGCAATCCGCCGGACGTTGGCGTACCTTCCAGCGAGGAGGTCCCTGGCGTTTTGGTAGGCGTCGTCCGACAACTTAAGGTAGCCGACGACGCCCAGGGCCTCCCCTTCCAGTGATGCCCGGAGGTACCCCATTTTTTGGCAGGGGGTCAAGTCCCTCCGGGCGTCCACCAGGCTGTCAAACATACCGACGAAGGTCTGCCATTCCGAGAGGACCCCGGAGAACCTTGGCAGATCCAGCGTGGGGAGTCGTCCTAGCAGCTCTGGCTGAGTGGGCGGCTTCCGAGGGGACTCGAGCAGGCCACTCAGCCGAGCTTCACGCTCCTTCTCCGCGTCCTTGGCCCCCGCCTAGATCAAGTCGTCCGTGAGCGCGAGGAACTGCTCGTAGTCCGCGCGGCAGGAGTCCAGGACTCCCTTTTCCACCTCCGAGTCCTCGAGCTCAGCGTAAGCCTCGTCCACGGCAGCCCTTCGTGCATCGACCTGCTCGAGCCTCTTCCTCAGATTATAAACCCTATCCGGTCGGCCTATCAAAGCGTGTGCGCTAGTAGCCCAGCGCAGCTCAGTCCGCAAGCAACGAATTAGTAGCTTATGTGACGGCATAAATAACAAAAATAACAAATACAGTTCCTATCAATCAAGTTAGATAGAAATTACACAATTATTAAATACAAGTTAATACGAAAAAACACAAATCAAATTAGCAAGTAACAACCCTAGAACGATCAACAAATTATCCCATTACGTGACAGCCTTATCTACCTAATCAAAATACTTCGCCTCAACAAATTCTCGCTTGTTAACCTACGGGCGTGGCGTTAGCAAACTACCTCCTAACAACAAAAAAGGCGAGCCACAATGCAACAAAGAAAGAATTATTATTTATATTAATTATTATTATATTAATTTTACGTATTACGGCCGGGCGTGATTGTAGACACAATCAACCACGCTCTGCTACCAATTGTTACGGCGTGCAGCTGCCTATCTAATGGTAGGATCCTCCTAGGCCCATAGTAAGAAGAACCTACAGGCAGATGCAGGTCGGGCCTTTAAGGTCAAAGTGGAAGTTCTCTAATTAAAATAAACAAAGGGGGAAAGATCGGTAAGAGAAAGGCCGGCCCGGCTGATGGAAGTGTCGTGAATGTATGTGTGCTTGTATGAATGTGTGTGTGTACGTGGCCTGGTCTAGATGACACAATGCTGTCCTGGAGAAGGTATCCGCTGGTAGCCTCGGAACTATTCCCCTCTTGAGGCACTCTTTCTGTTTTGTCACATAATGGTACAGCCAAACGTAGAACTTCAGAGGAAAATCACTATCAGAGTTGCACAATTAATTTAACAGAAGTTAAAAAGTCCTAAAGAACAATACGTGTTCTCGCAACGATTTACGCGGGTTGATACTTTCGTAACAAAATTAGACGCGAAACTAGACGTCAGTATAGATCGCATAAAACTTTACAATGCCCGTCGAGAAATCTTGCCGATACCGCTGTGGAATGCGGCCATGTGGGGGGCGGTTGACCTTGCTGTCGATGCTACGAACGCACGTTAAAGAATTACGTTTCAAAGGTATAATATTATTGCCTAAACACTACTTCATTTTAATCCTACAAAATTTTGATATTCACCAGTTTTCAGGCAATAATATCAAGGAATAAAATTTTATAGTGTTTACAATAGATTGTTCCAAGTCTGTATGACTGTCCGTGTTCGTATCTTTTTTTATTTTCATATCTTTTATTGTTTTTATTTTCTGACCGCTCAGTGACGCAGTGGCTTAGCATTGAGCTACGACGCTAAAGGCCGCGACTTCTAATCCCGCACGATACAAGAATTTATATGGCCTACAAATTATTGTTCCGGGTCTGGTGCAATTAATGTATTTAAACTGCCTACACGAATAAACTACACGAGAAAATCCTAGTGCGAGGCCATGTTATAAAAAGTGTTGTGTGGTACAGCCTATTAAAGTCTACTGCTGAACATTTGCCATAATTGCCACGCTTGGCAAGCGGGTTGGCAAACGCAGTTTTTATGGTTTATTTTAGTCTTTATTAGGAAGACGCTACTGCCACTCTCGTTATTTGTCTTCCCTTGTCGCAACCTACGACACCCACGGGATGATATAGGGCAGTATATATTCTTAAACTGCCACTACATGGTACTCAGAGTTTTAAACATTACATTAATAAATTACAAACCTTTATTTCAAAATAAATCATTTAATAAAACTTATTAATTACAAATCTAAGAAACAAAACGCAAACTTTTCTTAATAACTTTACGCATTTAATGACTAACAAACGGAAAACAAACTGAGTTTATATTCATTGCTCAACGGATTAATTAATTTACTTGGGGAATTTGTTAACTTTACTTTTTAATTTGTTGTTTTCATGGTTGTTGCTGTATGGTGAAGTTTCATGACAGTATGTCTGTATGTTTTAATTAAACTGGAGTAACAAACGAATTTACATTCCACCTCATGGTACTGCTGCTGCAGTCCTGGACACCCGCGGCCAACTTCAAACAAAGAAGGCTGCGGATGCGTTTGCACGTTCTGAGGACTAGGATGGAATGTCTCGTTTCCAGTTAAAATGAGTCTCCGGTTCTCTACACTCACCATACGAAACACGGCTTATTTACTTAAGCTACTATTTCACACTGGTATTCTACGAGAGCGTGGTCCTTCCCCGGTTGAACTGAGTAGCTGTACCGTGGGCATACCACGTAAAAACGAATATAAGATATAGCAATAAATACGAAATAAGATATAGTACAAAAGTAATGTTGATTTAAAGAGCAAAGATAATGAATAATAAACGTAATATATTATAATTATATATAAAAATGATCTTAAGCTAAAAACCTCTTTACATAATGAATTATTCATAAAGAAAAGAATCGCTCGTATTTTTGGAAGAATAAAGTGAGCAATCAATTTAACTAAACACGTCTGCCTCGCCTAAAATAAAAATGTGAATTAAGAAGGTTTTGGAGGTGGGAATAACACCACCACACATATTTTCCTTCACTACCTAACCTAAGGTGGACTTAAATAGATAGCGATTTCATTTATTTATATTTTTATCTTATTATACGGTTTCCTTGATTAAATTTCAAGAAAACGCTTATTGCTCCTGATAGCGAGAAATGAATAATATATCCAAATTGATCCATTTGATGCTATTCATCGTAGTATTTAGTGCTCAAAAAAAATTTAATTAAAGAAAAGTCGGAAAAATATTACATAAGATTTAACAAAAAATAATGATCAATTGTAGATTTTTTAAATATTTGTATAAAGAGCTATTGCTCTATTAACTAACCATTTAAAATACATAAACAAACTTCTATAACAATTCTCATTCCAAATATCAAGGTGGTAGAACTCCTTTGCGTAGGAGACCATCTGAGTGGAGAGCACTCTCTTACCTATTTCTGATACCAACTAGCAGTACTTGCGCTGCTGCTCCCCGCTCTGCAGGGTATGGAGAACCAGTACAATGCTGTGAGGCAAACCAACTTATTCCTCAGAGGTGATAACACATCTCTAACCTGCTTGGCTTGAAGTTAGTTGCAGGTGTCAATGCACTACAGTAGCCACTTACCTTCATGTAGACTAAAAGTTCTTTTGTCACTTTAGGGTAATAAAAAAAAAGAATTCAACCTTATATCTATTAGGGTAGACGAACATCATAACAATCGAAAAGATTCTAAAGATTGATTTAACTCATATTGAACTTTATTAGAAAACCTAATATAAAGTGTAGGTGATAGGACCTCTTCTGCCTAGGAATCCGTTTCATGCTTATTTGCGCAGACACTACCGTGTTCGTTTCTGAAAGATATATCAACCAGCATAATTGCAGACTGTGAGGACATTTTTACTTTGTATAGCATTGTCTTGGCCTTAAACCGTTGGGATGCTGTTACTGTTTTTATAATAAAAAAATAAATAAAATAAATCTTAATCCTCAGAAATGAAAACGCATTAGCAGTCTTCTTTGTTAAGTTTTTTTTTTATAGAGTAAGGGTGACAAACGAGCATATAGTTCACCTGATATTGCTCATAGACATCTACATTTATCTTCAATTAACAATCAAAATGGGGAAGAAAAGTTCTCGAGTGGCAGCCTCGTACCGGCAGGCGAAGTGTAGGGCGTCCCCCCACTAGATGGAGTGACGACCTGGTAAGATATGCAAGAAGTCGATGGATGCAGGTGGCTCAGGACCGTGCTTTGTGCCATTCTTTGGGGGCGGCCTATGTTCAGCAGTGGACTTGTGAAGGGCTGTAATGATGATGATGATGAACAATCAAAATGCAGATGCGTTGTCACCCCTGAGAACTGACATGGAATACCTCGTTTCCAATAAAAAGACTCCGGTTCTCTACACTCACCATACGAAACACAGTATACGAAATACGATCTGGAGGACATTATTATTATTGTGAGTTTAACGTATCATGGTATGGTTCAATTATAATTGCGTTATGCTGGGTTATACTTAACAAGCAAAGTGACAAAGTTGAACTTTTTTTTGTATTCTACGAATGTCTCATAAAACATTTTTTTTATTAAGCCTTAATTGCTGATACCAAACAATATAAATTATTTTAACATTGATTGTTTTAACTTCATAATAGTCTAGAATATCGTATTACCCAGTTTAGTAGTCAGCGTGACCTGTGACACATAGGCTTCTTCCAGCTTTTTCCACTCTTCTCTGTTGTTAGCTTTTCTTGGCCAGATTGTCCCTCCAATAATCTTGATATGATCTGTCCATCTTTTTGCTTGTCTGCCTCTTTTTCTTTTTGCCATCACGGGGTTGCCATTAGGTTATTATTTTTGTCCATTTTACCCTGCTGTCTATTGTCATGTGTCCTGTCCATCGCCATTTCAACTGTCTAATTTTCTTTATTATGTCTTAGACCTTTGTACTAGATCTAATATCTTCTGCTCTTTTGCGGTCTTTTAGCGTTACGCCCAACATACTTCTTTCAATTCCCCTTTGACATGTTCTCAGTTTAAGAAGATGTTTCTGATTTAACGCCCAAGTTTGGCATCCATATGTAAGACTTGGTAAGATACCCGAGTTGAACACTTTTTTCTTGGCTGCCATAGGAAATTATTTACTTTTAAATATCTCTTTAAGAGACCAGTATCTTTTCCAAGCGCAAGCCACTCTTCTTTCTATTTCTATGTCTGTCTGATCTCTAAATGATAATAATTGCCCTAAGTATGTATAGCTTTTAACATACTCAATATCTTCATTATCTATTTTTATGGCTATTTCTTCCCTGTTTGTCATTACTTTTGTTTTTGATTTATTCATAGTAAGACCAACTACTCTGCTTGCTTTCGTCAACTGTTGGAGCATATTAGCGTTGTCAGTTATGAGGAATATATCATCAGCGAATCTTAAATGATTAAGCTGCTTGCCGTTAATATTGCTGCCAAAATTGTCCCACTCGAGATCCCTGAATATGCTTTCCAAGATTGCAGAGAAAAGTTTTGGGAATAGCGGATCTCCTTGCCTCACCCCTCTAGCTATTGGGAACTCATCGCCGACTTTTTCTAGTTTTATTTGCGCTATGTTATTTACCTATATATTTTTAATTGTACGTATATATATTTTTGGTACTCCTTGCTGGATTAGTGCCCTCCAAAGCGATTCATGTTTAAATGAATCAAATGCTTTACTATAGTCCACAAATGCGGC
Organism: Parnassius mnemosyne; assembly: GCA_963668995.1. Lineage (NCBI taxonomy): Eukaryota > Metazoa > Arthropoda > Insecta > Lepidoptera > Papilionidae > Parnassius > Parnassius mnemosyne. Next base: position 50,850,746 of record CAVLGL010000002.1, read on the forward strand.
GTACAAGGCTTAACTGTATTCTTGGCATTTTTCTATTAGCTGTTTCATGACGTGATTTGAAAACCCCGCTCTGAAACCAGCTTGTTCTATAGGTTGTTGTTCGTCCATTATCCCTGTTATTCTGTTTAAAATCAATTTAGAGAACACTTTTTAAATATTCCACATGAGGCTTATAGGCCTGTAGTTTTCAATTATGGTCCTATCGCCTTTTTTGTGTAATAATATGATTGTGCTCTTGGTCCATTGACAGGGTATACATTCCGTGCTTAAGATAGAGTTGTATATTTCTTTGAGTTTTCTTAGCTTTTCCGGTAAAATAACTGAAGTTTTAATCATTTCGTTTGTAATCTGATCTGGTCCGGGTGCCTTATCGTTCCTTTGACTGTTGACAGCTTTTTCTATTTCTTACTTACTTACTTACTTACTTATCTTCACGCACAATCCATGACGGGGTAGCCAGAGAGAACAGATCGCCAAGTGTCACGATCCTTACAAACCTCTTTCGCTTCTTTCAGATTCATTATCTTCTTCATGCATGCACGTCTAGGTATCCGAGTACTTTTGACCCTACCCTCTTCGAGCAATTTGCTCACATGGTCTTCGAAAGTTAGTCTCGGTCTACCTCGACACCTTTTAATATTAACTTTCGCGCTATATATTTTCTTCACAATTCGGTCTTCACTCATTCGCTCAATGTGCCCGAACCACCGAAGCACGCCCTCATCAATTTTTGTGATAAGGTCATCTTTCAAACCTGCCATATTGCGAATCTCTTCGTTTCGCTTTCGGTCGGCCATGGTAACGCCGCACATTTTACGAAGAGATCGCATCTCCACTGCATTCAACTTACTTTTATGCTTCTTCTGGCATACCCAGGTTTCGCTGCCATATAACAAAGTCGGTACCAACACTGCGTTATGTATTGCAAGGCGTGCACTCTTCGCTACGCCTTGCCTTTTGACTAACGCAGTCAGGGCACCATTGACTTTGTTCCTGGCAGCGACACGCCTGTCCACATCTAAATCACATCTTCCATCCCGGCTAAAAGCACTCCCCAAGTATACAATTTCATTTACCTGTTCTAGACATTCCTAATTTTTCTATTTCTGATTGTAGAAAAACTGGTATGTCTTCCCCGTCGTCACTGTCATCGAGATTTATAGTTAAATCTGGGATATTTTGTTCTGCTGCATAAAGTTTCTATAGAAGTCTATAGAAGTTTGTTATCCATGTTTTCTTCTCCACTATTTCTTTTAATGCTTTTTTGATTCCTCCTGTCTTTTTTATATAGTAGTTGAGTACGTTGGTTCTTTTTTTGGTTCTATCCTTTTTGATGCTATTGCTTAATTTTTTACTTAATTCTGCAATGGCCCTTAGGTTTTGTTTGTCTATTCCGAGTTTTAAGAGTAGTTTTCTTTCTTCTATTAATCTTTTAGTTTCGTTTTCGGTGTGAGTTTTCTTGGGTTTTGAGAATTTCTTGAATAGTGGACCAAAAATTTCATTTATTACATTTTTACATTTTTCTTCTGCTTCATTTTTTGGTTTGTTCACTAAACGTGGTGTTTTTGTAATGTTGATTTTTACGTTAAATTTGTTTCTACTTTTCTTCGGTTCTACACTATTTATTACTGCTCTCACCATGCGGTGGTTGGTGTTAAAATTAAATTGGCTTAGAATGCTTACATCTTGAAAAACTTTTCTGTTGTTAGTTGCTATGTAATCTATTTTATTTCTGTATGAACCATCTGTAGATAACCAGGTCCAATTTTTCCTTGGATCTTTTTTGAAAAAATTATTCATGAATGCAAGATTGTTTTCCAACGCCATTTTAATCATCCTTTTTCCGTTTTTACTTCTTCTACCAAAACCGAATTTGCCTACTACATTTTCTTCACCAATTTGTTGAGAGCCTATTCTACCATTAAAATCTCCTATAACTAAAACGTTTTTTTGTGTGTCTTGTAAAGCTGAAGACAATTGGCTATAGAAGGTATTTAACCCGTTCGTCTTGTTGTTCAGTGGGAGCATATACTTGAACAACTGACCATTTGTGCTTGTAGCCTGGTAAATGCATATTAAGTACAGCTATTCTTTCCGATATACCAATGAATTCGTCTATGTTTCTTTGTAAATGTTTTTTAACCATGAAGCCAACACCATAACTTCCTTTTGTTTCCCCTTTGTAGTACAGAATGTAGTCCTTTCGATCCACAATGCTTTCACCCAGTCTTCTAACTTCACTTAAACCCAATATGTCCCACTTTATTTTTGAGATTCTCAGTGTTAGGCAGTTTAAAGTGGAAATATAGAGTTTTCTAATTTCTTGTGGTGTTAGTATTTTGGTGCTCCTGTTATTTACTATTGTTGGAGCTGGAAGGGATTGGTCGATATCCCCCACGGGGACCAGCCGGCTTGGGGGAGGTGTGATTGTTTTGGTTGTCTTATTAAATATTTTTATATCGTTTGCAAACAATTATTTAACATTAAAGCTACCGTAACCGTTACCGTTACAGCATATTAAAAGTCTAAAGTTGAACATAGACCTCCTCTATGGATTGCATCATAGGAGCGATTTGCCTTACATATAGTTGCCGCGGTTGGTAGAGAGTAGATGTAATTACAAAAAAAAAATGTTTCATCTGTCGCTTCTTACGTCACCTACAGGACGGTAAAAAATAGTGGATATTCTTACACCTCCACAAGTCAATCAACATTAACATTAATGTAATGTTATACGCAAGTAGTATAATAACGCGAGTGCTTATTTATTACAAAGCGGCTGAATCTCAAGGAGCTTTATATACCTTGGATTTGACGGTCGGCTTAACTTTTTATCATGCATACTTTGCTCATTTCACTTCCAGAATTTAAAGATTATTCTTCTAATAGAAGCATGTTAAAAATATTTTTTGTTTATGTATTATATTTAACACAAACAACAACCTAGCAAAAGTCCGAAGCTGAACTTAGACCGCCATATAAACCACACGAGGAATTTATTTTCCATAGTTTCCGCGCTTTGAACTGTTATCAGGAAGATGCTGCTGCCTTTTCCTGTGTCATTTCTTTCTATCGCCTCTGATATGGCTTAGTAGATTCTCTCAGCCACCACTACATGACATGTATAACCAGTTCGAAGGATCCTCATTTTAAATATATTTGAGACTAGCTGTTCCCCGCAAATTCGCCCGCGTGTTATTTGGGGTTTTAATTTTTTTGCGCGGAACCCTAATTCTTTTTCTTAAATAAAAGTAGCCTAAATTACTCCTTGTAACATCAGCTATCTGCCAGTTAAAATCCCGTCAAAATCGGTCCAGCCTTTTCGGAGATTAGACGGAACAAACAGACAGACAGACGGACAGACTGAATAGAATAGAATAGAATAGAATAGAATAGAATGATTTTTATTCAATATGGATTATTACATAATACTTATTGAAAGTCATTATTTTATTTACCACTGGTTCGGAAAATACCTCTGTCCTGGGAAGAACCAGCAAGAAACCCAGCGGGACTTTTTTTTAAACATAATTTCACTTAACAATAATTTTGTTTATACAATTTTAAATGAATTTTCATAGAACCAGCATGGTGGCGATCACCTTATTCCCAGGGGTTATTTTCATTCATGTATTCCTTGATATTATAATAACCCTTTTTGTACAGTTTTTCTTTAATAAAACTTTTAAACTTGTTTATTGACAAACTTTGAACATGTTCTGGGATTCTGTTGTAAAAGCGTATACATTGCCCCATAAATGAATTACTAATTCTGTGGAGTCTTGTAAGTGGCATTACAAGCTTATGTTTGTTCCTAGTGTTTAAGGTATGAAGATCCTTATTCTTATTAAAGCTATTTATGTTTTTATGTACATACATTACATTTTCATAAATATATTGCGATGCCAAAGTTAATATGTTTATTTCTTTAAATTTTTCTCTAAGGGACTCTTTACAATTTAGATTATAAATCGCCCGTACGGCTCTCTTTTGCAAAACAAATATAGCTTCAATATCAGTCGCATTACCCCATAGCAAAATTCCATAAGACATTACGCTATGAAAGTAACTAAAATACACTAACCTAGCTGTCTCAACATCTGTGAGACTTCTAATCTTTCTTACAGCATATGCTGCAGAACTAAGTCTGCTTGCTAATTTAGATATATGGGGGCCCCATTGAAGTTTCGCGTCAATAGTAATACCGAGAAAAACAGTGGTATCCACAAGACTCAACTCCTCCCCATTTAAGAGCAAATTGGTTTTCGAATGTTTTACATTAGGTATTGTAAATTTAATACATTTTGTCTTATTGCCGTTTAAGAGCAAATTGTTGGCGTTAAACCAATGTACTAGTTTCGATAGAGCATTATTTACATCGTCATATTTAATTGACTGCCGTTTCAGTTTGAAAATTAAAGAGGTATCGTCAGCAAATAATACTATATCGTGATTGTCCCCTACAAGATAAGGTAAGTCATTAATATAGATTAAGAACAGGAATGGGCCAAGAATCGAGCCCTGAGGAACGCCCATTCATACTACCGATCCGGAGGAACATTTACCATTAATGACGACTTTTTGAGTTCTGTTACTTAAATATGAAGTAATAAGTTTAAGCGCCAAATTTTTTACACCGTAATGTTGTGTTAGTAGCAGAAAAACAAAAACTTTAAAAATTATATTTTTGTTATTAGTACTTACATACCAAACACAGCAGCCTAAAGTTGCTATTTTATGCTGCTATTCTGCGAGAGCGTAGTCTTCTCCGGTCGTGCCGACCCATTCGTGCTACAACTACACTACTAATATAGCTGCAGCATGGCTCTACCACGTATAAAAAAGTGTATTATCGACGGTGGTTTGCCTTCCCTAATGTGGTGGTGGTATTGGGAGTAATGGTATTGGGATTAGTAGTGACGGAGACAATCCACATCATTTTATTTTTTTTTGCAGCTCTAAGCTAGTTAACTGTTAAAATACCAGCCCGAATCGTCGACGACCAAGTTCTTTCCGATCGCCTTGACTAGCGAAAAGACATTGCATCTCTGGGTATCTTGAAATAGCAGTATAATACTACTGCTTTTCTTATGGCATCTGACAAGAACCGGAAAACCTTTACTGTAAACGAGAAACAACGTAGTCCGCTGAACACATCATTTGCGTTGCGATTCTTAATCAAGGATAAATATAGATGTCAGTAGGCTGTAGCATCTATTTATAATCACACGAGCTGTTTCTCCCTTAACATATCTTCGTTCTATATACGTCTCTCTATTTAATTAAACTTTTACTAAGAAAGCTTTTTTGCGAAACATGATATTACCTTATCTCATTTATATTCGTTATTCATGAAAATTTTCAGTCGTGGCAAAGATCTGAAATTTTGTTTATGGCCTTGTTTAATTTAATATAATATCAGATTTGATAAAGTGGTTTCCTCGGGAAGCAATTTAGGCGGTACTTAGGGCACCTGCTGTGTGCCTAAGTAGATCATTTTGCATTAAAATTTCTGGCAACTTAGACTGTATTAATAAAGTAGCCTTACCTTTGAATTCATTGTATTCTTCAATTTCTGGCCAATAGTTAATTATTTTTTTATAAAACTAAAGTAACATATGATGGAGACGGAGTGACGACTTTGTAAGATATAAAGGAAGTAGATGGATACAGGTGGTTTAGGAGCGTGCTTTGTGGCATTCATAGGGTAAGGTATATGTTCAGGAGTGAACTAGTGAAGGGCTGCAATGATGATGATGATGGTAAAAACTGAAGTGACAAATGACGAATTGGTAAGTGACTACTGCAGTCCATGAACATCTGCAACCAATTTCACACAAAGAAGGCTGCAGATAAGTTGTCACCTCTGAGGACTAAGCTGGAATATCCTCAGCCTACAATTACACTGGCTCTCTACACCTTCAGATCGCAACGCAGCAGTGTACGCACTGCTGCTTGGCGACAGAAATAGGTAAGAGGTTTGTGCCTACCCAGAAAGACTCCTAGGCAGAAAGTCCTAAGTCTTACCAACTAGCAACATATAGTGTATCATGGCCCTCATCTGTTGTAGGGAAGGTTTGTCTTAATCATTACCTTACTAATGTCTGACATTAATGAATTGCTTTTAACGCCGTCTATATTTAATCTATAAAAAGCCTTAAGATCTTTCTGACTTATCCATAGCCCCCATACGTCACTCACGCAACCAAAAGAGGTTTTGTATTCCTCCACCACAGGTCGCAATATTAATTATCCTAAGGTGTTAGCTAGTTAGTTAAGGACTAAGCGCCTGTCGCAAATTTCACAGTACGAGAGCAACCCGGGTTCAATCCCCGCCAACATATATGAAAATGTTAATTGCAGTTTTAAGTGCTGATTTACGTGCTCGGTGGTGAAGGAAAACATCGGGAGGACACCTGCATGTCTGACAAATTTATATTTCGAAGACATGTGATGTCCGCCAACAATCATTAGGGCAGCGCGGTGGACATTACCTTGCTCTAAAACCCTCTCAAAAACGAAAGGAGGCCTGTGCCCAGGAGTGGGACGTATACTCTTAAAGGCTGTATTTATAGGTGTTAATAACGGTGTTGTACAAATAGATGATGCCTCTAAACTAAGAAGTATGAATTTTCTGAAATTCCTGATAATATAATCCGTTTATGAATTTAAATAATACTTTTCTAAATTCATTAAAGGAATTTCGATAGTTTTAATCAGTTAATACAGATAACGTTTGAATTTAAAATTAACTTAGCACTTTCAGATATACCCGACGAACAAGAAAAAGACAACTTAATTAAAAAAAAAAACAAATTTACTACGGGGTGCTATGAAATAAGTGAGACTGTAAAATACAAAAAGCGAAAAATAGAAGTAAAGCTCTTTCCTCGCGCAACAAACGACCAACAACACGTAGTCGAGCTTAAAAGCTCCCAAGCTTGTTACTCTGTAGACATGTGTATTTTGGATATATGTGTAACTATATATCCCAACCTGTATCCCACTAATATTGCCGAGCTGAGTAATATTGCTCATTCTGCGTAGATCGGACCAAAAATTAATCATTTTTAACTGAAGGTAGCTGTGGTTAACTATTATATTGGGACTTCGAACACCTCAGATAGACGTCGAACTGCATCTCTATTGTTGCCGCTCTGCACTCTACCGTGTAGTGGCGGTGTAAGAATTTCCACATATCATCCCATAGGTGTCGTAAGAGGCGGCAGACGAAAACAAATCAGGAGATGGGCAGCAGAGTCTTCCTAATAACGAATAAAAATTTAAAAAAAAACTGCTGTTGCGCACCCGATTTCCAAGTGTGACAACAATGGCAAACCCCTTATAGGGGGGACTATGAGGCAACCTATGGGAGGGGCCTATGTTCAGCAGTGGATTTTAATAGGCTGGAACGGTAACGGTAATAGTGGAGCCATTTTCAAAGGATTTATTAGACCACATTCGCGTTAATATAAGAAACCTTTAAACATACCTATACATTCATTAAACATAAATATTTATCCACTTTTTATAGAACAAGAGTGACAAACTAGCACTTAGTCCACCTGATGGTAAGTGGATACTAAAGCTCATAAACAACTATATCTATTCTTGATCAAGGAGCAAAATGCAGATACGTTGTTAGCCCTGAGGACTAACTTGGAATGCTTCGTTTCCAGAGAAAGGGTCTCTGGATCTTTACACTCACCATACGAAACACAGCAGCATTAAGCTGCTATTTCACGCTGGTAATGTGTAAGAGCGTAGTCCAACTCCGATCGAGTCAAGCCATTCGTGCTACAACCATAATATAGTTGCTCTACTAAGCTTATCAATTTAAAATTTCGTTGGTATCGTTGATAATTTGTGTACTTCATTTTTTTAGGGAGAACACATAAAACCAAAATACTACGCGCATAATTAGTGTTAAATTAACAAGTAATATTATTCACTAAACATTTAAGTAAATTGATATGATGCGAAAATAGCCTAATGGTAAGGTACGACCGCGAAATCAAAGGTCGTGTGTTCCAACCCGCCAGGCTCCCGTCGTGAACCACTCTTAACACAAACATTTTAAGCTTACTAACGGTGGTTAAAGGGAATATTAGTAATGTCTTTGCTTCTTTGCTAGTTGTTATTACTTATTTAAAATTAAAGTTAAAAAAAATTGTTAGAATATCTTTTTTGCTCAACCTCAACATATAATAGTAGTGCCCAATTTTGTATAGGTCCAAATAAGTTTTAACTAAATAAATAAATCATATTCAAAAATGCAATCCTTATGTTGATATGCATACAACGAATTCAATTTAGGTTTTAGTATGCACAGCCACGTACAAAGTAAATGTACATAACCCCGGTTATTTGGTGACCTATCAGAAGATAATGCAAAGGAAATCCTATGTACACAAGAATTTTGTTTTGTAATCATAATTAATGGCTCTCATGCAGCGGACTAGCCATTATAATAAACAGACTCTTACAGAAAGTTTCATAAAATCGGAGTTCAAAGTACCATTCCTCTCGTCAAAAAAATATTGTTTTTTTTGTTCAGGAACACATTAAATATAAAACCAAAAAAATAAGGTACTTTCTAAAAATCTTTAACCATCTTTAATGAAACCTGAAGTAATATTCTCAGGTGACATTACATAGTTAAACTTTTTATCGCAATTAAAAACTGGCTTCAAAATAACTTAAGAAAATATTCTGTATAATATTTTCTAAGGTCGGTGTTAAGACAGTGTATGAAAGCACTACGAGTAAAGCCCAGATTTCAAAAGCTGCTATGTAGGAATTCATTATTATATTTAAGCTTTTAAAGTCACATTTTATTAAAACTTTAATTACTTTACCCCTTACAATGGTCTTAGGAAAATCACTAGAAATGTAACAAATAAAAATAGGAATATTGAAATTAGGACTGTACCTCTGTAATTAAAAAATCTTCGAGCAAATAATAAATTGGTAACAGGTATTGTGCATACCATATGAGGAAGTCTTTTGTTTAATACAGGATTGGATTTATTATATTCCGTTTTTGAATGACTTAATAATATTGTCCCAAGAATATAGAGCTGACGTACAGTGAGCAATTCATAGAATTTCTAAAAGTTCATTTGTTGAAAATAATCTATGTTTTTTATAACATATTTTAAGTATAAGTCTTTGTGCACGATCTAACCTAATCATGTGGCTTTTTGCTGCACCACCCCAAGAAGTTATGCTATAATTAATAATAGATTGACATAAGGCAGTATAAACAAATTTTATAATACTGGTATCAGCAAAATGACGAAGCTGCTTAAAATGTATGTAAGTTTACGAACTCTGGAAGAAATGTGGTTTATATGCTCTTCAGAAGAAAATTTGTGGTCTATTACAACACCTAAGTATTTTGTGCTACGTGGTCTTTTCAAGAGAGCGACACGTACATGAACTAAGCGGTGGTATGCAGCAATCATGAACATATAAGTTTAAGTTCTCTTGGCTTTTTAATGCTGGTGTGGTAATACAAAAGGGAATGTATTTAGTTTTGGTTGCATTTAAAGGTAGGTAATGCGTAGCAATCCATTGTTGGACTGTATTAAGACCAGTTTGTGCAACAAAATAGACTTCTTCCCAAGATTGACCGTAAAAGGTAAGTGTGGTGTCATCAGCATAGCATATAACCTTACAACCTTACTTGATTGAATAAAAAATCAATAGAAGTATTACGTGGCGAGTTTTATCTGATTCAACGTTTTTTAATACAAATAAGTCGGGTACGCTTTGAACATAATTATTTGCCGGCTGCTGTTTGTTAAATAAATTTCTAAATTATCTCTTTTTATTTTAAAACCTCTCTTTCAATAATTGAACATCTAAAACAATTATTATTTTAACTGGATAATTTATATTTAACTTTGTCTGTTTAGATCAAACGCTGTAATATGAAATTTAAATAATTTTTTAACATGGCATATTGTACGTATGTATTTAAATACAGAATGCTTTTTTTTTCAAATGTCAACCTCGCTCCGCTTGTACGATTAGGTAGAACAAACTGTACATAATATATTATTAAAAGTGGTTCCGGTGACCGGCACATAGCATATTCATCATAAAATCCTCTACATTTCCACATCAACTATGTTCATCTATCATATTTTATAAATACTAGCGACCTGACCCGGCTTCGCCTGGATGAGTTTTATTAATGTAGCGTTATTTAGATTTCAGATATGCAATGAATCTTTACTTTTTAAATAATTCGGTTTAACAAAAAAAGATAGTTTTTCTAATGAAATACAGCCAAGATTGCTCCTGGAATTGCTACCTATCTGTTCGTAGTTTTAATACGATCGATTAATCTATACCGAAGATTACATTTAGACAGCATTCTGTATGTAAATATATATTTTTATACGTGGTAGAGCCATGCTGCAGCTATATTAGTAGTATAGTTGTAGCACGAATGGGTCGGCTCGACCGGGGAAAGACCACGCTCTCACAGAGTACCAGCGTAAAATAGCAGCTTAATGCTGCTGTGTTTCGTATGGTGAGTGTAGAGAACCGGAGACCCATTTTACTGGAAAAGAGGCGTTCCATCTTAGTCCTCACGGGTGACAACGCATCTGCATTTTGATTCGCAAACGAGGATAGATGTAGATGTCTATGGGCCACAGCAACCACTTACCATCAGGTGGACTGTGTGCTCGTTTGTCACCCTATCCTATAAAAAAAAAGCTCGGACAGACAGACAGACAGACAGACAGACATAAATTTAAAAAATGTTTGTTTATGTCTTAATAGTATACAAACAACCACCTGAGGCTCTACAGAAGCCAATTATTTCAATGTTACAGACAGATACTTCAATTTTATTTATAAATGTTAAAGATAATATATTGACTATAAAAGAGATTTTTTTGGTATATCCAATAGTTGTCTCTCACGGTACCCATAGGAGGAACTATGTGGGTTTTGAATAGTTCGGCTATTGGACTAGTGATGAGCTGTAATTAGGATGATAATGATAAAGTAACAGTTACAAACGTCCCACTGCGGGGCACAGGCCGCATGTCAATTCTGATAGGTTGTAGGACAAGGAAATGTTCGCCACGCTCCCCCAATTCGTGTTGGCAAACTTCTTGTCTTTGAAATACTTTTTCTTCTTCTTATTTCTCAGAAATGCAGGTTTTCTTACGATGTTTTCCTTCACCATCGAGCACGTGGTAAATCAGCACTTAAAATTGCAATAACAATTTCATTGGTGCCGGCGGGGATCGAACGCGGGTTGCTCGCGTACTATAAAACTTACAGTGAGCGCAAACCATCTGAGCTACCACGGCATAGCTTAATGTCGTATGGTATTTTGTTATGGTGACACGCGACTGACACTGAAATTACGAGTATATTTGTTTTTCAGAAGAGTGTCATAAGAGCAATAATTATGATTTAAATTCCTATAATTTAAAGAGTCGAGGTTTCCTTATATATTGTCTTCCTTCACCGCTGAGCATATGGTAAATCAGCGCTTAAAATTGCAATTACAACTTCATTGGTGCCGGCGAGGATCAAACCCGGATTGTTCACATACTGTGAAATTTACAGCGAGCGCTTAGCCCCTGCGCTACCACGGCTCCATGCTCTCATATAATATAATAATAATGAATATTATCTAATGCGGTATACACTGCACAGTGGCGGTGGAGTAAGATAGTTGTGCGGTTAAGAAATTAACAGCGAGCACTTAGCCTGTGAGCTACCACGGCTCCATGCTCTCATATGATATAATAATGATGAATATTATCTAATGCGGTACACACTGCACAGTGGCGGTAGAGTAAGATAGTTGTGCGGTGGTGTAAGAAATTAACAGCGAGCACTTAGCCTGTGAGCTACCACGGCTCCATGCTCTCATATAATATAATAATGATGAATATTATCTAATGCGGTACACACTGCACAGTGGCGGTAGAGTAAGATAGTTGTGCGGTGGTGTAAGAAATTAACAGCGAGCACTTAGCCTGTGAGCTACCACGGCTCCATGCTCTCATATAATATAATAATGATGAATATTATCTAATACGGTACACACTGTACAGTGGCGGTAGAGTAAGATAGTTGTGCGGTGGTGTAAGAAATTAACAGCGAGCACTTAGCCTGTGAGCAACCACGGCTCCATGCTCTCATACAATATAATAATGATGAATATTATCTAATGCGGTACACACTGCACAGTGGCGGTAGAGTAAGATAGTTGTGCGGTGGTGTAAGAAATTAACAGCGAGCACTTAGCCTGTGAGCTACCACGGCTCCATGCTCTCATATAATATAATAATGATGAATATTATCTAATGCGGTACACACTGCACAGTGGCGGTAGAGTAAGATAGTTGTGCGGTGGTGTAAGAAATTAACAGCGAGCACTTAGCCTGTGAGCTACCACGGCTCCATGCTCTCATATAATATAATAATGATGAATATTATCTAATGCGGTACACACTGCACAGTGGCGGTAGAGTAAGATAGTTGTGCGGTGGTGTAAGAAATTAACAGCGAGCACTTAGCCTGTGAGCTACCACGGCTCCATGCCCTCATATAATATAATAATGATGAATATTATCTAATGCGGTACACACTGCACAGTGGCGGTAGAGTAAGATAGTTGTGCGGTGGTGTAAGAAATTAACAGCGAGCACTTAGCCTGTGAGCTACCACGGCTCCATGCTCTCATATAATATAATAATGATGAATATTATCTAATGCGGTACACACTGCACAGTGGCGGTAGAGTAAGATAGTTGTGCGGTGGTGTAAGAAATTAACAGCGAGCACTTAGCCTGTGAGCTACCACGGCTCCATGCTCTCATATGATATAATAATGATGAATATTATCTAATGCGGTACACACTGCACAGTGGCGGTAGAGTAAGATAGTTGTGCGGTGGTGTAAGAAATTAACAGCGAGCACTTAGCCTGTGAGCTACCACGGCTCCATGCTCTCATATAATATAATAATGATGAATATTATCTAATGCGGTACACACTGCACAGTGGCGGTAGAGTAAGATAGTTGTGCGGTGGTGTAAGAAATTAACAGCGAGCACTTAGCCTGTGAGCTACCACGGCTCCATGCTCTCATACAATATAATAATGATGAATATTATCTAGTGCGGTACACACTGCACAGTGGCGGTAGAGTAAGATAGTTGTGCGGTGGTGTAAGAAATTAACAGCAAGCACTTAGCCTGTGAGCTACCACGGCTCCATGCTCTCATATAATATAATAATGATGAATATTATCTAATGCGGTACACACTGCACAGTGGCGGTAGAGTAAGATAGTTGTGCGGTGGTGTAAGAAATTAACAGCGAGCACTTAGGCTGTGAGCTACCACGGCTCCATGCTCTCATATAATATAATAATGATGAATATTATCTAATGCGGTACACACTGCACAGTGGAGGTGGAGTAAGATAGTTGTGCGGTGGTGTAAGAAATTCACAGCGAGCGCTTAGCCTGTGAGCTACCACGGCTCTATGCTCTCATATGATATAATAATGATGAATATTATCTAATACGGTATACGCTGCACAGTGGAGGTGGTGTAAGATAGCTGAAAAGAATCCATCACTTCATCTCGTTCAGTGTGTATTGTAAGAGATGACTAGTCTAAATGCCAGAAAAGTCTAATGTCTTTCGATAGATGACGGTATATTTATACGTGGTAGAGCCATTCTACAGCTATATTAGTAGTATAGTTGTAGCACGAATGAGTCGGCTCGACCGGGGAAGGACTAGGTTCTTACAGTATACCAGCGTAAAATAGCAGTTTAACACCACTGTGTTTCGTATGGTGAGTGTAGAGAACCGGAGACCCATTTTACTGGAAAAGAGGCATTACATTTTAGTCCTCACGGGTGACAATGCATCTGCATTTTGATTCGCAAACGAGGAAAGATATATGTTAACGGTGGCTCAATGCACCACACTAACCGCAGTGTGTTTTGAGTTTAACGAGTAGAAGATTAAAAAAATAATAGAAAGTAGTAGTTTTTTTTTGTAATGAAGTATATGTGACATATGAGCACACAGCCTATCGAATTCTAAGTGAATGCTATTTATAAGGTACTTTAGTTGTAGATGTTATTACGTGTGGTGAAAGCTGTTGTTCATAGACACCAACATTAATCCTCTATTAACCTCTGAATGTGAACACTACCGTGAAGTGGCGGTGTAAGAATATCCACTAGCTCATATCGTCCCGTGGGTGTCGTAAGAAACGATAGAGAGAAACAAATCAGAAGATGGGCAGTAGCGTCTTTCTAATAACGACTAAAAATAAAATTACGGTTGCCAACCCCCTTACCAAGCGTGGCAACTTTGACAAATATCCCCCATACAAGGGGGTACTACAATCTATGGGTGAGGCCTGTGTTTAGCAGTGAACTTTAAAAGACTGTAACGGTACCGGTATTTAAATATATTAAGTTACATTTATAATTTAGAACCGCATGAGCACACTTCTGTTTGAGTCGTCGTAGCGTTAATGGTGTTTGCCTTATCTTTCTCTTTCGTAATATAATACGATGCTTCCAACAGCTGCAGAATTTGACGTCGCCTCACAAATGTACAGTTTTAATAATATACACTGTTTCAAGTATAAAATGTTGCCCTTTCTTACATGACCACTTCAAAATGACAAATGATGTATATATGTACATCTCTTTCCTCCCAGTTGTTGTGTCACTTGTCATAAAATATACTCTTCACTTATGTCCGATAATCGATTGATTGAGGGCGTATTCCGAAGTGACGATTATGTTTAGTCAAACATAATTAACGCGACCCATGATTTCTGGAAGGTTCATTATTAATTAACTTGTATTACGTCAAAATAACGTTTGCTTAAAATTTCACCATGAGTTTTAAATAAATTAAACCCGATTACTAGCAGATAAAATACCAAATTAAGCTCCAGGGAAGGACAAAGCTCTCACAGATTACCAGCGTAAAATAGCAGCTTGACGCTGCTGTGTTTCGTATGGTATGGTTTTCGTATGGTGTAGAGAACCTCTTTGGCTAGAAATGAGGCATTCCATCTTAGTCCTCACGGGTGACAACGCATCCGCATTTTGGTTTGTAATGGAGGATAGATGTAGAAGTCTATGGGCCGCAGCAACCACTTACCATCAGGTGGACTGTGTGCTCGTTTGTCACCCTTATCAATTTAAAAAAAATTTGTTTAGTTTGTTCTTTACTGCTTTACCTGACACGAGATAGATTAACACATAAAAATTGAAACTAACAATTTCGTTAGTACCAGCGGGCATTGAACCCAGGTTACTTATTTACTTTGAAATTTACGGCGCTCGCTTATCTACAGAGCTACCAGGCTATTTAATAGTTTTTGATATTTTTAATAAAGCTCAGTTTTGTCTCAATGGATTTGTTAATAATAAAGATTGAGACAAGACTCAAGACATTCTTAAAAGGTCGTTGCATTCTGAAGGAGTGAGTGAGCATTTTGGGCTGAAGACGTAATTGGCCCTTAGTTTACTGATAATATCGTAAATTTCAAGTGAATTTGATATCTTTTACAGTGCTATTTTACTTCAAATAATGAGTATATTTTAATAATATCTCAATACTGAGAACAAATTAATTTGCTTTTACAATTTAGCGTTTTTATTTTTATTTTATAGTAAAGGATTTTTTCATTGGCCCGGGTGGATTTTGGCGGCACGTGGCGGCCATTTTTTTATTATTTTATTTGTGACATCTATCAAATGTTTTGTTTATTATTCCGTTACTTATGGAAAATCACCATGGCAAGTTATACGATTGACTAGCGCGTTCAGATGATAAAACTTTATTATCAATATGAGTGTTCGTTAGTGCAAATTTTGCGTGCATTGCACCTATTTTACGGTAGACGTACTGGCCCTTCACAGTCGACTCTTAAACGTTTTGTGGCCAAATTTGAAACGACCGGTTCGGTAAACAAGCCAACACCCGTACGTCAAAGGAACGCAAGATCGGCCGAGAACATCGTCGCGGTTCGTGAAAGTGTACAGCAGAACCCGAAGCAGACGATTCCCCGCCGTACACAAGAACTCTGCCTTTCGTATACTTCAAATTGGTGAATTTTGCGTCGGGACTTAGGTCTATAAACGTACAAGATTCATCTGACCCAGGAGCTCAAAGTTTATAACTATTGACAACGCCGTTTGTTCGCTGACTGGGCTTCGAATCGTTTGGAAGAAGACCCCAGTTTTGGCTGAAAAATTATCATTAGAGCCTAAAAATGGGCAGCAGCATCTTCCTGATAACGGCTTTACCATTAATAAGATAGTAGTTTTTTTTATTAGTTAATTTATTTTTATAACAGTTGTTCTCAAAATAGTGAAACGTTATAAATAAAACGCTCGAGGATCAGCTGGATCAACAAACGAGATTGCTACTTAAGTGGTTCCCGGAAAGCTGGGAAATTAAATAAGACTTCGCGATTGCAATGACCCCGCCGAGCTGAAATTGATGAATCTATCCTATAGTACTATTTATTAACATTGCCTTCAAGTCACAATTTCTTTTTTTGCTTAACTATACGCTAGTGCTGCATATTGTTAATAAACAACAAAATGACAGCATAAACGTAATCCACAATTTGCTCCCGAATTTCTCTAGCCAAGCATTGGTTTCCATGCAACAGATAAGCGATATTTCTTAATAAGCAAACTCCGTCGCAAATTATTGATACTACTCGTAGTCAGTAGTCATAGGATATACACTTATAATATATATATATATGCTAGTAGTCTATAAAAGTCAACTGCTAAAAATAGCTATCCCCCAAAACTTGTCGCATATTTTGCCATAGTTACTACGCTTGGCACGCGGGAACGCAACCGCAGTTTTTGTTATTTGGAGTTGTTATCAGGTGTAATGTCGGAAATTGGCAGGGTGTCAATGAGAGGTTGATATTGCTTCTTCTAGGACTTTAATAAGACTACTCTACTTACCTTACAATTAACATTAATATATATATTGTCGTGGAGGCTGCACTACACCTCTCACCGACCAAAATATATATAAAATTAGAATATTTTTACTATACTGTATAAATATAGTTAAAAGTTAATCCTTAAAAAAATCTTACATTCAAGTTACGTATATTATAACATTCGTCTTGGCTCGGGTAATACGGATAGTACATATCCTTACGTCGCCATTACTCGGCGATTTAACTATGAAGATACGCGACTTGAAGCTCCAAAAAGTTGAGAAGCAGATAAAAGCTTGTCTTTGTACACAACGTACGACTAACTGCGCTCTTGTGGGTTTTAGACTGAGAAAGCGGCTTAAAATTAGTGAACACAAATAAAAGATAGTTGCGTTCACTGCTTAAACTCGCAAGCTTGTTACTTTGTTGAAATTTACACGTAATACTGGCGTGGAGTTCAAGTGTTTAATTTCATTACAGCTCGAAATGATATATTTTTTATGGATTTTTAAAATTTTTATTATAGAATAATGTGATAAACGAGCACACCTGATGGTAAATTGTGTCTATAGCCCATAGACATCTACACTTATCCTCAGTTAAGAATCAAAATGCTAATGCGTTGTCACGCCTGAGGACTAAGATGGAATGCCTCATTTCCAGTGAAAGGGGTCGTGCTACAGCCATAATAAAGCTAAAATACGAAGCATAAATACGTGGCTCTAATTCGTTATAATGAAAATGATTATGATAGTTCGATTTTTTCATTTAGAATTTATTTAATTGTATTTTGTTTAGAAATAACATGTGTTCTTGTCATCTTCTTGGTAACGAGGTATTCTATCTAAGCACTCAGAAGTAACGCATCTGCATTTAGATTTTTAATAGAGGTGTAGAATGTGTAGATGTCTAGGATATACAATTATCGTTTACCATCCAGAGAACTGTGTGCTCGCTTTTCAACCTTTCTTAAATATATAAGAAGTAATAAATTGATGTCCTATGGTATACTTTTGTATTTCCATAACTGTGGTCTATGAATGTTTTATAATGAAAAATTCAATATTGATGAATATTTCTTTTATATAAATAAAGTCGGGAGTAATTTCTAACACACGCATATCTAATTGCTTAATCTGACAAAACACTTTTTTAGTGATTAGAACAGTAATCGAGCAATTAGCTCTTAACGTATTTATTACCTATCTGCGTAGCTGCCGGCCAGCTCAAGATAAATAACTGCAGCAGACACTGAAAAGAAGCTGTAATTAATATGTTTAAGTGGTGATATGCTTGACTGGTTCTACGGAAACTCATGTGCAGTATGGCTAAAACAAACTGTTTGATACTATATTAAATAAAATATATACTAAATAAAATAAAATATATATTAAATTAAATATATGTTAAAGTAAATCAAACAGTTTGTTTTATTATAGTTATTATTTTTTTTTGTATTTTGTTTTCTCTTGAGTTTACATCTCATATTCTCCCTCTAGTATCTTCTTCCACAGCTCATTGTTGGACATGTAGCTTTTGTGTGGAGTATTCGTTTCTGTCGTCATACTAGAAAAGAGGATTAACGACCTTAGTACCAGAATTAAGAGTAGATTTTCTAAGTGGTAGAGCCATGTTGCAGTTATATTATGGTTGTAGGACGAATGGGTCGACTCGACCGGGGTAGAATCATGCCGTCACAGAGAACCAGCGTAAAATAGCAGGTGACCCCTTTCACCGGATACGGACATTCTAGAATAGAATAGAATAGAATGTATTAGAATAGAATAGAATGATTTTATTCAATATTGATTATTACATAATACTTATTGAAAGTCATTTTTTATTTACCACTGGTTCGGAAAATGTCTCTGTCCTGGAAGGAACCAGCAAGAAACCCAGCGGGACTTTTTTATACATATTTCACTTAACAATAAAGTTGTTTGTATAATATTTAAATGAATTTTCAATGAACCAGCAAAGTGGCGATCACCTTATTCCCAGGGGTTATATTGTAGTTACAGTTTTTCTTTAATAAAACTTTTAAACTTGTTTATTGACAAACTTTGAACATGTTCTAGGATTTTGTTGTAAAAGCGTACATTGCCCCATAAATGAATTATATTTATATTTCATTTATATTTACCATTTCATATAGGTCACAGCATCTACTTACCATCATGTGGACTGTGTTCTCGTTACATCATATTAGTAAGTAAAGAAACTTACCGCGTGATTGGCTCATTTTCTATAGTCGTTTACAAGGTGTTAAGACTTCATGATTGCTTTAGACAACCCTCTTACCTAATTTTGGCACCAAAGAGCAGCATCTGCTCTTTTCCTGTCCGAAAGGCACAGAGAGGCACTTCAATTAGGGTATGTGACGTATTCTATCTTAGATTTTAAAGATGACAACGCATTTGTAGCTTTTTTCCATCGGCTTCAAAAAGGAGGAGGTATACTCAATTCGACTGTTCTTTTCTTTTATGTGTGTTATATCAAAACTTTTTTCTAGGTACACCGATTTCGATGATTCTTTTTTTATTTGAAAGCTGGTGCTCAAGGTCTGCCTAATATTTTTTAAGTTATCCTTAATAATTTATATAGAAGTCGATTGTTTTTTTTTTTATAGGATAAGGGTGACAAACGAGCACGCATTCCACCCGATGGCAAGTGGCCGCTGCGGCCCATAGACATCTACATCCATCCTCTGTTACAAATCAAAATGTAGATGCGTTGTCACCCGTGAGGACTAAGATGGAATGCCTCATTTCCAGTAAAAGGGGCCTCCGGCCACCCGCACTCACCAAGCGAAACGCAGAGGTATACCTCTACTTCACGCTGGCATTCTGTGAGGTCGTGGTACCACCCCGGTTCGAGCCGGCCCATCCGTGCGACAGCAAAAGCTTCCGCGTGGCTCTACCACTGTTTAAACAATTTTTGTACAAAATTTTTAATTTTAAATTATTGTTTGTAGTTAAGTGTCCATTCACTGCAGTAGCCACTTACCATCAGATGGACTCTAAATTCGTTTATCAGTTTACTTTTATTTTATTTAAATTTAAAAAACCGCCACCTTCTTAAGTGATTTGTAAAAGTAAATTTTGAAAATTATTTTAACATAATTTTTTCTTAATCATCGCTGCAAATACGACCATGGGCTTTGATGTTTCCGTATTTTTTCTTAACAGTTGAAACCATTTCTGAATTTTTTGTATTTTTTAACTCAAAGTGCTCAAGGGTTTCATCTGTTGCTGTCTATTAGGTGGAAACCAGATCCGCCGCTGGGGTCGGGAAAGCGGGTGCTACTAAGTGCTCGATTTTCCTGGCCCCATGGCCACCGCGTACCGGACTCGAAGGGGTCCGATACGCAGGTTGAGTTGGAGACCGTGGAGCAGAGCATGCCTTGTGTTCCTGGTGCGCCTTGCCTGAGAAGGAGAATGGGGAGGAGAGGACCTCCCCGAGAAGGGGCTGCCATGGGGCGGCCGGCGCTGATGGTACCGCGAATGTGTGCGAAAGCGTTCCCGTGGCCCTGCCAATATGCAGCGTAGGTGGAACACCATGGAGTTTTAGTCAGTGCGAGTCCGACATAACCCGTCCTTGCCCCCGCGAGGCGAGTATGCGTAGGCATTTCCCCATGCAAAAAAGAAGGTGGATAGCAAACTTTTACTTGTCCCTCTTTTATTTAAAAAAAAAGATGAATTACTAAAAATACCAGCCACGAGGTTTATAGTATATATATATATATATATATATATATATATATATATATAACCGGAGATTCTTTTTAATGTTAGCGAGATATTACATCTAAGTCCTCAAGAGTGACGATTTTCGTAATCGAGGCCATCCTCGAAAGAAAGAACCGTGCAGATGTCTTTGAGACTGTATCCAATCATCTTCAGGTTAAATGTGTGCTTGTTTGTCAATTTGTCAGCATCACTGATGTAAAAAATTTATAAACAAAGGTTAAGAAAATTCATCATTATCATAAAAACTTTTCACAAGTCCTGAGTCAAGAGGAGTTAGAGAAGAGGGTCGTCCAACACTGCGCTTGCCAGTACGTGGCTGTTATTCAAGTTATTTAATCTATATGACTAGCCTATTGCCACTACGTCATAATCACTAATTTATTAAATCGTCTTCGTTTTTAATACGTCGACAATATTTCTGATTATTGAAACGTCTGCAACTGAATTATGCAATTCCATCACGTGTGGAGAGTAAATAAATATAAAAATGGAATAACAAAATAACATACAGTCCACCTGATGATTAGAGGTATATAGGATAACACATTGCTGTCCATGGACACTAATAACGTACTTCCTTCTGGAGTCGTTTACCACCGGCAATTTTTTCGAATCGATGTAACTTAGCGACCTTCAAGAAAAGAGCTTACGCCTTTTTAAAAGTCCGAAAATGCACCTGCAATTCTCCTGGTGTTGCAGTTGTTCGTGGACGACGAACGGAACGAGGCGCATGCCCACTTGCTCGCACTTCTATAAAAAAAGTAACTGAAACTAAGGATCTAAGAATTTAATCGGAAATATCTACGTCCAGGAAATTGCGGTCTCTACTTCGACTTAGATCAATAACTCCCTGCGACACGATAAAAAATAACAGAAGGAAAAAGCGTATACAATTGCTGTGATATTTCAATTCACACTCGCGTACAATTTAATTACGTATTTGTTATTTCTGTGACTGAAGTTGTGATTGATTTCATTAAAAAAAAAACTTTTATTTTGACAAAATTTTAAACGAAAGACTGACACTGGATCCTCGAACATAAAGGTCTTCCCATGAGTCATCTAAATATTCGAAACGTCGGGAATGTAAAATAAGTTCGCAGTAAAATCCGTGAAACTAGTTTCATTCAATTGAGATCTGTTTACCTTAATATAAGAATTCGTTAATATTCACACTTCCTTCACTTTGTATATCAAGGTTAAAGACACGAATAACTACAAATATATAAATGTGAATATTTTCTCGAAATGCTTTTCACACTGAAAGTTGTTTTAACGTAAGTTGCATGCAAATAATCAATTCAATAATAGGCAGTCATATCGATATGAGAGACAGGCACTTCAATTTTATTTGTATTACTAGCGACTCGCTCTGGCTTCGCCTATCTAGAAACCATTAATTTGGTGTTATTTTTCGTTTTTTCCAAAAAAAAATCTCCATGTTTTTTGGATAACATATGGTCTGGATCACACTCCTGGGATTGATCGGGCAGACAAATAGACAGACAGGCAAAAAAATTCGGTTTCGGTTTAAAGAATTTTATTTCTCATAAGAACATACAATGGTTCACTTATAATGAGATACAAAGTAATTATTATAATTTGATAATATTATCACATCTACCTCTAGTGCTGGAAGCGATATAGTCTTGGGTTATGCACTTATACATATTAGGTACCATGTGTTAAAAAGATTACAATGCGTACGTATGCAAGTAGCGTACGTATTTACTAAGTTTACTTTTAAACAATTTCATGTTGTTGCAGCTTTTAATGTCATTTGGTAATTTATTGAACAGCTGTGCTCCCTCAAACAATAGGGTTTTTTTGCCATAATTAGGTCGAGCAGTCGTAGTCAGTAGTATTAAATAGCTATTTCGCGTGTATATACATATATATATATATATATATATATATATATATATATATATATATATACTAGCTGACCCGGCGAACTTCGTACCGCCTAACAGTCGATTCTTTCATTTTTTTTAATACTTATTTTGCTACTCGGGACACCCGGTCAGCTAGTAAGATAAAAAAAGAAAAAAGAAAGTTGATAAGTCAACAATTACATTATGTCAAAAAATAAAAATTATAAAACACTATTGACAAATATTAACATTAATTTTACGATATGAACGTCACTCAATTTTGTTGCCTTCCCGGAATCCCTTAAACTTTAACTTTATGATATGGTATTAAAGTTCAAATTGACTTTTAAGTATTATTACGAATCTTTTGTATGGGAATGTAGAAAAGTGTTGTTTTTAGACTTTTTCAGGTAATTTTTTTAAATTTTTCTCTCCGTAAGAACCATCTTCGTACTTTAAGGAATATTTTAAAAAAAGAATTGGCGAAATCGGTTCAGCTGCTCTCGAGATTTGCGCTTAGCAACACATTCAGCGATTCATTTTTATATTATATATATACAATATTAAAAAAGGATGCAGGTGGCTCAGGACCGTGCTTTGTGGCATTCCTTGGGGTTGACCTATGTTCAGCAGTGGACTTGTGAAGGGCTGTAATGATGATGATGATGAATATTAAAAAAGTATTATAAAAAAAAACGACAAACTTATCCCGTGGTATCGGCCTAAAATGCTGGGTGCGTTTCCTTGTCGAATGGTTACACTTAGTCTTTGAGCGAGAAAAGAACCAGCCTCCGGAACCAGCGGAACTTCACCGCACGTGGACCTCACAGACTGATAGTTTCTATAGCAAATGACACAAATCATGTTATCATCTCTCAGAGACGCATATTTGCGCCACTAATCTAAATCAGCTGCCTCTGATACTGTCCCGGCTATAAACGACCTACCTTTGTACGCTAGTAACATCCTACACTGGGGCTTTACGCCTCTTCAAAAGGACCAATGTCATATCATCAGGTCTCTTGAACATTATTTATATTTAATTTATGATAAATTCTGATATAAACACAATATAACAAAAATATGCTATACAATAGGTATTTTAATTCTTGAGCAGGAGGGTTTTGATAATATTGCCGTATTTTCCCAGATTTTAAGAAGTATTTAAATATCTTTCTTCCCCTTATCAATCTTTACACAGTGACATGTACAGACATGTACCTTCTTCATGATAGAAAAAAGTTCTTAATTGTGAATATTTAACAAAAAAAACCGGCGATTATGTTACCAGACACACCTTTGGTTTATATTTAGATGGTTTAACTAACCGTGACGGGAGGTCTGTATTTTGACAATGACGTGCGTGTGGGAAGTAAATTTTTTTTAATAAACTTGTGACCGAAGAACTTACAGCCCACCTGATGGTACATGGCTACTGCAGTCTTGCACCTGCAGCCAATTTCAAACAAAGAAGGCTCCAGTCCCGTTGTTACCTTGCAGGACAAAGATAGATTGTCTCACAGCCTGATATTATACTGGTTTTACATACTTTAAGAGTGTGGTACCCGGGTGAATTCCTTAGCAAAAGATGAGTCCTCATTTACTATCAGGTGAACAGTGTGACCGCTTGTGATACTTACTCCTATAAAAAGTATCAATTAAGCTATAAGGTGAATATAGGATTAAGGAGTCGTGTCCCTTAAACTGGAAGCTCAAGGGTGGCCCGCGAAATTCAAATTTTCTTGCGTTTTTTGGAATTTGCAGGTCAGGGTTAGGTTGTATATTTAACAAAATATGATTCGCGACCGTAGCGGTTATGTGTTTACAGAATTATTATCATTAAAATCACAAATACAACCCTGTAAGTTCATATTAGCCCTTTGAATGAGTTTTTCTGGAAAAACTATTTATATTTTATACACAATATTTACATACAACCTAACCCTGACCTGCATATTCCAAAAAATGCAAGAAAATTTGAATTTCGCGGGCCACCCTGGAGCTTCCATCTTAAGAAAAGGTCACCAATTTAAGCAAGAATAGCAAGTATGTAAATAAGACATACTATATATCGCCTCAATGAGGGCATCTACTTTTTGCCACCAGGGTGGTGCTACTTAGGATTGAGTTGAAGTATTTGACAGATTTCATAATTATGATTCTGGAGGTGTTAATATAATATTTCTTTATGAAATATTAGTGACATTTTATATTTGTTAGATTAGAAATGGTTAAACCAAACTACGGATTTTCCTAAAAGTAGAACGACTTTAAAAAGTAAAACTGTGTTAAAAATTAAATAATACAGAACTGAGATATTGTTTTGTGTATATACATACACTAGATAAAAAATACTTTTAAATAAATCTTAAGTTTTCAATGACGATGACACAGTGCCAACTAGCGACATCTGGTGAACGTAAGATTATTAGACTTCATTGGAAAGTGTTCATAAAAGTGATAAGGTGTTACCATACTGGCAAGCTCTTTAAAAATAAATGCTCCATAAACATTTGCGCAGTTAAAACAGCATTTCACACTTAATCGCAGCAACACTCGTTAAGAGAAGTGCAGCGCTCCAACTCACCCGGGGCGCTTGCAATTAAGTTTTAACGCCTCTGAAATACTTGTAGGAAAGTTTTTGCTTTTGAAGTTAACAGAAAAATGGATCAAGCAGGTGAATTTCATAACCCAATACACAATATAATTATTTTTTATGGTTATAGATAGTCATTTTATTACTTTTACCACTGGTTCAAAAAAACCTCTGTCTTGAGAAGAAACAGCTTAACTTTTTATTAAAGTTAATTTTTACAATAAACGGCATTTTTTGCTTACAAAGAACAAAACTTACAAGAAACAGTAGAAATATTAATTATCTTTCTTGGATGAAGTAAATAACTTATGTACTGCACTTAACCAATTTACTGTACCGTGAGTCATGTATGAACATTTCTATAATTTAACTTTTGTGTTTTTATACGAATTTTTTTAAACCTCGAAACAAAAAATTACTAATTTTTTCATTCACTTAATACAATCATGCACAATTCGTATACGGTACAACACCGTATACCAAAATTTCATATCGATCATAGGAGCTGGGAATCCTTTACCAATTGATCATTATTTTTCTTTTCTGCTCAACCAGCATACTCATGACACATTCCGATTCCATTAAGGCCAAACACAATACCTCTGCTGTAAGTTGTTGAGAAGTTGAATATCCTGCTTTCCAGGCAATACCTAAGCATCAGGTCAAGGAAACCATCTTTCAACATCATTGAAGTAGCAGGATAACAAGTTTCTAATCGTTCAAACCTATGATAGTTGTTCATATAGAAAAGAGATGATAATTTTTAAACGACCAAACAGACTTTCTTGAATCAAATAGCTAAGAACACTCTTGAGCACGTCGCCTTTCAACCAAAATAAAAAACTGACGTTTACGTGTTAGGTCATGGTGCAGTTATATTATGGTTGTAGCTCGAATGGGTCTGCTATCTGAAATAGGACTACGCTCTAACAGAATACCAGCGCAAAATAGCAGATCTATGCTGCTGTGTTTTGTATGATGCATGTAGAGAACCAGATACCCCGTTTATTGGAAACGTGGCATTCCATATTAGTCTTCAGGGATGACAACGCATTTAAATTCTGATTCTTAACCGAGAATAGATTTAGATGTATAAGGGCTACAGCATCTACTTACCATCAGGTGGACTGTGCGTTTGTTTGTTATTTTATAAAAAAACGAAATCAAAACATTGGTTTATCGTAATCAAGTATAGGAATTGCAAAGTATAACGTACGAGGTGCAATTTTACCTCCACTTACTGATGTGTGTGTTGTAAACGTATGCTTTCTTAAACATGTAAGGATGTCAAGAGCACAGACCACCTGATGGTAAGTGATGCTTTGGCTTAATAGTACATACATCTACCCTTCGTCATCAATCTGTTATAAGTGAGTATGAGATTAGATAAAAAAGTGATACTTTTCCTTATTTTTTAAATGATATACTCTTATTAAAAAAAAAGAATACTAGTAACACTATTAAAGTTACTGATACCCGCACGTTAAATACTCTAAATAAGCTCATTAATGTTTCACCACAGTTGTAGTTCACCAAAGCAGTCAGATCGCGGATTGGAATCGACCACTATCCGAGCTTGCGATTCGCATCCAACCAGTAAACTACAGTTGCCTCCAATTTTTCTTTGTATGTGTAAGAAGAACCGCGAACTCTCCGTGCTGTAAAGCGCACGAAAGGTCGGAAATTTCGGATTTGGATGATTCCTTTTTTATTTGAAAGCTGGTGCTTCACATGTAGTCCCATATGAATGATCAAGGTTTCACAAAAAGGGTTTTAGTTATTCTTAATAATTCATATTAAAGTCTGTTGTAAAAATTTATAATTTTAAATTTAAAAAAAATCTCCAAGTTTTTCTGATAACATATAGTTTAGATCACACTCCTGGGATTACTCGGACAGACAGATAGACAGGCAAAAAATTAAATATTATTACTATTTAGCGTATATATTATATAAAAGAAAACATTGAAATATATACGATATTAAAAAGTATTATCAGTTGTTATTTGCATCTCGAGCGAATAGGCCGCTTTGCGCGAATAATAAACATACTTTCTATTTCTACTTGCTTACCGATAAGCGCGGACTCGTCCTTATAGGCCGAGTCCCCGCTACAACGCGATGGAAAATGTGCCGTATGCTAGTGAAAACTCAGTCAATTTTGATTTGATGGATAACGGAATAAATAACAGAATAGAGGAAGTTTTAGAAGAAAATGTGGTGTGCAGTGATAATACAAATATGGTCATGGAGGAAGTGAACAGAAAGAGGACAAGGGTAGAGGATGATAATTCGTCAATAGAAGTGTGGAGGATAGCTTCAAGGGGGGGTAAAGTACTTCGTCGATCTAGTCAAGAAGTTGAAGAATTAATCCAGGTTTGCGTTACATGCAGTAATATTTTACCTAAGCAATTTGCCTTAGCTAGACTATTTACAGAAAATAATATTAAAGAAATAAGTCGAGTAAAATACATTCATCAATATAAAATATTAATAACTTTTGAAAATGAAATTAGCGCTTATCAATTTATCGCATGCAAGACATTTTATGAACTTGGGTGGAGATGCCAAAAGACTTCCGAAATAGGCATATCGTATGGAGTAATCAGGGACATAGAAATGGATGTTGCCGATGAAGATATTATAAAAAGCCTATCTTGTAATGTCGAAATTATATCAGTGCTTAGGTTAAACAAGAGAAAATACAATGAGGTGTCTGCTATGAGCTGGGTTAAATGTGAATCTATTCGTCTTGCTTTTAAAGGATCCTCCCTTCCTGCATATGTATATATTCAGGGTCTAAGAGTAAAAGTGGAGCCTTACATCTTTCCAGTCACACAATGCTCTCGTTGTTGGAAGTTTGGTCACACTCGCCTTCAGTGTCCGTCAAAAAAAGTTGTATGTCCAAAATGCACTAAAAACCACGAAAACTGTGAAATAACAACATTTCGTTGTGTTAACTGTACGGGGAGTCACATGGCCCTACAAAAGATATGTCCAATATACAAAAAGGAAAGGAGAATTAGGGAATTAATGTCAGAGTTTAATTGTACGTATAGGAAAGCACTCAAGCTGTATGTTCCTCCCTCCCCAACACTTGACAGGCCCCCACACCCGAGCCCAGCTATTGACACCCCGACTACAGAAGAAGACAGACCAGGATTGAATCATCAAAGCCCAAAACCTGTTAACGTGAAGACTACAGCTCGCAGTGGAAAACCGAAGTCCCAGCTGGTTGTAACAACATCTGAACGAACGTCAAATAAGGAGACACAAAATTGCAAGCAGAAAAAAAGAAAGAGGGCAAGCCTATATCCACCTCTTGGAACCCTAATTCTTCTTCAGCAACAATCTCCATGGAAACCGATTTGAATGGCGAGTCAGAGTGTTTAGAGGATTTTACAAACAATGACAGTGAAACGGCGAAGATAAATCATGGGTCTAATAACAAAGATTTAAGTTTTATACGTTTTGTGTGTAAATTATACAAAATAGTAGTAAGTGGACGGGCATTAGAAGTTAAAATACAACAAGTAGTGACAATTTGCACAGAGTGGATACTATCAAAATTAATCAACAACATTTCGGCTAGTTCTTTGATAAACATGTACAAAAATCATGAATAGTAATCTCAGTAATATTAACATTAATTTTAATATTATTCAGTGGAATTGTCAAAGCTTACGCTCTATGTCCTTATCGTTTGAGGCGCTTCTTACACAAGAAAAGGTGCATATAGCCGTGCTTAGTGAAACCTGGCTCAAGCCGGATATGTATTTTAACATAAAAGATTATAATACCCATAGACTAGATAGATCAGATTCGTATGGTGGGGTCGCAATCTTAGCACTTAGGTCAGTTAAAACAGTTTTATGTTCTTTTCACTGCTCTAATGTTGGTATTGAAATAATTCACGTTAAAATTCTTAATTGTCGGCATATTGAGAATATTGTGTCTATATACTGTCCAGCAACGGTTCATACGACGCAAAACGATTGGGATTGTGTGTTTTCTCTTGCCAGTAAAAATGCCTTAATACTAGGTGATTTTAACGCTCATCACACCTGGTCTTACAAAACGGATCAAAGAGGTTTTCAAATATTTGACTCCATGTTAGATCATAACTACATTTATTTGAATAATGGAGAACCCACCAGAGTGCGGCTCGTAAATGGGTCGTTACAACAATCTGCTCCTGATATCTCTTTTATTTCTTCAGATTTGGCTACTTTATTTTCCTGGCAAGTTACAAACGAAACTCTTGGTAGCGATCATCGTATAATCAAATTGTCGATCAATTTAAACTTTGATAGAGAAGTTTAAAAAAAATAGGGATTTTAAAAACAGCGATTGGAAGTCTTATACGTCATACATAGAGAACTCGTTTACCGACTTTAACATTCCCTCACACCATCAAGAATTTTATGACTTATTTGAAGTTACCTTGCAAACAGCAGCTAGTAGATATATTCCCTACAAAAACATCCCAAAACATATTGTCAATAAATTTATTCCCAAACCTTACTGGAATGCTGAAATATCTAAAGCCGTAGCAGAGCGCCGTCGTGCATTGGCTAATCTAAGAAAAAATCCATCCCCTGAAAATTTAAATACTCTGCAAACGAAAATACGTGACACACAAAGAGTCATCCGGGTTGCCAAATGTAAATCATGGCAAAAGTTCTGTAACTCTGTTGATGTAACCACTTCATCATCAGACATGTGGCGTAAAATGAGATGGATGAAAGGACATCGTTCTAAAAGCTCTTATGATGACGGTATAAGTAGAGACAAAGCGGAGAGACTACTCAATGATCTTACCCCTGACTATGCATGCCCGTTTCAACCATTATTTAACTCAATTAATACTGATTTGGAATCGGCAATCACTATCCACGAACTTGAAAATTCTATTAAAAGGACCGATACCGCGCCAGGTTATGACCAAATATCATTTTCCATGATTAAGCACCTTCCGTTAGTTGGCAAAAACCTAATAGTAAAATTATATAACTTGTCTTTTTTTTATAGGAGAGGGGGCAAACGAGCATGCGGCTCACCTGATGGTAAGTGACTACCGCCGCCCATGAACAACTGCAACACCAGGGGAATCGCAGATGCGTTGCCGGCCTTTTAAAAAGGAGTACGCTCTTTTCTTGAAGGTCCCTAAGTCGTATCGGTCCGGAAAAATCGCTGATGGTAATCGATTCCACAAGGAGGTCGTGCGAGGAAGAAAACATCTTCTAAATCGCACAGTGGTGGACCGCCAATCATCCAGATGGTGTGGATGGTATCGGGAGTTCTGCCGCTATGTGCGTTCGTGAAATTTGGCGGCTGGGATTAATCCGAACAATTCCTCAGAGCACTCCCCATGGTAGATGCGAAAGAAAATGCAAAGGGATGCAACATCTCTTCGCAGTGCCAATGAATCGAGCCGATCGGAAAGGGCTTGAATTGTGGATTTATTCCTGCACAATGGCGTCAAATTAGTATAATCGCTATCCCTAAACAAGGCAGTGATCCAAACTCGCGCACTTTATTCCGCCCAATTGCATTAATATCTTGCCTATGTAAAATTTTTCATTCAATACTGAATAAAAGACTAGAATGGTTTCTATAAAAAAATTTAATGTTTTCTGATAGTTTAATAGGTTTTCGTAAAGCTCGATCATGTTATGATAATCTCGCTCGTTTGATTTCTCATATTCAGACAGGTTTTTCAAACGATTTAATAACAGTTGCCTGTTTTATTGACATAGATAACGCGTATAACAACATTGAAATTAAATGTTTATTGCTTAATTTAGATCGGTTAGGAGTGGGCTCAAAAATTTGTCTATACTTCTGGTCATACTTAAATAATAGACAATTACGAATAACAGTTGACGGATATGACATGATTAGAACAACAGGACGAGGACTAGCGCAAGGCGATCCTTTGTCTCCTCTTCTTTTCAACGCAGCTACTATTAATATTTGTAAAAACATTAAAAATGTAGATATTTCTCAATATGCCGATGATTTTGTTCTATATTCTACCAGAAAAAGCGTCGACTCTGCGATTGAAGAACTCCAAATTGCTTGTCAGTATTTTGATAGTTTGTTGGGTAGTTTGGGTTTAATTATCTCTACAACCAAAAGTAAATGTTGTGTATTCAAAAAGGGTCGATTTAAAAGTTTTGTAAATTTTAAAATTAATAATCAGTCTTTGCCATTAGTTAATGAAATCAAATATTTAGGTTTGTGGTTGGATTGTTCGCTTAGATGGGGAAAACATATTAACGAGTTAACTCAAAAATTGTCTAAATATATATCACTGTTAAAAATCTTGTCAGGTCCAGGGTGGGGTATTCATCAAAAACATATTAGACGTTTGTATATTTCTATCATTCGAAGCAGAATTGACTATGCCAGCTTCCTGTATGATAATAGTTCTCAAACAAATTTGCAGAAGTTGGACAGGTTACAAAACCAAGCTTTACGTGTAATTGGTGGTTTTATAAGAAGTACCCCAATCCATGTCATGGAAAATGAGCTGTGTCTGCCACCACTTCAATTTCGTAGAAAATTTCTCGCTAGTAAGTTTTGGCTAAAATCTAAATCTCTTTCAAATAACACCACTAACAATGTTGTACGGAATTTAACAATGCTCAGACATTCTCGTTATTGGCACAATAAGAAAATTCCATTGCTTATTGATATTCAAAAATTATATATATTCTTTTGAGTCAATACCTTTACATAGCACTGACAAACTTGAAATGTATTCACTTGAAACTTGGGTCAGCAATATTAATTTGCGCCAAGTAATACGAGACTCTATTCCACGCATTGATCGTCCCAAACACTCATACAGCACTCGGCTCCTTAAGAATATCTGTATACTTTTTATTGAACAAGAATATGAAAACTGGTACAAAGTTTTCACAGATAGATCTAAGGACAAAACCGGAGGAGGAGCAGCTTTTTTGGATCCATACTCTGAATGCAGTATGAAATTTAAGATTGATTCCGATATTTCGATTATGCATATTGAATTGATTGCTATATCTGAAGCCCTATCATATATAGATTCAATATCTTTTGGCCAATTTGTCATTTTGACTGACTCTAAAAGTTCCCTGCAGCATTTGGCTCGTTGTGCCTCTCAAGTGAGAGGTGAACCGATTGCCTATGATATAATAAAATCAATCTTAAAATTGCAAAATCAAAATAAAAAGATTATTATTCAATCGTTGCCATCTCATATACAGATAACAGGAAATGAGGTCGTTGACCTCTTAGCAAAACAGGCAGTGGTGGACGGGATACCATTAATGGTGTTACCCCTTTTTTCTGACCACATTAAACATTTAAAAGATCAGTGCAGAGCGTTATGGCAAGAACATTTTGACGAAAGATCACGCGAGAAGAGTATCTGGTATCGAACAATTCAGCCACAAATAACCTGTAATTCGTGGATAGATAGTCCACTAAATAGAAACTACATAAAGTCTATTCTTAGATTACGTTCGGGACATATTCCATCGAATAAGTTTGCTTTTTTAATGAATAAAGTGCCATCACCAAATTGCGACGTATGCGGAATAGTTGAAGATGTTCAACATATTTTGATGGAATGTGTCCGGAATGAAGCAATTAGAAGGTTATGTTTTGGTAGTGATACGAATTTTGTCGTGAAGCGACAAATAAAAAAATAGAACCTAACCTAAGTACAACAAAACAACAAAAGTAGAGCCAGAAAACAATATATTTAAATTTTTAAAAGGTATTTACAATTTTATAAAAAAAAAATGAAATGAGGATGATGATGAATGAAGTGAGAGTACAATTAGATTACAAAAAAAATAAAGGTAGGAGAATAGGGGAATATAGAGTTGTAGTGGAGCCTAAAAGTCGAAGCGACACACGTTGCGATTGTAGAGGTAGGTTTCTTAGCAGCGACGGCACGCAGCGCCTGAAGCCAGCACACGCAGCGTCCGGAGCCGGCGCACGTAGCGCCTGGAGAAGGGGCGCTCAACGCTTAGAGCCAGCAGTTGCAGCGCCCAAAGGTAGCGCCGGCGGTAGGTGCACTCGGCGCCTGGAGTAAGCAGTCGTAGCGCCCGGAGTAGTGTGGCCCCCGCGCTTGAAGTAGACTGCCGACGACTTCCGAGGTAGATGGAGGCTTGTAGGATTCCGGAGTGGTGCGGCTCCGCGCTTGAAGAAGGCTTCGCCGAAGACTTCACGTGTAGGTGGAGGCTTGCAGGATCCCGGGGCAGTGCGGCCCCGGGATAAGGCCTTTAGGAGATACTTCCAATTCGCGAACTGAAGCGAGACTGCTTTTCTTCACCGATTGTTCGGCTTTTATACCTTTCTAGAAGGAACGGAAAAATTATTTAAATTAAACGCAAATTTTTTGTAAATGGTCAAGAGAAAAGAGTATTTATGTGGAATTATCGAAATAGGAACAACAGATCGGTAGTAAATTTGAATATAATTACTATGGAAACGAAATAAATAGCAATGTAAAAACATGTCAAATTTTGGTTTTAGGTTTATAATA
Source organism: Parnassius mnemosyne (assembly GCA_963668995.1). NCBI lineage: Eukaryota > Metazoa > Arthropoda > Insecta > Lepidoptera > Papilionidae > Parnassius > Parnassius mnemosyne. The sequence continues at coordinate 50,884,501 of CAVLGL010000002.1, forward strand.
AGAAGACGGTAAGATTTAAGTGGAAAATGAGATATTATTGATATAGGAAAAAAGGTAGCGCAGCTGCCCACACAAAGCCCGAGATTGTAGAGTTACGGAATACTAGCTAAAAGATCGAAAAAAGGTAGACTCCATTGACACCAATTTAAAAGTGCTGATAATGTGAAAATACGAAGTAGAAATGATTTGTTATTGTGTTCTTATGGTTTAAAATCGTTACAGGATCCTATGGAAATAAAGGTGATGTAAAATATCCAGTTTTGAAGTGAATGCAGAAAATCGAAACAGAATGGAAAAATGAATTTAAAATAATGTAAAATGATATGTAAGTAGCATAACACTACATTTTCCCCCCGACCCTGGAAAATTTTTGACTCAGCAAAAATTTTGATATATACATTCTAAAATAAACCATAAAAACACAGCTTTGCAGAAACAGACATCACCAGGCAAAATCAGATATACCATCTCTTACATTCATCATCTGCCATTCAGGTAAGGGTGGAGTTCACATTCAATGACTACCACTCTAAAAGTGTGTTTTCAAAACGACATTAAGGCTTATTTAAGGAGTAGTCATCCGCTCCTGCGTGGAAAAAAAAATAATTTAGTCGAAGAAACACCACTCTTAAAAGTGTGTTTCCGAAAGGACATTCAGGCTTATTTAAGGAGTTGTCATCCGCTCCTGCGTGAAGATAAAAAAAAATTATTAAGGGAGTAGTCAACCGCTCCCAAGTGAAGATAAAGATAAAGAAATACCTCAAGTAAGCTTTAGTCGCTATGACTTAAGTAAAGATTAAGAACGGCCAGAGCGGTAGGGCTCAAAGCCAGAGATCAGCAACATCACCAACGAGATGTGTCTGAAATAAAAATAAAAAGTGACGATTAACCAACGAAAGTTCGAGGTCCTAAAGCAAGATGTGTTGAAGAACACTGGATCATCAAACAAACAAACAAATTAAAAGAAATAAAAATAATAAGGTGAGAATGATGGTGATATTTATACATATATACAAATTAATAGTTAATAAATGTTTAGATATTTATACATATATACAAATTAACAGTTAGTAAATGCTTAGAAAAGTTATGAATCGTCTCGCTTCAGCTTTGAAAAACAATTTTATATAAAGTGTAAAGTACAAAGTTAAGTTTAAGAAATAAAGATTTAATTGAAAAGTTATACCTCTTTAAGTTACCTAGAATAAAAATATTAAAGTGATAAATGTAAGTGTTGTGTGAAATGTAGGTCTAAATATAATCCAGATAAGTTGAAACACTAGATGAAGTGTTGTTTTAGAATTTGGAAGGTATGAAAAGGATGAATAAATGAATGATGAATAATGAGTTAAGAACGAAAGGGAGAGCAATTAAATCAAAAGGGAATGGACAAGGCGCAGTAAAGGTGAAGAATTAAGAGAGAAAGAGGACTTTTACGTTGGGCGCCAAATGTCGTGAAGCGACAAATAAAAAAATAGAACCTAACCTAAGTACAACAAAACAACAAAAGTAGAGCCAGAAAACAATATATTTAAATTTTTAAAAGGTATTTACAATTTTATAAAAAAAAATGAAATGAGGATGATGATGAATGAAGTGAGAGTACAATTAGATTACAAAAAAAATAAAGGTAGGAGAATAGGGGAATATAGAGTTGTAGTGGAGCCTAAAAGTCGAAGCGACACACGTTGCGATTGTAGAGGTAGGTTTCTTAGCAGCGACGGCACGCAGCGCCTGAAGCCAGCACACGCAGCGTCCGGAGCCGGCGCACGTAGCGCCTGGAGAAGGGGCGCTCAACGCTTAGAGCCAGCAGTTGCAGCGCCCAAAGGTAGCGCCGGCGGTAGGTGCACTCGGCGCCTGGAGTAAGCAGTTGTAGCGCCCGGAATAGTGTGGCCCCCGCGCTTGAAGTAGACTGCCGACGACTTCCGAGGTAGATGGAGGCTTGTAGGATTCCGAAGTGGTGCGGCTCCGCGCTTGAAGAAGGCTTCGCCGAAGACTTCACGTGTAGGTGGAGGCTTGCAGGATCCCGGGGCAGTGCGGCCCCGGGATAAGGCCTTTAGGAGATACTTCCAATTCGCGAACTGAAGCGAGACTGCTTTTCTTCACCGATTGTTCGGCTTTTATACCTTTCTAGAGAGAACGGAAAAATTATTTAAATTAAACGCAATTTTTTTGTAAATGGTCAAGAGAAAAGAGTATTTATGTGGAATTATCGAAATAGGAACAACAGATCGGTAGCAAATTTGAATATAATTACTATGGAAACGAAATAAATAGCAATTTCAAAACATGTCAAATTTTGGTTTTAGGTTTATAATAAGAAAACGGTAAGATTTAAGTGGAAAATGAGATATTATTGATATAGGAAAAAAGGTAGCGCAGCTGCCCACACAAAGCCCGAGATTGTAGAGTTACGGAAAACTAGCTAAAAGATCGAAAAAAGGTAGACTCCATTGACACCAATTTAAAAGTGCTGATAATGTGAAAATACGAAGTAGAAATGATTTGTTATTGTGTTCTTATGGTTTAAAATCGTTACAGGATCCTATGGAAATAAAGGTGATGTAAAATATCAAGTTTTGAGGTGAATGCAGAAAATCGAAACAGAATGGAAAAATGAATTTAAAATAATGTAAAATGATATGTAAGTAGCATAACACTACAATTTTCAGGTTGGCACCTTGAACAGTATTTTGACTTATCCTATGTCGGAGGAGGCTAAAATACTGGTCAAGCTAGCAGACTTGATTCTTTGTAGGGAATAGATGGGGCTGTTTATGGTTCCACTTAATCCTATTCCTCAGGTGTGTTTGCTTATAGTCGCGCGTGCTCCTTGCACGTAACTATTGTTAATATAATAGATTTTAAGATGTGGTCGCTCAGCGACAAAGTCCTTTATAATAATAAATTAAAAAAAAGTATTATAAAAAATGTTAAATCATCTTCCCGTGGTATCGGCCAAGAACCCTGGCAGCATTTCCTTGCCGAATTATAGCCAGCTTAGCTTTTGAGCGAGAAAAGAAACAAGCCTTCTTATCTAACTTGCAGAATTTCACCGCACGTGGACTTCACACACTGATAGTTTCTATAGCAAATGGCACAAATAAGTTATCATCTCTCAGAGACTCATATTTGCGCCATTTATCTAGTTCAGCTGCCTCTGATGCCGGCCCGGCTATAAACGCGGTACCTACCCTTGTAAGCAAGTAGAATCCTACGGCTTTACGTCTCTCACAAAGGACCAATGTCATACCGTCAGGTATCTTGAATATTATTTATATTTAATTTATGATAAATGCTAATATAAACACAATACTACAAAAATATGCTATACAATAGGTATTTTAATTCTTGAGCAAGAGGGTTTTGATAACATTGACGTATTTTCCCAGATTTTAAGAAGTATTTAAATATCTTTCTTCCCCTTATCAATCTTTACACAGTGACATGTACAGACATGTACCTTCTTCATGATAGAAAGTAACTTAACTGAAACTGAAAGAGGTTTAACTAATCTTGATGGGAGGTCTTTATTTTGACAATGACGTGCATGTGAGTAGTAATTTTTTTTAATAAACTTGTGACCAAAGAACTTACAGCCCACCTGATGGTAAATGGCTACTGCAGTCTTTCACCTGCAGCCAATATCAAACAAAGAAGGCTCCAGTCCCGTTGTTACCTTGCAGAACAAAGCTAGATTGTCTCACGTCTTGATACTTTACTTGGCTTTATATACTTTAAGAGTGTGGTACCCGGGTGAATTCCTTAGCAAAAAATGAGTCCTCATTTACTATCAGGTGAACAATGTGCCTGCTTGTCACACTTACTCCTATAAAAAATATCATTTAAACTATATGGTGAATATAGGATAAAGTAGTCGTGTCCCTTAAGAAAAGATCACAAATTTAAGCAAGAAAAGCAAGTATATGAATAAGAAAACATACTATATATCACCTCAATGAGGGCATTTACGACTCTTTGGCACCAGGGTGGTGCTACTTAGGTTTGAGTTGAAGTATTTGACAGATTTCATAACGGGATAAATTAATTTGTTATGATACTGGAGAGATTAATATAAGATTTCTTTATGATATATTAGTAACTTACATTAGAAATGGTTAAACCAAACTACGGACTTTCCTAAAGTAGAACGATTCTAAAAAGTAAAAATGTGTTAAAAATTAAACTATACAGCACTGAGGCATTGTTTTGTGTACATACGTACACAAGATAAAAAAAAACTTTTAAATAAATCGTAACTTTTCAATGATGATGACACAGTGCCAACTAGCGACATCTGGTGAACGTAAGATTATTAGACTTCATTGGAAGGTGTTCATAAAAGTGATAAGGTGTTACCATACTGGCAAGCTCTTTAAAAATAAATGCTCCATAAACATTTGCGCAGTTAAAACAGCATTTCACACTTAATCGCAGCAACACTCGTTAAGAGAAGTGCAGCGCTCCAACTCACCCGGGGCGCTTGCAATTAAGTTTTAACGCCTCTGAAATACTTGTAGGAAAGTTATTGCTTTTGAAGTTAACAGAAAAATGGATCAAACAAGTGAATTTTATAACCCAATACACAATAGAATAATTTTTTATTGTTATAGATAGTCATTTTATTACTTTTACCATTGGTTCAAAAAAACCTCTGTCTTGAGAAGAAACAGCTTAACTTTTTATTAAAGTCAATTTTTACAATAAACGGCGGTTTTTGCTTATAAAGAACAAAATTTACAAGAAACAGTAGAAATATTAATTATCTTTCTTGGATGAAGTAAATAACTTATGTACTGCACTTAACCATTGCACTGTACCGTGAGTCATATATGAACATTTCTATAATTTAACTTTTGTGTTTTTATACGGATTTTTTTAAACCTCGAAACAAAAAAAAAATCACTAATTTTTTCATTCACTTAATACAATCATGCACAATTCGTATACGGTACAACACCGTATACCAAAATTACATATCGAGTATAGGAGCTTGGAATCCCTCACTAATTGATCCTTATTTTTATTTCCTGCTCCATCAGCATACTCATGACACATTCCAATTCCATTCAGGCCCAAACAAAATACCTCAGCTGTAAGTTATTGAGAAGTTTTTATCCTGCATTCCAGGCGATGCCTAAGCATGAGGTTAAGAAAATCATATTTCAACATTATTGAAGTAGCATAATAACTAGTTTCTAATCGATCAAACCTGTGATAGTTCTTCATATAGAAAAGAGATGATAATTTTTGAACGAAAAACAGATTTTCTTGAATCATATAGCTAAGAACACTCTTGAGCACGTCGCCTATCAACCAAAAAAAAAACTGATATTTACGTGGTACAGACATGCTGCAGTTATATTATGGTTGTAGCTCGAATGGATCTGCTATATGAAATATAGGACCACGCTCTAACAGAATACCAACGTAAAATAGCAGATCTATGCTGCTGTGTTTTGTATGATGCATGTAGAGAACCAGATACCCCTTTTATTGGAAACGAGGCATTCCATATTAGTCTAGACAACGCATTTAAATTCTAATTCTTAACCGAGAATAGATGTAGATGTATAAGGGCTACAGCATCTACTTACCATCAGGTGGACTGTGTGTTTGTTTGTTATTTTATAAAAAAACGAAATCTAAACATTGGTTCATCGTAATCAAGTATAGGAATTGCAAAGTATAACGTACGAGGTGCAATTTTACCTCCACTTACTGATGTGTGTTGTAAACGTATGCTTTCTTAAACATGTAAGGATGTCAAGAGCACAGACCACCTGATGGTAAGCGATGCTGTGGCTTAATAGTACATACATCTACCCTTCATCATCAATCTGTTATAAGTGAGTATGAGATTAGACAAAAAAGGGATACTTTTCCTTTTTTTTAAATGATATAGACTTATTAAAAAAAAAGAATACTAGTAACACTATTAAAGTTACTGATACCCGCACGTTAAATACTCTAAATAATCTCGTTAATGGTTCACCACAGTTGTAGTTCACCACAGCAGTCAGATGGCGGATTGGAATCGACCACTCTCCGAGCTTGCGATTCGCATCCAACCAATAGACTACAGTTGCCTCCAATTTTTCTTTGTATGTGTAAGAAGAACCGCGAACCCCCTGTGCTGTAAAGCGCCCGAAACGTCGGAAATTAATAAAAGTTAGAATTAAACGCGATTAAATCCGTAAAATTAAATTAATTAAATTGATTAAATCCATGTGTAGTATTCGCGCTATTTTAAGAAAGTATATTTTTATACTATTATATTTTTCTTGTATTTTTTTTTAAATATTACAAGCCAGTGCATGACTACTAGCCCACCTGATGGTAAGTGGTATGCACCTGAAGATGGTACAGCGCACTGACTTAGTTTAATAACAGCCTATTCGCTCTTGCCTTGAAAACACCTACATTTTAATCGTATGGAAACACAGATGCTGGCAAATTATTCCACTCATTTGCTGTACGCACTATGAATGACGAAGCAATATATTCTTTTCTAATTATAAAAGGCAATATAATCTGCTTTGTAAATTCACGTTTATAAAATCTGCCTCTAATTTGATATTCTAAAACGTCGCAGGTGCTTAGAGCACCGTCTAAATTGCTTCCAGACGACACACAACTTATTATACACGTAGAAAATTTATGGAATTTTTTCAAGGGCTGAAACATCTTTAGAGATAAAACGATTCGTATATTAAAGATAAACCTAATCTAGTGAGATTTATATTAATTAATTAAAGTACTGTTTTTATTTCGTTCTTCGTCTCTCAAAATTTTGGATTCATTTTTAACCTAAAATATTATTTTATTGGTAATTCCGGCACAGCGGCCATTCCAAACTGTAGACTACCCACCTACGCAGGACAGGATTACTATGCCCGAGTGCATGCGAAAGTGCAGATGCACTCTCTATTCTCTCACTCATAATCCACTGGAACAATAATCCGACACGGCCGGAATGAGATCAGAGAAACACCGCCAAATTCCTGACTCCGGATTGCCTCTGCGAATTTCTTGAGAGGAAACTGATTTTGGCCAGACACGGTATACGAATCCGGGACCTCAAGATTGTCTAATCATAATAAGGATGAAGATACGACATAATAGAAAATACAATCCTCTTAATGATACTTGGTTGATAACAAAAGCAATTCACTTAGGAGTAAAAACTAACTAGAGAAAATTACTTGGTCTATAAGCAATAATAGTGTAATAAAATGAAATGAGCCCACGCAGTTCTGTCGTTATCTGGATTGTACAGACTATCACATTAATAATACGTTTTGTGAGCAAAGGACCGACATCTTCATTAACTCTTTGAGCAGGGATCGATAAATCACCCGGTTAATGAATTTTCATGAGATTTATTTATGTCCTTTATGTTGCGAATATGCACTGGCGGACTGTTTTAATTAATTTTACACGTACCCATTTTTCAAGATTTGTATGAATTTTCATTATCGGTAGATGCTACAGCGTATTACAGCTCCAACCTGAATGGGTTAGCGAACGATGAAGGGCCACGCTCTCAAAGAATACCAGCAAAACATAGCAGCATAATTATGTGAAATGATAGTTTTCTATCAGCATCTAGAAGGATGGAACACAAAAGACGGAAGCATTTTGAACCAACACAGGAGTGTCATATATGTCATGTCAGATTTGTAACTGGTGGAAACACATTCAAAGGAATTCTAATCCACACAGCAAGCTGTTTGTGCCTAACCATTTAGATGAAAGGAATAATATTTCCATGCTTCCAAACAAACAGTAAAAAATTAAGAACCAAAGAACCTTTTTCTTAGTGACAAGGCAATAGTCTGAGTTACGGGTGAGGTGACATCGCAGCTGCATTTTCATCCTTAATTGATGATCTCACACACGCGCACGTACACTCACGAGAGCACACACACACATACACATACGCACAAAAGCACATACGCACGCGCGTTTCTTGTATACTTAATTTATTTATTTGAATTTTTTTTTGCATAAGGGTGAGAAACGAGCACATAATCCACCTGAGGGTAAGTGAATGCTTTGGCCCGTGAACATCTACATTTAGACTCTGAGGACAAAGATAGAATGCCTCGTTTCCAGTAAAAGGGGTCTTCGGTTCTCTGCACTCACTGTACGAAACATTGCAGCATTAAGCTGTTTTTTACACTGGTATTTTGTGAGAGCATATTCCTTCCCCGGTAGAGCTGACAGATACGTGCTAAAACCGTAATACAGTTACAGCGTAGTTCTATCGTTAAGTAAGGCTACTGTTTTTTAGTGTTAATGATCGGCGGCATTGGGAAAACTCCGCAAGAGTCTAAGGCGGCCTATCGTTAGGGACATATATAGGCTGTGTCATTATACTGAAAATATCTTAAAGTATAAATTAAAATAAAGTATGATATAACTGTTTTCGTCTAATTATTTCCATTAAGTGCGGGCTCAAGTAGTTTATTTGTTATCTGTAAAATACAGAATTTAACAATAATTAATGTTTCCGAGGTTTATGTGGATGAAGCTGACATTTGCATTTTCATACCGAGAGGTTAACAAATTACCGGACTCATGAATATTTATTTTTGCTCGTAATTTTATATAGGACACCATTTATTTTATATGATATCTCGTTAAGCTTTTGATATGGATAAAAATGACCCTAAAATCTACATAATATTATTATTAAGTAGATCTTTAGGGTCATTTAGTAACTTAATCAACGTGTGATGATTGTAGTTAGAATACTAAGTACGTCATGAAATTATTGTGTGATCGTCGGTTCATGAGCATCAAGTCACAACGCTTATGCAAAATTTCAGATTATGCGGATGTCCGGAAGTGGGTGAAATCTGAATTTAAATTACCAGTGGTAGCCTGGTGGTCTGAATTTATCGTAATTCATTAGATGTTTAGGTTTGTATATTAAGCAAGTTGCATTTCCCTTTCTGTATTTCCCTAGCTGCATCGCACGTAAATATCTTATATTATGCAAAATATTAAAAAAACGCATTTTGTCTTGACATACACACTACTAAAATCGAATATATGAATTCACACGAAATTCACAGCTTGTTCTTTCAATCTGTCAAGTAATTATTTGCGGGCAACATTTAAAATTCTTTGGCGACAGTCTCTACATCTGGTTGCCTAAAGGGGCACGCTTTTGACCAAGGCAAGGGATGGATGATCTCTTGACTAAGGTAAACATCAACTCGAAGATGACTTACATGTTTTTTCTGAGTTTTGATAAGAGAACCGTGCACATTTGTTCTATTAAACTTACCGATGTGATTTTCATTAATATCTATTAAAATTGATGAGAAGCTATTTTATTAACAACTATCGATCCGCTCCAGCTTCACACGGGTTATTTCTGGATCTCGACAACAGCGACACCTACCGGGTCCAAATGTGAATCTAAACCATCTAAGGATCCATTGAAATACACACGAAGAATTTCATAATAATGGGTCGAACCGTTTTTGAGTTTTAGCGAGACTAACGGACAGCAATTGATTTTTATATATAGAGATTTGGACAATAAAGTGCACGCGAGCCTGAGCACTTTCTCAAAGTGGTACGCAGGATTTTGGGAACTACTGATGTAGCGGGTTCTTTTAAGCCGGCACTACACGGCACCCGTGGGAATCAAGAAGAAATACAGGAGGTTTCGTAGATTTGACGCTTCTTAATGAGACGGTTTTACTGCCATACACCTAAGCTAAGAATCCTAAAACACTAAGCTAATATATATAAGCTAATATAATTGTAGGTCAGCTGTTTAGAACGAAATTGTTAAATGCAATTTTAAGACTGACTGAACGTGCTCCGTGAACGTGAAAGTAAGGTTAATGCACAGCCTATAAATTACCCACTGTTGGGCAACATCCTTGTGTTACTGAGAGGATTTAAAGGCAAGGAAATGACATGTATGCGAAGTTTTTTTTTTAAATTCGCAGACATGCAGGTTTCTGTGGAAACCCAGTCTTTGAGCTACTTGTCTGTTGATTGACAATGAAACGTCCATCGCGCTGCACCAATGCGTGTTAGTGAACTTTCCATGTCTTAGATTTTTTTTAATTTTTTAAAAAAAAATTTAAAATAAAAAAATTTATGTGGTAGAGCCATGCTGCAGCTATATTAGTAGTATAGTTGTAGCACGAATGGGTCGGCTCGACCGGGGAAGGACCACGCTCTCACAGAAAACCAGCGTAAAATAGCAGCTTAACGCTGCTGTGTTTCGTATGGTGAGTGTAGAGAACCGGAGACCCTTTTTACTGGCAAAGAGGCATTCCATCTTAGTCCTCACGGGTGACAATGCATCTGCATCTTGAGTCTTTATTGATGATAGATGTAGATGTCTATGGGTCACAGTAACCACTTACCATCAGGTGGACTGTGTGCTCGTTTGTCACCCTATCCTTTAAAAAAAAGACATCAGGTTTCCTCACGATGTATTCCTTCACTGTCGAACACGTGGTAAATCTAATGTTAAAATTGCAACTTCAATTTCATTGGTGTCGGTGTGAATCGAACTCGGGTTGCTCGCGTACTATGAAATCTACAGTAAGCACTTAAAAATATATAAAAATATACATTGTAACGATATAAGAGATCCGCCAACACTTTAGACAGCGCGGCGAACTCTCCCTTTGATATAAATTAAATTCAAGAAATTGCTGACAAACTTCATAGCTGACAAAATACTCGACTTATTCAATGAATGAATACTGTAATCAATTTAAAATCTGTTGACTTTCCTTGCCTTTTCGTTAATAGACAAAGTTTTACCTTGTTTAATGCTAGGTTTATTCCATTAATTGAAATTGAATGGCGAGCTTTAACTTATTTAACTTCTTTCTTATTTATAACCACAATTTTCTGAATAATTACTTACCTTTAAATAAACTTTCCACACCAGAATTTTTCCTATGTCTTTGAGGCGTTGTATATACATATTTGGTCGAGGATGGGAAAACGGTGCTTATACGTGGTAGAGCCATGCTGCAGCTATACTAGTAGTATAGTTGTATCGCGAATGGGTCTGCTCGACCGGGGAAGGACCACGCTCTCACAGAATACCAGCATAAAATGGCAGCATGATACTGTTGTGTTTCGTATGGTGAGTGTAGACAACCGGAGACCCATTTTACTGGAAAAGAGGCATGCCATCTTAGTCCTCACGGGTGACGACGCATCTGCATTTTAATTCTTTATTGATGTTAAACGTAGATGTCTATAGGTCACAGCAACCACTTACCATCAGGTGGAAAAAAAAGGGGAAATCTCCCGACGCGCCGAACATGGTAATACGAAGATTCTTTTATTTATTTCAGAATCCTTAGGTTAGGGTCCTTTACTAGGCGGTTTTTACATCTATGGCCTTTACTTTTCTGCTTAGGGATCCGTCTGGGGACGTGGACCATGAGGATCATGAGGTCGCGGGTTTGAATCCCGGGTCAGGCCAAAATCAGTTATGTGGTTTTCATGTCAAGAATTTCTCGGTAGCAATCCGGAGCATCGTTAAGTACGTAAATTCGTAGTTCCTGTGGCTGATCTCTCTCCGGGTATGTGGGATCACCGTGCCACCGGACCATTAAAGTGAGGGAATAGAGACTGCACCTGTGCTTTCGCATACACTTGGGTAACATAATCCTAAGCTGCACGGATGACTTGTCTCCATTGAGATTGGCCGCCGTGACCATTTCTAAATAATTGTTCCGGGTCTGGATGTTCATGTCGAGTTTATGTATGTTACACATTTTTACCATACAGGAGAAAATCTTAGAGTTCCCACGTAATCAAATCCTATAGTACGTCTTAGAAACGTGTCTCCATGTTTTAATGTTTATTCTGTTTGGACGAACTGATCTGCTCGGGTTATCGAACCCGCACTGCACTGATAATCTTAAGTGAGTAAAGATTCGTGGTAGTTCAGGGTCTAAGCTCTCGCTGTAAATATCACAGTACGAGAGCAACCCGGGTTCGATCCATCACCATCACCACATCACCAATGAAATTTTTATTTGCAATATTAAGTGCTGATTTACCACGTGCTCGGCGGTGAAGTAAAACATCGTGAGGAAACCTACTTATCTGAGAAATAAGAAAGAAATATTTCAAATACATAGTTCACCAAGACGCATTGAGTCAGCGCGGCGGACATTTTCTTGTCCTAAAACCTTTTCAGAAATGAGAGGAGGCCTGTGCCCAGCGGTTGAACGTATACAGACTGTAACTTTAATCACTTATATTTAATATAGTAAAAATACCAAACGGCCGTACTTATAAACGTTGAATTTCGCTTAATTAAATAGGTATTAACTATCTCTATACTCGTCTCTTTCTATTGTCAGTTAATGAAAAGAGAGGAAGCAAATTTACCTTTACCATTACAGCTTTTCAAACGTCAAATGCTGAACGTAGGCCTCCCCCATATATTGCCTCATAGGGGAATTTTGCCATAGCTCTCACGCTTGGCAGACAGGATTCGCAACAGCAGATATTTATTTATTTATTTAAACTTACCAACTAAGTACATATGAAAACATTTCAGCCACATTTTGTTATAACACTATATATATATGTACTTAATTATAGGTGAGTACAACATTTTAACATTAACGCAATTATTTTATTTAAAAATAAAACTAAAATATTATGTGTGAGATTTAAGTTTTGTTAGAAGAAAAGACATAATTTTTTTTAAAGTATAACCATAAAATAAAGTTATGCTAAGTAGGGTTATTTAATTCTTATTATCATTTAGAATTAATGTTTGCATCCAGTTAAGCGATAATATGCTTTTCAACATTCACTTGAAGTTGACTAGCACTGCCGGTCTGTAATTTAATATGTTGATTTGTTATCAGAAGGATGCTGCTGCCATCTCCTGTTAAATTTCACTCTGTCGCCTCTTACGACATCCACGGGACAAAATGGGATAGTGGATATGCTTACACCGCCACTACACGGAGAGCAACTTTAAGCATTTCTTAATCGTTGTCAACTTTTATTAGTAATGCCGAAAATAATACAGTAAATATGACAAAATCTTCCAAAATAACAAAGAAATCGCAAGTGTAAGATTTATTAAAAATTAGTATCAGAAGTTATAGGAATAGGTTTTAGAATAGAATAGAATATATAAGAATCATTTTTATTCAATTTAAATTACACGTAATTCTTAATTAAAGTAATTTTGAACTTTTACCACTGGTTCGGAAAAGAAACCTCTGTCCTGGGGAAAACCACCAAGAAATCCAGCAGGAATTCACTTTTAAATAAAATTAATTTTTATTACATTATTTTATACAATTAGTGTGAAGAAATTAGAAACAGCATGGTAGCGATCACCTCATCATTACAGTTCGTTACCAACCATAATACGTCCCCGTCACAATCACACTGGTGTAACGTGGAGGGCACAATTAAATTATAACACCAAATTATGCAACAATACATAGTTATTAAATATACAGATCACAACACGTGCAGTTTTAAATAGGTCTCTACCATAATATGCTATATCTAAATTCTAAAGTAAAGTTATCGCCTATCGTCCCACAGGTAGGCACAAAATATTAAAAACTAGCGATCTGCCTCGGTTTTGCAAGGGTGATTTCCAAATCTCGACAACAGCGCCACCTACCGGGTCTAACTATAAATATTAGCCATCCAGGGACCCACTCCAATATACACAAAAATTTTCATCAAAATCAGTCCGGCCATTTATGAGTTTTTGCGAGATTAACGGACATCAATTGATTTTTATATATAGAGATGTCAAATATTTTAAAATTGTCACAAACCTTCTTCTTGTTTAAAACCCAATTTATTTCTACCGCTTGTAGCAAAGATAATTTTAATAGAGTTCTTTGTAGGCTCCACAAACGAATCATTCTAAATTTATTCCTCTTGTAATGAAATTCCTTTTGCTGAGTGCACAAAAATTTAACTAACTTTGAACGTCATAGAAAAGGCATAGCTTTGGATAAAGTATCATACTCACACTTTTAATCTGTCGAATATGTTTTATCGTAGTAAGTGACAAACGAGAACAGATTCCACCTGATGATAAGTGAATGCTGTGGCTCATAGACGCATACATGACACATCTTCTATAAAATATCACCACTTTGAATTAGGTATCTATATATGTAATATTTTTTGTAGAAGAAGGGTGACAAAATAGCACACAGTCCACCTGATGGTAAGTGGATTCTGTGGTCGATAAACATCTACGTTTATCCTCAATTAAGAATCAAAATACAGAT